>JBAIZL010000047.1:0-320000 GCA_036971475.1 Prosapia bicincta
AACGGTCGCTGTAAGACGTGAAGGCTTATATACCGTGTTAAACCAATATATATGATAGCCCACATAATGTGTTAAACAAATACGCAGGCCTACATACATACTATGCTAGGCCAACATACATGGGCCTACTATGTTTGTAAACCACAGGCCAAACCCTTATGACCTGAGCTATTTTCACCTCTTCTATCAGGTTGATCCAGGCAACCGTATAATATGGGAGGTACTATATGGTACATCTACCAATGCATAACTTATCAAGCCCACGTAAAGGTTTATGACGTATCGGCGTTCGAGCGACTCAGGTATTAGGCCCTCCATAACTAGAGGGGCAAGGGTTATGATTGTCAAAATTTGTCTATGCTACAAAATAATAAACAAAGCAATAAAGCCCTGTCGTTTCAGGGAATACGCTTGACCGTGTGTTAGACATGTACAGACATGCAGAGATAACGCATTATGTAAAAACCGCAACGGCTGCCGGCGACCGCTATAGCAAGCTTAAAACCCGCACGGCTGTGTCGTTGTGAATCTAGGCACGTGTTTATGTTTTGATTACTGTATCGATTTATTATGTACTGTCGGCATACCAAGGCCTACATATATATAATCAGAAATCAGTGTAAATAATCAAATAGCCTCAATGGACATCTCCTATAGCTGTAAATGTATCTAGATACAAAGGTATATATGGAGAAACACTAATAATGAGGCCTATCACAAAACGTGAATAAATATATGTTATAAAACGATGCTAAGTCAACATGCAAGCTATCATACATGGGCTTGTTAAGCCTACATACATGATAGTACACATAATGTGTTAAACAAACATGCGTGTAAACCTGCATACTATGCCAAGCCGACTTACATGTGCCTACTATGTCGGTAAACCACTGGCCAAGGCCTATATGATCTGAGCTAGTTTCACCTCGTCTATCAGGTAGAACCTGGCAACCGTATAATACGGGAAGTACTATATGGTATAGCTAACAATGCATAACCTATCACGCCCATGACGGTCAACAAATATTACAATATAATTTAAAAATGTTACGCAACCTATATACATACAATGCTAACCAATATAGGCATATATACTATGTTAAACCAACACGCAATATACTCTAAATAGCCATATATATACGCTGTTAAACCAATATGCAGGTTAACCTATATACATCCTGTATTAGGCAAATATCCCCCGTTACCCGCATAGGCCTATGTTAAGCCAGGATGAATGATAGCTTATATAGTGTGTTAAACAAATATGCTTGTAAACCTACATAAATAATATGCTAAGCCTACATACTGTGCTAAACAGATATGCGTGTAAACCTACATAAATACTATGCTAACCAGCATGGATGCTATCCTACATAAGCTTATATACTATGTTAAACCAGCATGCAATATACTCTAAATAGCCATATATACGCTGTTAAACAAATATGCGTGTAAACCCACATATATACTATGTTAAGCCTACATAATGCGTTAAACAAACATGTGTGTAAGCCGACAAGGGCCTACAAATTATATCCAATGCATAGTTTAGCTAAAGGGCTATCACACACTACCCTACAAGCGGCCCGCAAATTACCACATAATACCCGATACATAGCCTGGCTAATCATTAACACATAGTAATCACCAACACATAATATCCGGTGCATAGCCTCGCTAAATAAGCATAAACTTCCCAAAATTGGCTTATCAATTATGTATGGTCTAGATATAGTCACACATGTCAGTTCAAAAGTCAGCCGGAAAGGAACACTAGCCTGGCTAATCATTAACACATAGTATGCCCCAACACATATTATCCGGTGCATAGCCTCGCTAAATAAGCATAAACTCCCCAAAATTGGCTTATCAATTATGTATGGTCTAGATATAGTCACACATGTCATTTCAAAAGTCAGGTGGAAAGAAACACTAGCCTGGTATATACTATGTTAAACCAGCATGCAATATACTCTAAATAGCCATATATACGCTGTTAAACAAATATGCGTGTAAACCCACATAAATACGCCAAGCCAATATCCATGCTATCATAGATAGGCGTATATACTATGTTAGGCCTACATACTGCGTTAAACAAACATGTGTGTAAGCCTGCATACATATTATGCTAAGCCGACAAGGGCCTACAAATTATATCCAATGCATAGTTTAGCTAATGGTTATCACACAGTAGCCTGACTACAACTTGCCACATAATACCTGATACATAGCTAGACTAATCATTAACACATAGTATCCGATGCATAGCCCGACGATGGGTTAACATATAGTATCCGATAAGTAGCTTGAGTATGCCCCCACATATAATATCCGGTACACAGCCTCGCTAATGGTTAGCACATAGTAGCCGATGCTGAGCCTGGCTATGGAATATCACATATTATCTGATGTGTAGCCTGACTAATGGCTTGGGTAATGTATATAGTTAGCCTACATTCTGTGTTATCTATGTAAACCCACATACTATGCTAAGCCGGTTATCCATAGACACAGATCTATGGTGATGCAAGAGTAACCAGCACCCTGACAACAGATACCTAGCATGATCATAGCCTACATTGCCTGATAACAGATACCTAGCCTGACCATAGCCTACATAGCTAGACAAAAGATACATAACTAGACAATAGATACCTAGCCTGACAACAGACACCAATCCTGGAATCAAATACATAGCCCGACAAACGATGCATAGCCCGACAAGGGCTAGCACATAGTATCCGAGGTATAGAATGACTACTGGTTAACACATGGTATCCAAAGCATAACTAGGCTAGTGAATAACTAATGGTTAGTTTGACTATGGTTAACACACACACAGTGTCCGATGCATAGCTTAGCTAATGGATAACACATAGTAACCTATGCCTAGCCTGACTAGGGCTAACACATAGTACCCGATGAATGGCTCGACTAAGGCCAACACACAGTATCCGATGCACAACTTAGGATCGAATATGACGTCATCCAGGGCGGAGATGGTGGCAATGTTGATACCGTGATGGCCAGTGTAGGCTAGATCAAATAACCAAACCACTGTCTTACGCTAAGTTTAACCAACATACGCGAAGTTCAAACGAACAGCATTGACACCAAGTCCAAATAGGCTATGGCGGCTATGCCCAGATCAGCGTTTCAGCTAATCAAAATGAAAAACTTACGCTAATCAACCAACATCTACACCGAAGTCAAATGGGTTATGGTTAGTGAAGGCACCGGCAAAAGCTTTAAGCCCTAGACATAATTATAGCTATCAACGCGTACCAAAACAGCTATGCAGAAACCGTCAAGGCCATTACACATATTGTCCAGGTATGTTCTCCATCAAACCGAGACTTTAGACACCATCTCTGTAAAACAGCTAACAAATTATACTCCACCACAATAGGTATGTCAAAACTGTTACCGACTCCTAATCTAATACAATGGTTACGTAACGCCCTTTATCAATTTAAGACCTTAAGAGATATCTTCGTAAAGACAGCTACCAATCCATACTATATCACAATAGTTACGTTAGAGCTACCGCTGCTCACCCTACCATAATAGCTACGTACAGACGGTTAATATTGTATAACCTATCACAAGACTTGTGTAAAAACAGCTAGGCATAACCTGTCACACAATAACTGCGTAAGGCAACTAACAAGGCCTAACCCATTAAAATAGCTACGAAAAGATAACATCCAATACATACCCTATCATATTAGCTATGTAAAGACAATAAATGCGTAAAGGCAGCTAACAATGCCTACCCCATTAAAATAGCTACGAAAAGATAACAACCAATACATAACTTATCATAATAGCTATGTAAAGACAGCTAAAGATGCATAACCTAACTCAGTAATGATTGCTATTAATTAATAAACCATTACACTAGCCACGTAAAGACAGCTACCAACATCACAATAGCTACGTAAAAACAGTTATCGACCCGTGACCAAGATAATACTTACGTAAGATCTATATCAGTGCTAAGACAATAGCTCCGTAAGGAAAACCTACCACTTCATGAACTACGACAACAGCAAGGTGTGGACGGCTACCAATACATTACTTATCACAGCTACCAACACATAACTCGTCACACTAGCTAAGTAAATAGCGCTACGATTGAATAGCCTATCACACAGGCTAATTGAGGGTCACTAACTAAACCATCACAATATCTCTGTACATGGCAGATGGCGTGATGATCCTCATCTTTATCGCACACATAACAGTAGGTTAGGTTAGAAGCACTCTGGCAAGC
The DNA here is from genome assembly GCA_036971475.1 of Prosapia bicincta. Classification (NCBI taxonomy): domain Eukaryota; kingdom Metazoa; phylum Arthropoda; class Insecta; order Hemiptera; family Cercopidae; genus Prosapia; species Prosapia bicincta. The sequence goes on from JBAIZL010000047.1 coordinate 4,283, forward strand.
TTAGGTTAGTGGGTTGAAAATAATTTTTTCTAAAAACTACCCCTCTAGACGTGGTTGAACACCCAACAGTAGGTTAGGTTAGAAACACTCTGGCCAGCCTAGGTTAGTGGGTTGAAAATAATTTTTTCTAAAAACTACCCCTCTAGACGTGGTTGAACCCTCCCCCAAGGCTACGATCAAGGTCACATCGACCGCCTGCATCATCCAAAACCACCCCTAACTTCTACAACCACAGGTCAGTGATGCCCGTGATGGAGATACGACCAATCTTTGAAAGTTAGGGGTGGTTTTGGATGATGCAGGCGGTCGATGTGACCTTGATCGTAGCCTTGGGGGAGGGTTCAACCACGTCTAGAGGGGTAGTTTTTAGAAAAAATTATTTTCAACCCACTAACCTAGGCTGGCCAGAGTGTTTCTAACCTAACCTACTGTTGGGTGTTCAACCACGTCTAGAGGGGTAGTTTTTAGAAAAAATTATTTTCAACCCACTAACCTAAGCTTGCCAGAGTGCTTCTAACCTAACCTACTGTTATGTGTGCGATAAAGATGAGGATCATCACGCCATCTGCCATGTACAGAGATATTGTGATGGTTTAGTTAGTGACCCTCAATTAGCCTGTGTGATAGGCTATTCAATCGTAGCGCTATTTACTTAGCTAGTGTGACGAGTTATGTGTTGGTAGGTGTGATAAGTAATGTATTGGTAGCCGTCCACACCTTGCTGTTGTCGTAGTTCATGAAGTGGTAGGTTTTCCTTACGGAGCTATTGTCTTAGCACTGATATAGATCTTACGTAAGTATTATCTTGGTCACGGGTCGATAACTGTTTTTACGTAGCTATTGTGATGTTGGTAGCTGTCTTTACGTGGCTAGTGTAATGGTTTATTAATTAATAGCAATCATTACTGAGTTAGGTTATGCATCTTTAGCTGTCTTTACATAGCTATTATGATAAGTTATGTATTGGTTGTTATCTTTTCGTAGCTATTTTAATGGGGTAGGCATTGTTAGCTGCCTTTACGCATTTATTGTCTTTACATAGCTAATATGATAGGGTATGTATTGGATGTTATCTTTTCGTAGCTATTTTAATGGGTTAGGCCTTGTTAGTTGCCTTACGCAGTTATTGTGTGACAGGTTATGCCTAGCTGTTTTTACACAAGTCTTGTGATAGGTTATACAATATTAACCGTCTGTACGTAGCTATTATGGTAGGGTGAGCAGCGGTAGCTCTAACGTAACTATTGTGATATAGTATGGATTGGTAGCTGTCTTTACGAAGATATCTCTTAAGGTCTTAAATTGATAAAGGGCGTTACGTAACCATTGTATTAGATTAGGAGTCGGTAACAGTTTTGACATACCTATTGTGGTGGAGTATAATTTGTTAGCTGTTTTACAGAGATGGTGTCTAAAGTCTCGGTTTGATGGAGAACATACCTGGACAATATGTGTAATGGCCTTGACGGTTTCTGCATAGCTGTTTTGGTACGCGTTGATAGCTATAATTATGTCTAGGGCTTAAAGCTTTTGCCGGTGCCTTCACTAACCATAACCCATTTGACTTCGGTGTAGATGTTGGTTGATTAGCGTAAGTTTTTCATTTTGATTAGCTGAAACGCTGATCTGGGCATAGCCGCCATAGCCTATTTGGACTTGGTGTCAATGCTGTTCGTTTGAACTTCGCGTATGTTGGTTAAACTTAGCGTAAGACAGTGGTTTGGTTATTTGATCTAGCCTACACTGGCCATCACGGTATCAACATTGCCACCATCTCCGCCCTGGATGACGTCATATTCGATCCTAAGTTGTGCATCGGATACTGTGTGTTGGCCTTAGTCGAGCCATTCATCGGGTACTATGTGTTAGCCCTAGTCAGGCTAGGCATAGGTTACTATGTGTTATCCATTAGCTAAGCTATGCATCGGACACTGTGTGTGTGTTAACCATAGTCAAACTAACCATTAGTTATTCACTAGCCTAGTTATGCTTTGGATACCATGTGTTAACCAGTAGTCATTCTATACCTCGGATACTATGTGCTAGCCCTTGTCGGGCTATGCATCGTTTGTCGGGCTATGTATTTGATTCCAGGATTGGTGTCTGTTGTCAGGCTAGGTATCTATTGTCTAGTTATGTATCTTTTGTCTAGCTATGTAGGCTATGGTCAGGCTAGGTATCTGTTATCAGGCAATGTAGGCTATGATCATGCTAGGTATCTGTTGTCAGGGTGCTGGTTACTCTTGCATCACCATAGATCTGTGTCTATGGATAACCGGCTTAGCATAGTATGTGGGTTTACATAGATAACACAGAATGTAGGCTAACTATATACATTACCCAAGCCATTAGTCAGGCTACACATCAGATAATATGTGATATTCCATAGCCAGGCTCAGCATCGGCTACTATGTGCTAACCATTAGCGAGGCTGTGTACCGGATATTATATGTGGGGGCATACTCAAGCTACTTATCGGATACTATATGTTAACCCATCGTCGGGCTATGCATCGGATACTATGTGTTAATGATTAGTCTAGCTATGTATCAGGTATTATGTGGCAAGTTGTAGTCAGGCTACTGTGTGATAACCATTAGCTAAACTATGCATTGGATATAATTTGTAGGCCCTTGTCGGCTTAGCATAATATGTATGCAGGCTTACACACATGTTTGTTTAACGCAGTATGTAGGCCTAACATAGTATATACGCCTATCTATGATAGCATGGATATTGGCTTGGCGTATTTATGTGGGTTTACACGCATATTTGTTTAACAGCGTATATATGGCTATTTAGAGTATATTGCATGCTGGTTTAACATAGTATATACCAGGCTAGTGTTTCTTTCCACCTGACTTTTGAAATGACATGTGTGACTATATCTAGACCATACATAATTGATAAGCCAATTTTGGGGAGTTTATGCTTATTTAGCGAGGCTATGCACCGGATAATATGTGTTGGGGCATACTATGTGTTAATGATTAGCCAGGCTAGTGTTCCTTTCCGGCTGACTTTTGAACTGACATGTGTGACTATATCTAGACCATACATAATTGATAAGCCAATTTTGGGAAGTTTATGCTTATTTAGCGAGGCTATGCACCGGATATTATGTGTTGGTGATTACTATGTGTTAATGATTAGCCAGGCTATGTATCGGGTATTATGTGGTAATTTGCGGGCCGCTTGTAGGGTAGTGTGTGATAGCCCTTTAGCTAAACTATGCATTGGATATAATTTGTAGGCCCTTGTCGGCTTACACACATGTTTGTTTAACGCATTATGTAGGCTTAACATAGTATATATGTGGGTTTACACGCATATTTGTTTAACAGCGTATATATGGCTATTTAGAGTATATTGCATGCTGGTTTAACATAGTATATAAGCTTATGTAGGATAGCATCCATGCTGGTTAGCATAGTATTTATGTAGGTTTACACGCATATCTGTTTAGCACAGTATGTAGGCTTAGCATATTATTTATGTAGGTTTACAAGCATATTTGTTTAACACACTATATAAGCTATCATTCATCCTGGCTTAACATAGGCCTATGCGGGTAACGGGGGATATTTGCCTAATACAGGATGTATATAGGTTAACCTGCATATTGGTTTAACAGCGTATATATATGGCTATTTAGAGTATATTGCGTGTTGGTTTAACATAGTATATATGCCTATATTGGTTAGCATTGTATGTATATAGGTTGCGTAACATTTTTAAATTATATTGTAATATTTGTTGACCGTCATGGGCGTGATAGGTTATGCATTGTTAGCTATACCATATAGTACTTCCCGTATTATACGGTTGCCAGGTTCTACCTGATAGACGAGGTGAAACTAGCTCAGATCATATAGGCCTTGGCCAGTGGTTTACCGACATAGTAGGCACATGTAAGTCGGCTTGGCATAGTATGCAGGTTTACACGCATGTTTGTTTAACACATTATGTGTACTATCATGTATGTAGGCTTAACAAGCCCATGTATGATAGCTTGCATGTTGACTTAGCATCGTTTTATAACATATATTTATTCACGTTTTGTGATAGGCCTCATTATTAGTGTTTCTCCATATATACCTTTGTATCTAGATACATTTACAGCTATAGGAGATGTCCATTGAGGCTATTTGATTATTTACACTGATTTCTGATTATATATATGTAGGCCTTGGTATGCCGACAGTACATAATAAATCGATACAGTAATCAAAACATAAACACGTGCCTAGATTCACAACGACACAGCCGTGCGGGTTTTAAGCTTGCTATAGCGGTCGCCGGCAGCCGTTGCGGTTTTTACATAATGCGTTATCTCTGCATGTCTGTACATGTCTAACACACGGTCAAGCGTATTCCCTGAAACGACAGGGCTTTATTGCTTTGTTTATTATTTTGTAGCATAGACAAATTTTGACAATCATAACCCTTGCCCCTCTAGTTATGGAGGGCCTAATACCTGAGTCGCTCGAACGCCGATACGTCATAAACCTTTACGTGGGCTTGATAAGTTATGCATTGGTAGATGTACCATATAGTACCTCCCATATTATACGGTTGCCTGGATCAACCTGATAGAAGAGGTGAAAATAGCTCAGGTCATAAGGGTTTGGCCTGTGGTTTACAAACATAGTAGGCCCATGTATGTTGGCCTAGCATAGTATGTATGTAGGCCTGCGTATTTGTTTAACACATTATGTGGGCTATCATATATATTGGTTTAACACGGTATATAAGCCTTCACGTCTTACAGCGACCGTTTGCGTAGACCCACCTGGCCCTTGCTTTGTGATTGGTCGATTCAACTTGTTGTCTAATTGGACTCGGTGTATAATTGTTGTTCGATTATAATTAGCGTTTAGTTGAATCGTTGGTCATTTGATCTAACCGATCATTTTTTGACAATTTCATTTGATAACAACCCCACATGATGCCTGACACCCGGGTGGCTTTACTTAAGGGCTGGCTTCGGGTTGGCTAGGCCTAGCTCCTGGGGGCTTTACCTCTAGCACGACTCCTGGTGTGACTTTACCGAAGGTCCGACACCTGGATGGCTTTACCTATGGTTTGGCATAAGGGATGGTTTTACCTGTGGCCTTGCTCCACAGATAGCTTTACCTAAAGTCTAACTCTGTGGTAGCTTTACCTAAGGTCTAACTCCGTGGTAGCTTTACCTAAGGCATAGCTGCCGGGTGGCTAGGCTTGGATTGCCTTTAACCGAGACCGTGCTCCGTGTTAGCTTTACCCACTCTTAGGTGGTGTTACCTCAAGCGAGGGTTCGATGGTGACTTTTACCTAGGACCCCGATTATTTTTGACAATCGGCCCTCAGGTGAACCCTCCCACACAGCCTACCATAATGGACTACACATATCCCATACGGTCATTTGATCCAACCGATCGATTTTCGGCAGTTTCATATTTTATTTAAATCCGTGTTAGCTTTACCTAAGGCCTAGCTGCTGGGTGGCTAGGCTCGGATTGGCTTTAACCGAGAGCGTGCTCCTTATTGGCTCTACCTTGGCGGCTTTAACTAATGCCCGGGTGGATTTTACCTAGGACCCCGATTATTTTTGGCTATCTGAAAACAGGTGAACCCGCCCCTACAACGGTCCATAATAGACTTTAACCATAACATATACGGTCATTTGATTCAACCGATCGATTTTCGGCAATTTCATATTTTTTGTAAAAACTACCCCTAGGTGAAACAGCCCCCGCAACGGTCCAAAAGAGCCTCTACACGTATCCCGTACTGTCTGTTGATCCAACCGATCGATTTTCGGCAATTTCGTATTTTTTGTAAAAACTACCCCTAGGTGAAACTACCCCTACCGACGCAATAGTACACTCTAGACATACCCTATAGGTCAAGGCACGTTTTTCCAAATTTTTTTCGAAAACTACCCCCCACCCCCAATCCACCCCCGGAGCTACCCCCGGAGATGGTCCTGAACGTAGCCGAGGTCACCCCCAACACTTAGGTTAGGTTAGGTTAGATCCATTTTGGCTGGCTTAGGTCAGTGTGCTGGAAATAAATTTTTTTCGAAAAACTACCCCCCACCCCTCTGGACGTGTTCAAAACCACCCCCAAAGCTAGGGTCGGGGTCACGACGTCCGCCCGCATCATCCAAAACTACCCCTATAGTCCTAGGTTACGTAGCGGCCGATTTTTTTTTTTTTTTTCGAAAAACTACCCCCTACCCCCCTGAACGTGGTCAAAACCACCCCCGGGTCTGGGGTCAAGGTCGGGATGACCTTGAGCATCATCCAAAACTACCCCTATAGTCCTAGGTTACGTAGCGGCCGAGTTTAGGGGTGGGCGCGCTATTCTATGCCCTGTTCTACTCACATGAAAGCGTTGCTAGGCACTTTGAAATGCTGAAAAAATATATTTTTATCACATTATTCATTACAGCGTTGCTAGGCATTTTGAAATGTTGAAAAAATATATTTTTTTTACACAGTTCGAGAAAGCGTTGCTAGGCATTTTGAAATGTTAAAAAAATACATTTTTTTCACAAAATTCATGAAAGCGTTGCTAGGCATTTTAAAATGTTGAAAAAATATATTTTTTTTCACATTATTCATAACAGCGTTGCTAGGCATTTTGAAATGTTGAAAAAATATATTTTTTTTACAAAATTCGAGAAACCGTTGCTAGGCATTTTGAAATGTTTATAAAATATATTTGTTTCACATTATTCATAACAGCATTGCTAGGCATTTTGAAATGTTGCAAAAAATTTATTTTTTTTACACAATTCGAGAAAGCGTTGCTAGGCATTTTAAAATGTTGAAAAAATATATTTTTTTTACAAAATTCATGAAAGCGTTGCTAGGCATTTTGAAATGTTCAAAAAATAATTTTTTTTTACAAAATTCATGAAAGCGTTGCTAGGCATTTTGAAATGTTCAAAAAATATATTTTTTCACATTATTCATAACAGCGTTGCTAGGCATTTTAAAATGTTGAAAAAATATATTTTTTTTACACAATTCGAGAAAGCGTTGCTAGGCATTTTAAAATGTTGAAAAAATATATTTTTTTTACAAAACACATGAAAGCGTTGCTAGGCATTTTGGAATGTTTAAAAATATATTTTTTCACATTATTCATAACAGCGTTGCTAGGCATTTAGAAATGTTGAAAAAATATATTTTTTCACAAAATTCATGAAAGCGTTGCTAGGCATTTTAAAATGTTGAAAAAATATATTTTTTCACATTATTCATAACAGCGTTGCTAGGCATTTTGAAATGTTGAATAAATATATATTTACTCAAAATTCATGAAAGCGTTGCTAGGCATTTTAGAATGTTGAAAAAATATATTTTTTTTACAAAATTCGAGAAACCGTTGCTAGGCATTTTGAAATGTTTATAAAATATATTTGTTTCACATTAATCATAACAGCATTGCTAGGCATTTTGAAATGTTGAAAAAATATATTTTTTCACAAAATTCATGAAAGCGTTGCTAGGCATTTTAAAATGTTGAAAAATATATTTTTTCACATTGTTTATAACAGCGTTGCTAGGCATTTTGAAATGTTGAATAAATATATATTTTCTCAAAATTCATGAAAGCGTTGCTAGGCATTTTAGAATGTTGAAAAAATATATTTTTTTTACAAAATTCGAGAAACCGTTGCTAGGCATTTTGAAATGTTTATAAAATATATTTGTTTCACATTATTCATAACAGCGTTGCTAGGCATTTTCAAATGTTGAAAAAATATATTTTTTCACAAAATTCATGAAAGCGTTGCTAGGCATTTTAAAATGTTGAAAAAATATATTTTTTCACATTATTTATAACAGCGTTGCTAGGCATTTTGAAATGTTGAATAAATATATATTTTCTCAAAATTCATGAAAGCGTTGCTAGGCATTTTAGAATGTTGAAAAAATATATTTTTTTTACAAAATTCATGAAAGCGTTGCTAGGCATTTTGGAATGTTTAAAAAATATATTTTTTTCACATTATTTTTAACAGCGTTGCTAGGCATTTTGAAATGTTGAAAAAATATATTTTTTTCACAAAATTCATGAAAGCGTTGCTAGGCATTTTAAAATGTTGAAAAAATATATTCTTTTTACAAAATTCATGAAAGCGTTGCTAGGCATTTTGAAATGTTCAAAAAATATATTTTTTTCACATTATTCATTACAGCGTTGCTAGGCACTTTGAAATGTTGAAAAAATATATTTTTTTTCACAATTCGAGAAAGCGTTGCTAGGCATTTTGAAATGTTGAAAAAATATATTTTTTTTACAAAATTCGAGAAACCGTTGCTAGGCATTTTGAAATGTTTATAAAATATATTTGTTTCACATTATTCATAACAGCATTGCTAGGCATTTTGAAATGTTAAAAAAAATTTATTTTTTTTACACAATTCGAGAAAGCGTTGCTAGGCATTTTGAAATGTTTATAAAATATATTTTTTTCACATTATTCATTACAGCGTTGCTAGGCATTTTGAAATGTTGAAAAAATATATTTTTTTTACACAATTCGAGAAAGCGTTGCTAGGCATTTTAAAATGTTGAAAACATATATTTTTTTTACAAAATTCATGAAAGCGTTTCTAGGCATTTTAAACTGTTGAAAAAATATATTATTTTCACATTATTCATAACAGCGTTGCTAGGCATTTTGAAATGTTGAAAAAATATATTTTTTTCACAAAATTCATGAAAGCGTTGCTAGGCATTTTGAAATGTTGAATAAATATATATTTTCTCAAAATTCATGAAAGCGTTGCTAGGCATTTTAGAATGTTGAAAAATTTTATATTTTTTTTACAAAACACATGAAAGCGTTGTTAGACACTTTGAAATGTTGAAAAAATATATTTTTATCACATTATTCATTCCAGCGTTGCTAGGCATTTTGAAATGTTGAAAACATATATTTTTTTTACAAAATTCATGAAAGCGTTGCTAGGCATTTTAAAATGATGAAAAAATATATTTTTTTTACATAATTTATGAAAGCGTTGCTAGGCATTTTGAAATGTTGAATAAATATATTTTTTTCACAAAATTCATGAAAGCGTTGCTAGTCATATTACAATGTTGAAAAATTATATTTTTTTCACATTATTCATAACAGCTTTGCTAGGCATTTTGAAATGTTAAAAAAATATATTTTTTTCACAAAATTCATGAAAGCGTTGCTAGGCATTTTAAAATGTTGAAAAAATATATTTTTTTCACATTATTCATAACAGCGTTGCTAGGCATTTTGAAATGTTGAAAAAATATATTTTTTTCACAATTCGAGAAAGCGTTGCTAGGCATTTTGAAATGTTGAAAAAATATATTTTTTTTACAAAATTCGTGAAACCGTTGCTAGGCATTTTGAAATGTTTATAAAATATATTTGTTTCACATTATTCATAACAGCATTGCTAGGCATTTTGAAATGTTGCAAAAAATTTATTTTTTTTACACAATTCGAGAAAGCGTTGCTAGGCATTTTAAAATGTTGAAAAAATATATTTTTTTTACAAAATTCATGAAAGCGTTGCTAGGCATTTTGAAATGTTCAAAAAATAAATTTTTTTTTCAAAATTCATGAAAGCGTTGCTAGGCATTTTGAAATGTTGAAAAAATATATTTTTTCACATTATTCATAACAGCGTTGCTAGGCATTTTGAAATGTTGAAAAAATATATTTTTTTCTCAAAATTCATGAAAGCGTTGCTAGGCATTTTAGAATGTTGAAAAAATATATTTTTTTTACAAAACACATGAAAGCGTTGCTACGCACTTTGAAATGTTGAAAAATATATTTTTTTCACATTATTCATTACAGCGTTGCTAGGCATTTTAAAATGTTGAAAAAATATATTTTTTTTTACACAATTCGAGAAAGCGTTGCTAGGCATTTTAAAATGTTGAAAACATATATTTTTTTTACAAAATTCATGAAAGCGTTGCTTGGCATTTTGGAATGTTTAAAAATATATTTTTTCACATTATTCATAACAGCGTTGCTAGGCATTTTGAAATGTTGAATAAATATATATTTTCTCAAAATTCATGAAAGCGTTGCTAGGCATTTTAGAATGTTGAAAAAATATATTTTTTTTACAAAATTCGAGAAACCGTTGCTAGGCATTTTGAAATGTTTATAAAATATATTTGTTTCACATTATTCATAACAGCGTTGCTAGGCATTTTGAAATGTTGAAAAAATATATTTTTTCACAAAATTCTTGAAAGCGTTGCTAGGCATTTTAAAATGTTGAAAAATATATTTTTTCACATTATTTATAACAGCGTTGCTAGGCATTTTGAAATGTTGAATAAATATATATTTTCTCAAAATTCATGAAAGCGTTGCTAGGCATTTTAGAATGTTGAAAAAATATATTTTTTTTTACAAAATTCGAGAAACCGTTGCTAGGCATTTTGAAATGTTTATAAAATATATTTGTTTCACATTATTCATAACAGCGTTGCTAGGCACTTTGAAATGTTGAAAAATATATTTTTTTCACATTATTCTTAACAGCGTTGCTAGGCATTTTGAAATGTTGAAAAAATAAATTTTTTTCACAAAATTCATGAAAGCGTTGCTAGGCATTTTAAAATGTTGAAAAAATATATTTTTTTTACAAAATTCATGAAAGCGTTGCTAGGCATTTTGAAATGTTCAAAAAATATATTTTTTTCACATTATTCATTACAGCGTTGCTAGGCACTTTGAAATGTTGAAAAATATATTTTTTCACATTATTTATAACAGCGTTGCTAGGCATTTTGAAATGTTGAATAAATATATATTTTCTCAAAATTCATGAAAGCGTTGCTAGGCATTTTAGAATGTTGAAAAAATATATTTTTTTTTACAAAATTCGAGAAACCGTTGCTAGGCATTTTGAAATGTTTATAAAATATATTTGTTTCACATTATTCATAACAGCGTTGCTAGGCACTTTGAAATGTTGAAAAATATATTTTTTTCACATTATTCTTAACAGCGTTGCTAGGCATTTTGAAATGTTGAAAAAATAAATTTTTTTCACAAAATTCATGAAAGCGTTGCTAGGCATTTTAAAATGTTGAAAAAATATATTTTTTTTACAAAATTCATGAAAGCGTTGCTAGGCATTTTGAAATGTTCAAAAAATATATTTTTTTCACATTATTCATTACAGCGTTGCTAGGCACTTTGAAATGTTGAAAAAATATATTTTTTTTCACAATTCGAGAAAGCGTTGCTAGGCATATTGAAATGTTGAAAAAATATATTTTTTTTACAAAATTCGAGAAACCGTTGCTAGGCATTTTGAAATGTTTATAAAATATATTTGTTTCACATTATTCATAACAGCATTGCTAGGCATTTTGAAATGTTAAAAAAAAATTATTTTTTTTACACAATTCGAGAAAGCGTTGCTAGGCATTTTAAAATGTTGAAAACATATATTTTTTTTACAAAATTCATGAAAGCGTTGCTATGCATTTTGAAATGTTTAAAAAATATATTTTTTCACATTATTCATAACAGCGTTGCTTAGCATTTAGAAAAGTTGAAAAAAATATATTTTCTTCACAAAATTAATTAAAGCGTTGCTAGGCATTTTAAAATGTTGAAAACATATATTTTTTTTACAAAATTCATGAAAGCGTTGCTAGGCATTTTGAAATGTTTAAAAAATATATTTTTTCACATTATTCATAACAGCGTTGCTAGGCATTTTGAAATGTTGAAAAAATATATTTTTTTTACAAAACACATGAAAGCGTTGCCAGGCACTTTGAAATGTTGAAAAAATATATTTTTTTTACAAAATTAATGAAAGCGTTGCTAGGCATTTTGAAATGTTGAAAAAATTTTTTTTTTTTTCACAATTCGAGAAAGCGTTGCTAGGCATTTTAAAATGTTGAAAAAATACATTTTTTTCACAAAACTCATGAAAGCGTTGCTAGGCATTTTGATGTGATGAAAAAATATATTTTTTTTACATTTTTCATAACAGCGTTGCTAGGCATTTTGAAATGTTGAAATAATATATTTTTTTCACACAATTATTGAAAGCGTTGCTAGGCATTTTGAAATGTTAAAAAAATATATTTTTTTCACTTTATTCATAACAGCATTGCTAGGCATTTTAAAATGTTGAAAAAATATATTTTTTTAACACAATTCGAGAAAGCGTTGCTAGGCATTTTGAAATGTTGAAAATATATAGGCCTATTCTTTTTACAAAACACATGAAAGCGTTGCCAGGCACTTTAAAATGTAGAAAAAATATATTTTTTTTACAAAATTCATGAAAGCGTTGCTAGGCATTTTAAAATGTTGAAAAAGTATATTTTTTCACATTATTCATAACAGCGTTGCTTAGCATTTAGAAAAGTTGAAAAAAATATATTTTCTTCACAAAATTAATTAAAGCGTTGCTAGGCATTTTAAAATGTTGAAAACATATATTGTTTTTACAAAATTCATGAAAGCGTTGCTAGGCATTTTGGAATGTTTAAAAAATATATTTTTTTTACATTATTCATAACAGCGTTGCTAGGCATTTTGAAATGTTGAAAAAATATATTTTTTTTACAAAACAGATGAAAGCGTTGCCAGGCACTTTGAAATGTTGAAAAAATATATTTTTTTTACAAAATTAATGAAAGCGTTGCTAGGCATTTTGAAATGTTCAAAAAATATATTTTTTTCACATTATTCATTACAGAGTTGCTAGGCATTTTGAAATGTTGAAAAAATATTTTATTTTTCACAATTCGAGAAAGCGTTGCTAGGCATTTTAAAATGTTGAAAAAATACATTTTTTTCACAAAACTCATGAAAGCGTTGCTAGGCATTTTGATGTGATGAAAAAATATATTTTTTTTACATTTTTCATAACAGCGTTGCTAGGCATGTTGAAATGTTGAAATAATATATTTTTTTCACACAATTATTGAAAGCGTTGCTAGGCATTTTAAAATGTTGAAAAAATATATTTTTTTCACAAAATTCATGAGAGCGTTGCTAGGCATTTTGAAATGTTTAAAAAATATATTTTTTTTCATATTATTCATAACAGCGTTGCTAGGCATTTTGAAATGTTGAAAAAATATATTTTTTTTACAAAATTCATGAAAGCGTTGCTAGGCATTTTGAAATGTTTAAAAAATTTATTTGTTTCACATTGTTCATTAAAGCATTGCTAGGCATTTTGAAATGTTGAAAAAAATTTATTTTGTTTACACAATTCGAGAAAGCGTTGCCAGGCACTTTAAAATGTTGAAAAAATATATTTTTTTTACAAAATTCATGAAAGCGTTGCTAGGCATTTTAAAATGTTGAAAAAGTATATTTTTTTTACAAAATTCATGAGAGCGTTGCTAGGCATTTTGAAATGTTTAAAAAATATATATTTTTTTCACATTATTCATAACAGCGTTGCTAGGCATTTTGAAATGTTGAAAAAATATATTTTTTTTACACAATTCGAGAAAGCGTTGCTAGGCATTTTGAAATGTTGAAAAAATATATTTTTTTTACAAAATTCGAGAAAGCGTTGCTAGGCATTTTGAAATGTTTATAAAATATATTTGTTTCACATTATTCATAACAGCGTTACTAGGCAGTTTGAAATGTTGAAAAAATTTATTTTTTTTACACAATTCGAGAAAGCGTTGCTAGGCATTTTAAAATGTTGAAAACATATATTTTTTTTACAAAATTCATGAAAACGTTGCTAGTTATTTTGGAATGTTTAAAAAATATATTTTTTTCACATTATTCATAGCAGCGTTGCTAGGCATTTTGAAATGTTGAAAAAATATATTTTTTTCACAAAATTAATGAAAGCGTTGCTAGGCATTTTAAAATGTTGAAAAAATATATCTTTTTTACAAAATGTATGAAAGCGTTGCTAGGCATTTTTAAATGTTTAAAAAATATATTTTTTCACATTATTCATAACAGCGTTGCTAGGCATTAGGAAATGTTGAAAAAATATATTTTTTTCACAAAATTCATGAAAGCGTTGCTAGGCATTTTAAAATGTTGAAAAAATATATTTTTTTTACAAAACACATGAAAGCGTTGCCAGGCACTTTGAAATGTTGAAAAAATAATTTTTTTTAACTAAATTCATGAAAGCGTTGCTAGGCATTTTAAAATGTTGAAAAAATATATTTTTTTTACAAAACACATGAAAGCGTTGCCAGGCATTTTGAAATGTTGAAAAAATATATTTTTTTTCACAATTCCAGAAAGCGTTGCTAGGCATTTTAAAATGTTGAAAAAATACATTTTTTTCACAAAACTCATGAAAGCGTTGCTAGGCATTTTGATGCGATGAAAAAATATATTTTTTTTACATTTTTCATAACAGCGTTGCTAGGCATTTTGAAATGTTGAAAAAATATATTTTTTTTTACAAAATTCATGAAAGCGTTGCTAGGCATTTTGAAATGTTAAAAATATATATTTTTTTCACATTATTCATAACAGCATTGCTAGGCATTTTGAAATGTTGAAAAAATATATTTTATTTTACACAATTCGAGAAAGCGTTGCTAGGAATTTTGAAATGTTGAAAATATATATTCTTTTTACAAAACACATGAAAGCGTTGCCAGGCACTTTGAAATGTAGAAAAAATATATTTTTTTTACATTTTTCATAACAGCGTTGTTAGGCATTTTGAAATGTTGAAAAAAATTTATTTTGTTTACGCAATTCGAGAAAGCTTTGCTAGGCATTTTAAAATGTTGAAAAAATATATTTTTTTTACAAAATTCATGAAAGCGTTGCTAGCCATTTTGGAATGTTTAAAAAATATATTTTTTTCACATTATTGATAACAGCGTTGCTAGGCATTTTGAAATGTTGAAAAAATATATTTTTTTCACAAAATTAATGAAAGCGTTGCTAGGCATTTTAAAATGTTGAAAAAATATATATTATTTACAAAACACATGAAAGCGTTGCCAGGTACTTTGAAATGTTGAAAAAATATATTTGTTTTACAAAATTCATGAAAGCGTTGCTAGGCATTTTGAAATGTTCAAAAGATATATTTTTTTCACATTATTCATTACAGCGTTGCTAGGCATTTTGAAATGTTGAAAAAATATATTTTTTTTACACAATTCGAGAAAGCGTTGCTAGGCATTTTGAAATGTTGAAAAAATATATTATTTTCACACAATTATTGAAAGCGTTGCTAGGCATTTTAAAATGTTGAAAAAATATATTTTTTTAACAAAATTCATGATAGCGTTGCTAGGCAGTTTGAAATGTTTAAAAAATATATTTTTTTCACCTTATTCATAACAGCGTTGCTAGGCATTTAGAAATGTTGAAGAAATATATTTTTTTCACAAAGTTCATGAAAGCGTTGCTAGGCATTTTAAAATGTTGAAAAAATATATTCTTTTCACATTATTCATTACAGCGTTGCTAGGCATTTTGAAATGTTGAAAAAATATATTTTTTTTCACAATTCGAGAAAGCGTTGCTAGGCATTTTAAAATGTTGAAAAAATACATTTTTTTCACCAAACTCATGAAAGCGTTGCTAAGCATTTTGATGTGATGAAAAAATATATTTTTTTTACATTTTTCATAACAGCGTTGCTAGGCATTTTGAAATGTTGAAAAAATATATTTTTTTCACACAATTATTGAAAGCGTTGCTAGGCGTTTTAAAATGTTGAAAAAATATATTTTTTTTACAAAATTCATGAGAGCGTTGCTAGGCATTTTGAAATGTTTAAAAAATATTTTTTTTTTCACATTATTCATAACAGCGTTGCTAGGCATTTTGAAATGTTGAAAAATTATATTTTTTTTACAAAATTCAATAAAGCGTTGCTAGGCATTTTGAAATGTTTAAAAAATATATTTGTTTCACATTGTTCATAACAGCATTGCTAGGCATTTTGAAATGTTAAAAAAATATTTTTTTTTCACATTATTCATAACAGCATTGCTAGGCATTTTGAAATGTTGAAAAATTATATTTTTTTTACACAATTCGAGAAAGCGTTGCTAGGCATTTTGAAATGTTGAAAAAATATATTATTTTCACACAATTATTGAAAGCGTTGCTAGGCATTTTAAAATGTTGAAAAAATATATTTTTTTAACAAAATTCATGATAGCGTTGCTAGGCAGTTTGAAATGTTTAAAAAATATATTTTTTTCACCTTATTCATAACAGCGTTGCTAGGCATTTAGAAATGTTGAAGAAATATATTTTTTTCACAAAGTTCATGAAAGCGTTGCTAGGCATTTTAAAATGTTGAAAAAATATATTCTTTTCACATTATTCATTACAGCGTTGCTAGGCATTTTAAAATGTTGGAAAAATATATTTTTTTTCACAATTCGAGAAAGCGTTGCTAGGCATTTTAAAATGTTGAAAAAATACATTTTTTTCACAAAACTCTTGAAAGCGTTGCTAGGCATTTTGATGTGATGAAAAAATATATTTTTTTTACAAAATTCATGAGAGCGTTGCTAGGCATTTTAAAATGTTGAAAAAATAATTTTTTTTACAAAATTCATGAAAGCGTTGCTAGGCATTTTGAAATGTTGAAAAAATATATTTTTTTCACATTATTCATAACAGCGTTGCTAGGCATTTTGAAATGATGAAAAAATAAAATTTTTTTACATAATTCATGAAAGCGTTGCTAGGCATTTTGAAATGTTTAAAATATATATTTTTTCACATTGTTCATAACAGCATTGCTAGGCATTTTGAAATGTTGAAAAAAATTTATTTTGTTTACACAAATCGAGAAAGCGTTGCTAGGCATTTTCAAATGTTGAAAAAATATATTTTTTTTACAAAATTCATGAGAGCGTTGCTAGGCATTTTAAAATGTTGAAAAAATAATTTTTTTTTACAAAATTCATGAAAGCGTTGCTAGCCATTTTGGAATGTTTAAAAAATATATTTTTTTCACATTATTGATAACAGCGTTGCTAGGCATTTTGAAATGTTGAAAAAATATATTTTTTTCACAAAATTAATGAAAGCGTTGCTAGGCATTTTAAAATGTTGAAAAAATATATATTTTTTACAAAACACATGAAAGCGTTGCCAGGTACTTTGAAATGTTGAAAAATTATATTTTTTTTACAAAATTCATGAAAGCGTTGCTAGGCATTTTGAAATGTTCAAAAGATATATTTTTTTCACATTATTCATTACAGCGTTGCTAGGCATTTTGAAATGTTGAAAAAATATATTTTTTTCACACAATTATTGAAAGCGTTGCTAGGCATTTTAAAATGTTGAAAAAATATATTTTTTTTACAAAATTCATGAGAGCGTTGCTAGGCATTTTGAAATGTTTAAAAAATATATTTTTTTTCACATTATTCATAACAGCGTTGCTAGGCATTTTGAAATGTTGAAAAATTATATTTTTTTTACAAAATTCATGAAAGCGTTGCTAGGCATTTTTAAATGTTTAAAAAATATTATTGTTTCACATTGTTCATAACAGCATTGCTAGGCATTTTGAAATGTTAAAAAAATATATTTTTTTCACATTATTCATAATAGCATTGCTAGGCATTTTGAAATGTTGAAAAAATATATTTTTTTTACACAATTCGAGAAAGCGTTGCTAGGCATTTTGAAATGTTGAAAAAATATATTATTTTCACACAATTATTGAAAGCGTTGCTAGGCATTTTAAAATGTTGAAAAAATATATTTTTTTAACAAAATTCATGATAGCGTTGCTAGGCAGTTTGAAATGTTTAAAAAATATATTTTTTTCACCTTATTCATAACAGCGTTGCTAGGCATTTAGAAATGTTGAAGAAATATATTTTTTTCACAAAGTTCATGAAAGCGTTGCTAGCCATTTTAAAATGTTGAAAAAATATATTTTTTTTCACAATTCGAGAAAGCGTTGCTAGGCATTTTAAAATGTTGAAAAAATACATTTTTTTCACCAAACTCATGAAAGCGTTGCTAAGCATTTTGATGTGATGAAAAAATATATTTTTTTTACATTTTTCATAACAGCGTTGCTAGGCATTTTGAAATGTTGAAAAAATATATTTTTTTCACACAATTATTGAAAGCGTTGCTAGGCGTTTTAAAATGTTGAAAAAATATATTTTTTTTACAAAATTCATGAGAGCGTTGCTAGGCATTTTGAAATGTTTAAAAAATATATTTTTTTTCACATTATTCATAACAGCGTTGCTAGGCATTTTGAAATGTTGAAAAATTATATGTTTTTTACAAAATTCAATAAAGCGTTGCTAGGCATTTTGAAATGTTTAAAAAATATATTTGTTTCACATTGTTCATAACAGCATTGCTAGGCATTTTGAAATGTTAAAAAAATATTTTTTTTTCACATTATTCATAACAGCATTGCTAGGCATTTTGAAATGTTGAAAAAATAAATTTTTTTTTCACAATTCGAGAAAGCGTTGCTAGGCATTTTGAAATGTTGAAAAAATATATTATTTTCACACAATTATTGAAAGCGTTGCTAGGCATTTTAAAATGTTGAAAAAATATATTTTTTTAACAAAATTCATGATAGCGTTGCTAGGCAGTTTGAAATGTTAAAAAAATATATTTTTTTCACCTTATTCATAACAGCGTTGCTAGGCATTTAGAAATGTTGAAGAAATATATTTTTTTCACAAAGTTCATGAAAGCGTTGCTAGGCATTTTAAAATGTTGAAAAAATATATTCTTTTCACATTATTCATTACAGCGTTGCTAGGCATTTTGAAATGTTGAAAAAATATATTTTTTTTCACAATTCGAGAAAGCGTTGCTAGGCATTTTAAAATGTTGAAAAAATACATTTTTTTCACAAAACTCTTGAAAGCGTTGCTAGGCATTTTGATGTGATGAAAAAATATATTTTTTTTAAAAAATTCATGAGAGCGTTGCTAGGCATTTTAAAATGTTGAAAAAATAATTTTTTTTTACAATATTCATGAAAGCGTTGCTAGGCATTTTGAAATGTTGAAAAAATATATTTTTTTCACATTATTCATAGCAGCGTTGCTAGGCATTTTGAAATGATGAAAAAATAAAATTTTTTTACAAAATTCATGAAAGCGTTGCTAGGCATTTTGAAATGTTTAAAATATATATTTTTTCACATTGTTCATAACAGCATTGCTAGGCATTTTGAAATGTTGAAAAAAATTTATTTTGTTTACACAAATCGAGAAAGCGTTGCTAGGCATTTTCAAATGTTGAAAAAATATATTTTTTTTACAAAATTCATGAGAGCGTTGCTAGGCATTTTAAAATGTTGAAAAAATAATTTTTTTTTACAAAATTCATGAAAGCGTTGCTAGCCATTTTGGAATGTTTAAAAAATATATTTTTTTCACATTATTGATAACAGCGTTGCTAGGCATTTTGAAATGTTGAAAAAATATATTTTTTTCACAAAATAATGAAAGCGTTGCTAGGCATTTTAAAATGTTGAAAAAATATATATTTTTTACAAAACACATGAAAGCGTTGCCAGGTACTTTGAAATGTTGAAAAAATATATTTTTTTTACAAAATTCATGAAAGCGTTGCTAGGCATTTTGAAATGTTCAAAAGATATATTTTTTTCACATTATTCATTACAGCGTTGCTAGGCATTTTGAAATGTTGAAAAAATATATTTTTTTTCACAATTCGAGAAAGCGTTGCTAGGCATTTTAAAATGTTGAAAAAATACATTTTTTTCACCAAACTCATGAAAGCATTGCTAAGCATTTTCATGTGATGAAAAAATATATTTTTTTTACATTTTTCATAACAGCGTTGCTAGGCATTTTGAAATGTTAAAAAAATATATTTTTTTCACACAATTATTGAAAGCGTTGCTAGGCATTTTAAAATGTTGAAAAAATATATTTTTTTTACAAAATTCATGAGAGCGTTGCTAGGCATTTTGAAATGTTGAAAAAATATATTTTTTTTCACAATTCGAGAAAGCGTTGCTAGGCATTTTAAAATGTTGAAAAAATACATTTTTTTCACCAAACTCATGAAAGCGTTGCTAAGCATTTTGATGTGATGAAAAAATATATTTTTTTTACATTTTTCATAACAGCGTTGCTAGGCATTTTGAAATGTTGAAAAAATATATTTTTTTCACACAATTATTGAAAGCGTTGCTAGGCATTTTAAAATGTTGAAAAAATATATTTTTTTTACAAAATTCATGAGAGCGTTGCTAGGCATTTTGAAATGTTTAAAAAATATATTTTTTTTCACATTATTCATAACAGCGTTGCTAGGCATTTTGAAATGTTGAAAAATTATATTTTTTTTACAAAATTCATGAAAGCGTTGCTAGGCATTTTTAAATGTTTAAAAAATATTATTGTTTCACATTGTTCATAACAGCATTGCTAGGCATTTTGAAATGTTAAAAAAATATATTTTTTTCACATTATTCATAATAGCATTGCTAGGCATTTTGAAATGTTGAAAAAATATATTTTTTTTACACAATTCGAGAAAGCGTTGCTAGGCATTTTGAAATGTTGAAAAAATATATTATTTTCACACAATTATTGAAAGCGTTGCTAGGCATTTTAAAATGTTGAAAAAATATATTTTTTTAACAAAATTCATGATAGCGTTGCTAGGCAGTTTGAAATGTTTAAAAAATATATTTTTTTCACCTTATTCATAACAGCGTTGCTAGGCATTTAGAAATGTTGAAGAAATATATTTTTTTCACAAAGTTCATGAAAGCGTTGCTAGCCATTTTAAAATGTTGAAAAAATATATTTTTTTTCACAATTCGAGAAAGCGTTGCTAGGCATTTTAAAATGTTGAAAAAATACATTTTTTTCACCAAACTCATGAAAGCGTTGCTAAGCATTTTGATGTGATGAAAAAATATATTTTTTTTACATTTTTCATAACAGCGTTGCTAGGCATTTTGAAATGTTGAAAAAATATATTTTTTTCACACAATTATTGAAAGCGTTGCTAGGCGTTTTAAAATGTTGAAAAAATATATTTTTTTTACAAAATTCATGAGAGCGTTGCTAGGCATTTTGAAATGTATAAAAAATATATTTTTTTTCACATTATTCATAACAGCGTTGCTAGGCATTTTGAAATGTTGAAAAATTATATTTTTTTTACAAAATTCAATAAAGCGTTGCTAGGCATTTTGAAATGTTTAAAAAATATATTTGTTTCACATTGTTCATAACAGCATTGCTAGGCATTTTGAAATGTTAAAAAAATATTTTTTTTTCACATTATTCATAACAGCATTGCTAGGCATTTTGAAATGTTGAAAAAATATATTTTTTTTTCACAATTCGAGAAAGCGTTGCTAGGCATTTTGAAATGTTGAAAAAATATATTATTTTCACACAATTATTGAAAGCGTTGCTAGGCATTTTAAAATGTTGAAAAAATATATTTTTTTAACAAAATTCATGATAGCGTTGCTAGGCAGTTTGAAATGTTAAAAAAATATATTTTTTTCACCTTATTCATAACAGCGTTGCTAGGCATTTAGAAATGTTGAAGAAATATATTTTTTTCACAAAGTTCATGAAAGCGTTGCTAGGCATTTTAAAATGTTGAAAAAATATATTCTTTTCACATTATTCATTACAGCGTTGCTAGGCATTTTGAAATGTTGAAAAAATATATTTTTTTTCACAATTCGAGAAAGCGTTGCTAGGCATTTTAAAATGTTGAAAAAATACATTTTTTTCACAAAACTCTTGAAAGCGTTGCTAGGCATTTTGATGTGATGAAAAAATATATTTTTTTTACAAAATTCATGAGAGCGTTGCTAGGCATTTTAAAATGTTGAAAAAATAATTTTTTTTTAAAATATTCATGAAAGCGTTGCTAGGCATTTTGAAATGTTGAAAAAATATATTTTTTTCACATTATTCATAGCAGCGTTGCTAGGCATTTTGAAATGATGAAAAAATAAAATTTTTTTACAAAATTCATGAAAGCGTTGCTAGGCATTTTGAAATGTTTAAAATATATATTTTTTCACATTGTTCATAACAGCATTGCTAGGCATTTTGAAATGTTGAAAAAAATTTATTTTGTTTACACAAATCGAGAAAGCGTTGCTAGGCATTTTCAAATGTTGAAAAAATATATTTTTTTTACAAAATTCATGAGAGCGTTGCTAGGCATTTTAAAATGTTAAAAATATATATTTTTTTCACATTATTCATAACAGCATTGCTAGGCATTTTGAAATGTTGAAAAAATATATTTTATTTTACACAATTCGAGAAAGCGTTGCTAGGAATTTTGAAATGTTGAAAATATATATTCTTTTTACAAAACACATGAAAGCGTTGCCAGGCACTTTGAAATGTAGAAAAAATATATTTTTTTTACATTTTTCATAACAGCGTTGTTAGGCATTTTGAAATGTTGAAAAAAATTTATTTTGTTTACGCAATTCGAGAAAGCTTTGCTAGGCATTTTAAAATGTTGAAAAAATATATTTTTTTTACAAAATTCATGAAAGCGTTGCTAGCCATTTTGGAATGTTTAAAAAATATATTTTTTTCACATTATTGATAACAGCGTTGCTAGGCATTTTGAAATGTTGAAAAAATATATTTTTTTCACAAAATTAATGAAAGCGTTGCTAGGCATTTTAAAATGTTGAAAAAATATATATTATTTACAAAACACATGAAAGCGTTGCCAGGTACTTTGAAATGTTGAAAAAATATATTTGTTTTACAAAATTCATGAAAGCGTTGCTAGGCATTTTGAAATGTTCAAAAGATATATTTTTTTCACATTATTCATTACAGCGTTGCTAGGCATTTTGAAATGTTGAAAAAATATATTTTTTTTACACAATTCGAGAAAGCGTTGCTAGGCATTTTGAAATGTTGAAAAAATATATTATTTTCACACAATTATTGAAAGCGTTGCTAGGCATTTTAAAATGTTGAAAAAATATATTTTTTTAACAAAATTCATGATAGCGTTGCTAGGCAGTTTGAAATGTTTAAAAAATATATTTTTTTCACCTTATTCATAACAGCGTTGCTAGGCATTTAGAAATGTTGAAGAAATATATTTTTTTCACAAAGTTCATGAAAGCGTT
Organism: Prosapia bicincta; assembly: GCA_036971475.1. Taxonomy (NCBI): domain Eukaryota; kingdom Metazoa; phylum Arthropoda; class Insecta; order Hemiptera; family Cercopidae; genus Prosapia; species Prosapia bicincta. Next base: position 27,403 of record JBAIZL010000047.1, read on the forward strand.
GCTAGGCATTTTAAAATGTTGAAAAAATATATTCTTTTCACATTATTCATTACAGCGTTGCTAGGCATTTTGAAATGTTGAAAAAATATATTTTTTTTCACAATTCGAGAAAGCGTTGCTAGGCATTTTAAAATGTTGAAAAAATACATTTTTTTCACCAAACTCATGAAAGCGTTGCTAAGCATTTTGATGTGATGAAAAAATATATTTTTTTTACATTTTTCATAACAGCGTTGCTAGGCATTTTGAAATGTTGAAAAAATATATTTTTTTCACACAATTATTGAAAGCGTTGCTAGGCGTTTTAAAATGTTGAAAAAATATATTTTTTTTACAAAATTCATGAGAGCGTTGCTAGGCATTTTGAAATGTTTAAAAAATATTTTTTTTTTCACATTATTCATAACAGCGTTGCTAGGCATTTTGAAATGTTGAAAAATTATATTTTTTTTACAAAATTCAATAAAGCGTTGCTAGGCATTTTGAAATGTTTAAAAAATATATTTGTTTCACATTGTTCATAACAGCATTGCTAGGCATTTTGAAATGTTAAAAAAATATTTTTTTTTCACATTATTCATAACAGCATTGCTAGGCATTTTGAAATGTTGAAAAATTATATTTTTTTTACACAATTCGAGAAAGCGTTGCTAGGCATTTTGAAATGTTGAAAAAATATATTATTTTCACACAATTATTGAAAGCGTTGCTAGGCATTTTAAAATGTTGAAAAAATATATTTTTTTAACAAAATTCATGATAGCGTTGCTAGGCAGTTTGAAATGTTTAAAAAATATATTTTTTTCACCTTATTCATAACAGCGTTGCTAGGCATTTAGAAATGTTGAAGAAATATATTTTTTTCACAAAGTTCATGAAAGCGTTGCTAGGCATTTTAAAATGTTGAAAAAATATATTCTTTTCACATTATTCATTACAGCGTTGCTAGGCATTTTAAAATGTTGGAAAAATATATTTTTTTTCACAATTCGAGAAAGCGTTGCTAGGCATTTTAAAATGTTGAAAAAATACATTTTTTTCACAAAACTCTTGAAAGCGTTGCTAGGCATTTTGATGTGATGAAAAAATATATTTTTTTTACAAAATTCATGAGAGCGTTGCTAGGCATTTTAAAATGTTGAAAAAATAATTTTTTTTACAAAATTCATGAAAGCGTTGCTAGGCATTTTGAAATGTTGAAAAAATATATTTTTTTCACATTATTCATAACAGCGTTGCTAGGCATTTTGAAATGATGAAAAAATAAAATTTTTTTACATAATTCATGAAAGCGTTGCTAGGCATTTTGAAATGTTTAAAATATATATTTTTTCACATTGTTCATAACAGCATTGCTAGGCATTTTGAAATGTTGAAAAAAATTTATTTTGTTTACACAAATCGAGAAAGCGTTGCTAGGCATTTTCAAATGTTGAAAAAATATATTTTTTTTACAAAATTCATGAGAGCGTTGCTAGGCATTTTAAAATGTTGAAAAAATAATTTTTTTTTACAAAATTCATGAAAGCGTTGCTAGCCATTTTGGAATGTTTAAAAAATATATTTTTTTCACATTATTGATAACAGCGTTGCTAGGCATTTTGAAATGTTGAAAAAATATATTTTTTTCACAAAATTAATGAAAGCGTTGCTAGGCATTTTAAAATGTTGAAAAAATATATATTTTTTACAAAACACATGAAAGCGTTGCCAGGTACTTTGAAATGTTGAAAAATTATATTTTTTTTACAAAATTCATGAAAGCGTTGCTAGGCATTTTGAAATGTTCAAAAGATATATTTTTTTCACATTATTCATTACAGCGTTGCTAGGCATTTTGAAATGTTGAAAAAATATATTTTTTTCACACAATTATTGAAAGCGTTGCTAGGCATTTTAAAATGTTGAAAAAATATATTTTTTTTACAAAATTCATGAGAGCGTTGCTAGGCATTTTGAAATGTTTAAAAAATATATTTTTTTTCACATTATTCATAACAGCGTTGCTAGGCATTTTGAAATGTTGAAAAATTATATTTTTTTTACAAAATTCATGAAAGCGTTGCTAGGCATTTTTAAATGTTTAAAAAATATTATTGTTTCACATTGTTCATAACAGCATTGCTAGGCATTTTGAAATGTTAAAAAAATATATTTTTTTCACATTATTCATAATAGCATTGCTAGGCATTTTGAAATGTTGAAAAAATATATTTTTTTTACACAATTCGAGAAAGCGTTGCTAGGCATTTTGAAATGTTGAAAAAATATATTATTTTCACACAATTATTGAAAGCGTTGCTAGGCATTTTAAAATGTTGAAAAAATATATTTTTTTAACAAAATTCATGATAGCGTTGCTAGGCAGTTTGAAATGTTTAAAAAATATATTTTTTTCACCTTATTCATAACAGCGTTGCTAGGCATTTAGAAATGTTGAAGAAATATATTTTTTTCACAAAGTTCATGAAAGCGTTGCTAGCCATTTTAAAATGTTGAAAAAATATATTTTTTTTCACAATTCGAGAAAGCGTTGCTAGGCATTTTAAAATGTTGAAAAAATACATTTTTTTCACCAAACTCATGAAAGCGTTGCTAAGCATTTTGATGTGATGAAAAAATATATTTTTTTTACATTTTTCATAACAGCGTTGCTAGGCATTTTGAAATGTTGAAAAAATATATTTTTTTCACACAATTATTGAAAGCGTTGCTAGGCGTTTTAAAATGTTGAAAAAATATATTTTTTTTACAAAATTCATGAGAGCGTTGCTAGGCATTTTGAAATGTTTAAAAAATATATTTTTTTTCACATTATTCATAACAGCGTTGCTAGGCATTTTGAAATGTTGAAAAATTATATTTTTTTTACAAAATTCAATAAAGCGTTGCTAGGCATTTTGAAATGTTTAAAAAATATATTTGTTTCACATTGTTCATAACAGCATTGCTAGGCATTTTGAAATGTTAAAAAAATATTTTTTTTTCACATTATTCATAACAGCATTGCTAGGCATTTTGAAATGTTGAAAAAATAAATTTTTTTTTCACAATTCGAGAAAGCGTTGCTAGGCATTTTGAAATGTTGAAAAAATATATTATTTTCACACAATTATTGAAAGCGTTGCTAGGCATTTTAAAATGTTGAAAAAATATATTTTTTTAACAAAATTCATGATAGCGTTGCTAGGCAGTTTGAAATGTTAAAAAAATATATTTTTTTCACCTTATTCATAACAGCGTTGCTAGGCATTTAGAAATGTTGAAGAAATATATTTTTTTCACAAAGTTCATGAAAGCGTTGCTAGGCATTTTAAAATGTTGAAAAAATATATTCTTTTCACATTATTCATTACAGCGTTGCTAGGCATTTTGAAATGTTGAAAAAATATATTTTTTTTCACAATTCGAGAAAGCGTTGCTAGGCATTTTAAAATGTTGATAAAATACATTTTTTTCACAAAACTCTTGAAAGCGTTGCTAGGCATTTTGATGTGATGAAAAAATATATTTTTTTTAAAAAATTCATGAGAGCGTTGCTAGGCATTTTAAAATGTTGAAAAAATAATTTTTTTTTACAATATTCATGAAAGCGTTGCTAGGCATTTTGAAATGTTGAAAAAATATATTTTTTTCACATTATTCATAGCAGCGTTGCTAGGCATTTTGAAATGATGAAAAAATAAAATTTTTTTACAAAATTCATGAAAGCGTTGCTAGGCATTTTGAAATGTTTAAAATATATATTTTTTCACATTGTTCATAACAGCATTGCTAGGCATTTTGAAATGTTGAAAAAAATTTATTTTGTTTACACAAATCGAGAAAGCGTTGCTAGGCATTTTCAAATGTTGAAAAAATATATTTTTTTTACAAAATTCATGAGAGCGTTGCTAGGCATTTTAAAATGTTGAAAAAATAATTTTTTTTTACAAAATTCATGAAAGCGTTGCTAGCCATTTTGGAATGTTTAAAAAATATATTTTTTTCACATTATTGATAACAGCGTTGCTAGGCATTTTGAAATGTTGAAAAAATATATTTTTTTCACAAAATAATGAAAGCGTTGCTAGGCATTTTAAAATGTTGAAAAAATATATATTTTTTACAAAACACATGAAAGCGTTGCCAGGTACTTTGAAATGTTGAAAAAATATATTTTTTTTACAAAATTCATGAAAGCGTTGCTAGGCATTTTGAAATGTTCAAAAGATATATTTTTTTCACATTATTCATTACAGCGTTGCTAGGCATTTTGAAATGTTGAAAAAATATATTTTTTTTCACAATTCGAGAAAGCGTTGCTAGGCATTTTAAAATGTTGAAAAAATACATTTTTTTCACCAAACTCATGAAAGCATTGCTAAGCATTTTCATGTGATGAAAAAATATATTTTTTTTACATTTTTCATAACAGCGTTGCTAGGCATTTTGAAATGTTAAAAAAATATATTTTTTTCACACAATTATTGAAAGCGTTGCTAGGCATTTTAAAATGTTGAAAAAATATATTTTTTTTACAAAATTCATGAGAGCGTTGCTAGGCATTTTGAAATGTTGAAAAAATATATTTTTTTTCACAATTCGAGAAAGCGTTGCTAGGCATTTTAAAATGTTGAAAAAATACATTTTTTTCACCAAACTCATGAAAGCGTTGCTAAGCATTTTGATGTGATGAAAAAATATATTTTTTTTACATTTTTCATAACAGCGTTGCTAGGCATTTTGAAATGTTGAAAAAATATATTTTTTTCACACAATTATTGAAAGCGTTGCTAGGCATTTTAAAATGTTGAAAAAATATATTTTTTTTACAAAATTCATGAGAGCGTTGCTAGGCATTTTGAAATGTTTAAAAAATATATTTTTTTTCACATTATTCATAACAGCGTTGCTAGGCATTTTGAAATGTTGAAAAATTATATTTTTTTTACAAAATTCATGAAAGCGTTGCTAGGCATTTTTAAATGTTTAAAAAATATTATTGTTTCACATTGTTCATAACAGCATTGCTAGGCATTTTGAAATGTTAAAAAAATATATTTTTTTCACATTATTCATAATAGCATTGCTAGGCATTTTGAAATGTTGAAAAAATATATTTTTTTTACACAATTCGAGAAAGCGTTGCTAGGCATTTTGAAATGTTGAAAAAATATATTATTTTCACACAATTATTGAAAGCGTTGCTAGGCATTTTAAAATGTTGAAAAAATATATTTTTTTAACAAAATTCATGATAGCGTTGCTAGGCAGTTTGAAATGTGTAAAAAATATATTTTTTTCACCTTATTCATAACAGCGTTGCTAGGCATTTAGAAATGTTGAAGAAATATATTTTTTTCACAAAGTTCATGAAAGCGTTGCTAGCCATTTTAAAATGTTGAAAAAATATATTTTTTTTCACAATTCGAGAAAGCGTTGCTAGGCATTTTAAAATGTTGAAAAAATACATTTTTTTCACCAAACTCATGAAAGCGTTGCTAAGCATTTTGATGTGATGAAAAAATATATTTTTTTTACATTTTTCATAACAGCGTTGCTAGGCATTTTGAAATGTTGAAAAAATATATTTTTTTCACACAATTATTGAAAGCGTTGCTAGGCGTTTTAAAATGTTGAAAAAATATATTTTTTTTACAAAATTCATGAGAGCGTTGCTAGGCATTTTGAAATGTTTAAAAAATATATTTTTTTTCACATTATTCATAACAGCGTTGCTAGGCATTTTGAAATGTTGAAAAATTATATTTTTTTTACAAAATTCAATAAAGCGTTGCTAGGCATTTTGAAATGTTTAAAAAATATATTTGTTTCACATTGTTCATAACAGCATTGCTAGGCATTTTGAAATGTTAAAAAAATATTTTTTTTTCACATTATTCATAACAGCATTGCTAGGCATTTTGAAATGTTGAAAAAATATATTTTTTTTTCACAATTCGAGAAAGCGTTGCTAGGCATTTTGAAATGTTGAAAAAATATATTATTTTCACACAATTATTGAAAGCGTTGCTAGGCATTTTAAAATGTTGAAAAAATATATTTTTTTAACAAAATTCATGATAGCGTTGCTAGGCAGTTTGAAATGTTAAAAAAATATATTTTTTTCACCTTATTCATAACAGCGTTGCTAGGCATTTAGAAATGTTGAAGAAATATATTTTTTTCACAAAGTTCATGAAAGCGTTGCTAGGCATTTTAAAATGTTGAAAAAATATATTCTTTTCACATTATTCATTACAGCGTTGCTAGGCATTTTGAAATGTTGAAAAAATATATTTTTTTTCACAATTCGAGAAAGCGTTGCTAGGCATTTTAAAATGTTGAAAAAATACATTTTTTTCACAAAACTCTTGAAAGCGTTGCTAGGCATTTTGATGTGATGAAAAAATATATTTTTTTTACAAAATTCATGAGAGCGTTGCTAGGCATTTTAAAATGTTGAAAAAATAATTTTTTTTTACAATATTCATGAAAGCGTTGCTAGGCATTTTGAAATGTTGAAAAAATATATTTTTTTCACATTATTCATAGCAGCGTTGCTAGGCATTTTGAAATGATGAAAAAATAAAATTTTTTTACAAAATTCATGAAAGCGTTGCTAGGCATTTTGAAATGTTTAAAATATATATTTTTTCACATTGTTCATAACAGCATTGCTAGGCATTTTGAAATGTTGAAAAAAATTTATTTTGTTTACACAAATCGAGAAAGCGTTGCTAGGCATTTTCAAATGTTGAAAAAATATATTTTTTTTACAAAATTCATGAGAGCGTTGCTAGGCATTTTAAAATGTTGAAAAAATAATTTTTTTTTACAAAATTCATGAAAGCGTTGCTAGCCATTTTGGAATGTTTAAAAAATATATTTTTTTCACATTATTGATAACAGCGTTGCTAGGCATTTTGAAATGTTGAAAAAATATATTTTTTTCACAAAATTAATGAAAGCGTTGCTAGGCATTTTAAAATGTTGAAAAAATATATATTTTTTACAAAACACATGAAAGCGTTGCCAGGTACTTTGAAATGTTGAAAAAATATATTTTTTTTACAAAATTCATGAAAGCGTTGCTAGGCATTTTGAAATGTTCAAAAGATATATTTTTTTCACATTATTCATTACAGCGTTGCTAGGCATTTTGAAATGTTGAAAAAATATATTTTTTTTCACAATTCGAGAAAGCGTTGCTAGGCATTTTAAAATGTTGAAAAAATACATTTTTTTCACCAAACTCATGAAAGCATTGCTAAGCATTTTCATGTGATGAAAAAATATATTTTTTTTACATTTTTCATAACAGCGTTGCTAGGCATTTTGAAATGTTAAAAAAATATATTTTTTTCACACAATTATTGAAAGCGTTGCTAGGCATTTTAAAATGTTGAAAAAATATATTTTTTTTACAAAATTCATGAGAGCGTTGCTAGGCATTTTGAAATGTTTAAAAAATATATTTTTTTTCACATTATTCATAACAGCGTTGCTAGGCATTTTGAAATGTTGAAAAATTATATTTTTTTTACAAAATTCATGAAAGCGTTGCTAGGCATTTTGAAATGTTTAAAAAATATATTTGTTTCACATTGTTCATAACAGCATTGCTAGGCATTTTGAAATGTTAAAAAAATATATTTTTTTCACATTATTCATAACAGCATTGCTAGGCATTTTGAAATGTTGAAAAAATATATTTTTTTTACACAATTCGAGAAAGCGTTGCTAGGCATTTTGAAATGTTGAAAAAATATATTATTTTCACACAATTATTGAAAGCGTTGCTAGGCATTTTAAAATGTTGAAAAAATATATTTTTTTAACAAAATTCATGATAGCGTTGCTAGGCAGTTTGAAATGTTTAAAAAATATATTTTTTTCACCTTATTCATAACAGCGTTGCTAGGCATTTAGATATGTTGAAGAAATATATTTTTTTCACAAAGTTCATGAAAGCGTTGCTAGGCATTTTAAAATGTTGAAAAAATATATTCTTTTCACATTATTCATTACAGCGTTGCTAGGCATTTTGAAATGTTGAAAAAATATATTTTTTTTCACAATTCGAGAAAGCGTTGCTAGGCATTTTAAAATGTTGAAAAAATACATTTTTTTCACCAAACTCATGAAAGCGTTGCTAAGCATTTTGATGTGATGAAAAAATATATTTTTTTTACATTTTTCATAACAGCGTTGCTAGGCATTTTGAAATGTTGAAAAAATATATTTTTTTCACACAATTATTGAAAGCGTTGCTAGGCGTTTTAAAATGTTGAAAAAATATATTTTTTTTACAAAATTCATGAGAGCGTTGCTAGGCATTTTGAAATGTTTAAAAAATATATTTTTTTTCACATTATTCATAACAGCGTTGCTAGGCATTTTGAAATGTTGAAAAATTATATTTTTTTTACAAAATTCAGGAAAGCGTTGCTAGGCATTTTGAAATGTTTAAAAAATATATTTGTTTCACATTGTTCATAACAGCATTGCTAGGCATTTTGAAATGTTAAAAAAATATATTTTTTTCACATTATTCATAACAGCATTGCTAGGCATTTTGAAATGTTGAAAAAATATATTTTTTTTACACAATTCGAGAAAGCGTTGCTAGGCATTTTGAAATGTTGAAAAAATATATTATTTTCACACAATTATTGAAAGCGTTGCTAGGCATTTTAAAATGTTGAAAAAATATATTTTTTTAACAAAATTCATGATAGCGTTGCTAGGCAGTTTGAAATGTTTAAAAAATATATTTTTTTCACCTTATTCATAACAGCGTTGCTAGGCATTTAGAAATGTTGAAGAAATATATTTTTTTCACAAAGTTCATGAAAGCGTTGCTAGGCATTTTAAAATGTTGAAAAAATATATTCTTTTCACATTATTCATTACAGCGTTGCTAGGCATTTTGAAATGTTGAAAAAATATATTTTTTTTCACAATTCGAGAAAGCGTTGCTAGGCATTTTAAAATGTTGAAAAAATACATTTTTTTCACAAAACTCTTGAAAGCGTTGCTAGGCATTTTGATGTGATGAAAAAATATATTTTTTTTACAAAATTCATGAGAGCGTTGCTAGGCATTTTAAAATGTTGAAAAAATAATTTTTTTTTACAAAATTCATGAAAGCGTTGCTAGGCATTTTGAAATGTTGAAAAAATATATTTTTTTCACATTATTCATAACAGCGTTGCTAGGCATTTTGAAATGATGAAAAAATAAAATTTTTTTACAAAATTCATGAAAGCGTTGCTAGGCATTTTGAAATGTTTAAAATATATATTTTTTCACATTGTTCATAACAGCATTGCTAGGCATTTTGAAATGTTGAAAAAAATTTATTTTGTTTACACAAATCGAGAAAGCGTTGCTAGGCATTTTCAAATGTTGAAAAAATATATTTTTTGTACAAAATTCATGAAAGCGTTGCTAGTCATTTTGAAATGTTTAAAAAATATATGTTTTTCACCTTATTCATAACAGCGTTGCTAGGCATTTAGAAATGTTGAAAAAATATATTTTTTTCACAAAATTCATGAAAGCGTTACTAGGCATTTTAAAATGTTGAAAAAATATATTTTTTTCACAAAATTCATGAAAGCGTTGCTAGGCATTTTGAAATGTTGAATAAATATATATTTTCTCAAAATTCATGAAAGCGTTGCTAGGCATTTTAGAATGTTGAAAAATTTTATATTTTTTTTACAAAACACATGAAAGCGTTGCTAGGCACTTTGAAATGTTGAAAAAATATATTTTTATCACATTATTCATTACAGCGTTGCTAGGCATTTTGAAATGTTGAAAAAATATATTTTTTTTACACAGTTCGAGAAAGCGTTGCTAGGCATTTTAAAATGTTGAAAACATATATTTTTTTTACAAAATTCATGAAAGCGTTGCTAGGCATTTTGGAATGTTTAAAAAATATATTTTTTCACATTATTCATAACAGCGTTGCTAGGCATTTTGAAATGTTAAAAAAATACATTTTTTTCACAAAATTCATGAAAGCGTTGCTAGGCATTTTAAAATGTTGAAAAAATATATTTTTTTCACATTATTCATAACAGCGTTGCTAGGCATTTTGAAATGTTGAAAAAATATATTTTTTTTCACAATTCGAGAAAGCGTTTCTAGGCATTTTGAAATGTTGAAAAAATATATTTTTTTTACAAAACACATGAAAGCGTTCCTAGGCACTTTGAAATGTTGAAAAATATATTTTTTCACATTATTCATTACAGCATTGCTAGGCATTTTAAAATGTTGAAAAAATATATTTTTTTTACACAATTCGAGAAAGCGTTGCTAGGCATTTTAAAATGTTGAAAACATATATTTTTTTTACAAAATTCATGAAAGCGTTGCTTGGAATTTTGGAATGTTTAAAAATATATTTTTTCACATTATTCATAACAACGTTGCTAGGCATTTTGAAATGTTGAATAAATATATATTTTCTCAAAATTCATGAAAGCGTTGCTAGGCATTTTAGAATGTTGAAAAATTATATTTTTTTTACAAAATTCGTGAAACCGTTGCTAGGCATTTTGAAATGTTTATAAAATATATTTGTTTCACATTATTCATAACAGCGTTGCTAGGCATTTTGAAATGTTGAAAAAATATATTTTTTCACAAAATTCTTGAAAGCGTTGCTAGGCATTTTAAAATGTTGAAAAATATATTTTTTCACATTATTTATAACAGCGTTGCTAGGCATTTTGAAATGTTGAATAAATATATATTTTCTCAAAATTCATGAAAGCGTTGCTAGGCATTTTAGAATGTTGAAAAAATATATTTTTTTTACAAAATTCGAGAAACCGTTGCTAGGCATTTTGAAATGTTTATAAAATATATTTGTTTCACATTATTCATAACAGCGTTGCTAGGCACTTTGAAATGTTGAAAAATATATTTTTTTCACATTATTCTTAACAGCGTTGCTAGGCATTTTGAAATGTTGAAAAAATATATTTTTTTCACAAAATTCATGAAAGCGTTGCTAGGCATTTTAAAATGTTGAAAAAATATATTTTTTTTACAAAATTAATGAAAGCGTTGCTAGGCATTTTGAAATGTTCAAAAAATATATTTTTTTCACATTATTCATTACAGCGTTGCTAGGCACTTTGAAATGTTGAAAAAATATATTTTTTTTCACAATTCGAAAAAGCGTTGCTAGGCATTTTGAAATGTTGAAAAAATATATTTTTTTTACAAAATTCGAGAAACCGTTGCTAGGCATTTTGAAATGTTTATAAAATATATTTGTTTCACATTATTCATAACAGCATTGCTAGGCATTTTGAAATGTTAAAAAAAATTTATTTTTTTTACACAATTCGAGAAAGCGTTGCTAGGCATTTTAAAATGTTGAAAACATATATTTTTTTTACAAAATTCATGAAAGCATTGCTAGGCATTTTGGAATGTTGAAAAAGTATATTTTTTTCACATTATTCATAACAGCGTTGCTAGGCATTTTGAAATGTTGAAAAAGTATATTTTTTTCACAAAATTCATGATAGCGTTGCTAGGCATTTTAAAATGTTGAAAAAATATATTTTTTTTACAAAATGTATGAAAGCGTTGCTATGCATTTTGAAATGTTTAAAAAATATATTTTTTCACATTATTCATAACAGCGTTGCTTAGCATTTAGAAAAGTTGAAAAAAATATATTTTCTTCACAAAATTAATTAAAGCGTTGCTAGGCATTTTAAAATGTTGAAAACATATATTTTTTTTACAAAATTCATGAAAGCGTTGCTAGGCATTTTGGAATGTTTAAAAAATATATTTTTTTCACATTATTCATAACAGCGTTGCTAGGCATTTTGAAATGTTGAAAAAATATATTTTTTTTACACAATTCGAGAAAGCGTTGCTAGGCATTTTGAAATGTTTATAAAATATATTTGTTTCACATTATTCATAACAGCGTTGCTAGCCATTTTGAAATGTTGAAAAAATATATTTTTTCACAAAATTCATAAAAGCGTTGCTAGGCATTTTAAAATGTTGAAAAATATATTTTTTCACATTATTTATAACAGCGTTGCTAGGCATTTTGAAATGTTGAATAAATATATATTTTCTCAAAATTCATGAAAGCGTTGCTAGGCATTTTAGAATGTTGAAAAAATATATTTTTTTTACAAAATTCATGAAAGCGTTGCTAGGCATTTTAAAATGTTGAAAAAATATATTTTTTTCACATTATTCATAACAGCGTTGCTAGGCATTTTGAAATGTTGAAAAAATATATTTTTTTTCACAATTCGAGAAAGCGTTTCTAGGCATTTTGAAATGTTGAAAAAATATATTTTTTTTACAAAATTCGAGAAGCCGTTGCTAGGCATTTTGAAATGTTTATAAAATATATTTGTTTCACATTATTCATAACAGCATTGCTAGGCATTTTGAAATGTTGCAAAAAATTTATTTTTTTTACACAATTCGAGAAAGCGTTGCTAGGCATTTTAAAATGTTGAAAAAATATATTTTTTTTACAAAATTCATGAAAGCGTTGCTAGGCATTTTGAAATGTTCAAAAAATAAATTTTTTTTACAAAATTCATGAAAGCGGTGCTAGGCATTTTGAAATGTTCAAAAAATATATTTTTTCAGATTATTCATAACAGCGTTGCTAGGCATTTTAAAATGTTGAAAAAATATATTTTTTTTACACAATTCGAGAAAGCGTTGCTAGGCATTTTAAAATGTTGAAAAAATATATTTTTTTTACAAAACACATGAAAGCGTTGCTAGGCATTTTGGAATGTTTAAAAATATATTTTTTCACATTATTCATAACAGCGTTGCTAGGCATTTTGAAATGTTGAATAAATATATATTTACTCAAAATTCATGAAAGCGTTGCTAGGCATTTTAGAATGTTGAAAAAATATATTTTTTTTACAAAATTCGAGAAACCGTTGCTAGGCATTTTGAAATGTTTATAAAATATATTTGTTTCACATTAATCATAACAGCGTTGCTAGGCATTTTGAAATGTTGAAAAAATATATTTTTTCACAAAATTCACGAAAGCGTTGCTAGGCATTTTAAAATGTTGAAAAATATATTTTTTCACATTGTTTATAACAGCGTTGCTAGGCATTTTGAAATGTTGAATAAATATATATTTTCTCAAAATTCATGAAAGCGTTGCTAGGCATTTTAGAATGTTGAAAAAATATATTTTTTTTACAAAATTCGAGAAACCGTTGCTAGGCATTTTAAAATGTTTATAAAATATATTTGTTTCACATTATTCATAACAGCGTTGCTAGGCATTTTGAAATGTTGAAAAAATATATTTTTTCACAAAATTCATGAAAGCGTTGCTAGGCATTTTAAAATGTTGAAAAATATATTTTTTCACATTATTTATAACAGCGTTGCTAAGCATTTTGAAATGTTGAATAAATATATATTTTCTCAAAATTCATGAAAGCGTTGCTAGGCATTTTAGAATGTTGAAAAAATATATTTTTTTTACAAAATTCATGAAAGCGTTGCTAGGCATTTTGGAATGTTTAAAAAATATATTTTTTTCACATTATTTTTAACAGCGTTGCTAGGCATTTTGAAATGTTGAAAAAATATATTTTTTTCACAAAATTCATGAAAGCGTTGCTAGGCATTTTAAAATGTTGAAAAAATATATTCTTTTTACAAAATTCATGAAAGCGTTGCTAGGCATTTTGAAATGTTCAAAAAATATATTTTTTTCACATTATTCATTACAGCGTTTCTAGGCACTTTGAAATGTTGAAAAAATATATTTTTTTTCACAATTCGAGAAAGCGTTGCTAGGCATATTGAAATGTTGAAAAAATATATTTTTTTTACAAAATTCGAGAAACCGTTGCTAGGCATTTTGAAATGTTTATAAAAAATATTTGTTTCACATTATTCATAACAGCATTGCTAGGCATTTTGAAATGTTAAAAAAAATTTATTTTTTTTACACAATTCGAGAAAGCGTTGCTAGGCATTTTAAAATGTTGAAAACATATATTTTTTTTACAAAATTCATGAAAGCGTTGCTATGCATTTTGAAATGTTTAAAAAATATATTTTTTCACATTATTCATAACAGCGTTGCTTAGCATTTAGAAAAGTTGAAAAAAATATATTTTCTTCACAAAATTAATTAAAGCGTTGCTAGGCATTTTAAAATGTTGAAAACATATATTTTTTTTACAAAATTCATGAAAGCGTTGCTAGGCATTTTGGAATGTTTAAAAAATATATTTTTTTCACATTATTCATAACAGCGTTGCTAGGCATTTTGAAATGTTGAAAAAATATATTTTTTTTACAAAACACATGAAAGCGTTGCCAGGCACTTTGAAATGTTGAAAAAATATATTTTTTTTACAAAATTAATGAAAGCGTTGCTAGGCATTTTGAAATGTTGAAAAAATATTTTTTTTTTCACAATTCGAGAAAGCGTTGCTAGGCATTTTAAAATGTTGAAAAAATACATTTTTTTCACAAAACTCATGAAAGCGTTGCTAGGCATTTTGATGTGATGAAAAAATATATTTTTTTACATTTTTCATAACAGCGTTGCTAGGCATTTTGAAATGTTGAAATAATATATTTTTTTCACACAATTATTGAAAGCGTTGCTAGGCATTTTGAAATGTTTAAAAAATATATTTGTTTCACATTGTTCATAAAAGCATTGCTAGGCATTTTGAAATGTTGAAAAAAATTTATTTTGTTTACACAATTCGAGAAAGCGTTGCTAGGCATTTTAAAATGTTGAAAAAATATATTTTTTGTACAAAATTCATGAAAGCGTTGCTAGTCATTTAGAAATGTTAAAAAAATATATTTTTTTCACTTTATTCATAACAGCATTGCTAGGCATTTTAAAATGTTGAAAAAATATATTTTTTTAACACAATTCGAGAAAGCGTTGCTAGGCATTTTGAAATGTTGAAAATATATAGGCCTATTCTTTTTACAAAACACATGAAAGCGTTGCCAGGCACTTTAAAATGTAGAAAAAATATATTTTTTTTACAAAATTCATGAAAGCGTTGCTAGGCATTTTAAAATGTTGAAAAAGTATATTTTTTCACATTATTCATAACAGCGTTGCTTAGCATTTAGAAAAGTTGAAAAAAATATATTTTCTTCACAAAATTAATTAAAGCGTTGCTAGGCATTTTAAAATGTTGAAAACATATATTGTTTTTACAAAATTCATGAAAGCGTTGCTAGGCATTTTGGAATGTTTAAAAAATATATTTTTTTTACATTATTCATAACAGCGTTGCTAGGCATTTTGAAATGTTGAAAAAATATATTTTTTTTACAAAACAGATGAGAGCGTTGCCAGGCACTTTGAAATGTTGAAAAAATATATTTTTTTTACAAAATTAATGAAAGCGTTGCTAGGCATTTTGAAATGTTCAAAAAATATATTTTTTTCACATTATTCATTACAGAGTTGCTAGGCATTTTAAATGTTGAAAAAATATTTTATTTTTCACAATTCGAGAAAGCGTTGCTAGGAATTTTAAAATGTTGAAAAAATACATTTTTTTCACAAAACTCATGAAAGCGTTGCTAGGCATTTTGATGTGATGAAAAAATATATTTTTTTTACATTTTTCATAACAGCGTTGCTAGGCATGTTGAAATGTTGAAATAATATATTTTTTTCACACAATTATTGAAAGCGTTGCTAGGCATTTTAAAATGTTGAAAAAATATATTTTTTTCACAAAATTCATGAGAGCGTTGCTAGGCATTTTGAAATGTTTAAAAAATATATTTTTTTTCATATTATTCATAACAGCGTTGCTAGGCATTTTGAAATGTTGAAAAAATATATTTTTTTTACAAAATTCATGAAAGCGTTGCTAGGCATTTTGAAATGTTTAAAAAATTTATTTGTTTCACATTGTTCATAAAAGCATTGCTAGGCATTTTGAAATGTTGAAAAAAATTTATTTTGTTTACACAATTCGAGAAAGCGTTGCCAGGCACTTTAAAATGTTTAAAAAATATATTTTTTTTACAAAATTCATGAAAGCGTTGCTAGGCATTTTAAAATGTTGAAAAAGTATATTTTTTTTACAAAATTCATGAGAGCGTTGCTAGGCATTTTGAAATGTTTAAAAAATATATATTTTTTTCACATTATTCATAACAGCGTTGCTAGGCATTTTGAAATGTTGAAAAAATATATTTTTTTTACACAATTCGAGAAAGCGTTGCTAGGCATTTTGAAATGTTGAAAAAATATATTTTTTTTACAAAATTCGAGAAAGCGTTGCTAGGCATTTTGAAATGTTTATAAAATATATTTGTTTCACATTATTCATAACAGCGTTACTAGGCAGTTTGAAATGTTGAAAAAATATATTTTTTTTACACAATTCGAGAAAGCGTTGCTAGGCATTTTAAAATGTTGAAAACATATATTTTTTTTACAAAATTCATGAAAACGTTGCTAGTTATTTTGGAATGTTTAAAAAATATATTTTTTTCACATTATTCATAGCAGCGTTGCTAGGCATTTTGAAATGTTGAAAAAATATATTTTTTTCACAAAATTAATGAAAGCGTTGCTAGGCATTTTAAAATGTTGAAAAAATATATCTTTTTTACAAAATGTATGAAAGCGTTGCTAGGCATTTTTAAATGTTTAAAAAATATATTTTTTCACATTATTCATAACAGCGTTGCTAGGCATTAGGAAATGTTGAAAAAATATATTTTTTTCACAAAATTCATGAAAGCGTTGCTAGGCATTTTAAAATGTTGAAAAAATATATTTTTTTTACAAAACACATGAAAGCGTTGCCAGGCACTTTGAAATGTTGAAAAAATAATTTTTTTTAACTAAATTCATGAAAGCGTTGCTAGGCATTTTAAAATGTTGAAAAAATATATTTTTTTTACAAAACACATGAAAGCGTTGCCAGGCATTTTGAAATGTTGAAAAAATATATTTTTTTTCACAATTCCAGAAAGCGTTGCTAGGCATTTTAAAATGTTGAAAAAATACATTTTTTTCACAAAACTCATGAAAGCGTTGCTAGGCATTTTGATGCGATGAAAAAATATATTTTTTTTACATTTTTCATAACAGCGTTGCTAGGCATTTTGAAATGTTGAAAAAATATATTTTTTTTTACAAAATTCATGAAAGCGTTGCTAGGCATTTTGAAATGTTAAAAATATATATTTTTTTCACATTATTCATAACAGCATTGCTAGGCATTTTGAAATGTTGAAAAAATATATTTTATTTTACACAATTCGAGAAAGCGTTGCTAGGAATTTTGAAATGTTGAAAATATATATTCTTTTTACAAAACACATGAAAGCGTTGCCAGGCACTTTGAAATGTAGAAAAAATATATTTTTTTTACATTTTTCATAACAGCGTTGTTAGGCATTTTGAAATGTTGAAAAAAATTTATTTTGTTTACGCAATTCGAGAAAGCGTTGCTAGGCATTTTAAAATGTTGAAAAAATATATTTTTTTTACAAAATTCATGAAAGCGTTGCTAGCCATTTTGGAATGTTTAAAAAATATATTTTTTTCACATTATTGATAACAGCGTTGCTAGGCATTTTGAAATGTTGAAAAAATATATTTTTTTCACAAAATTAATGAAAGCGTTGCTAGGCATTTTAAAATGTTGAAAAAATATATATTATTTACAAAACACATGAAAGCGTTGCCAGGTACTTTGAAATGTTGAAAAAATATATTTTTTTTACAAAATTCATGAAAGCGTTGCTAGGCATTTTGAAATGTTCAAAAGATATATTTTTTTCACATTATTCATTACAGCGTTGCTAGGCATTTTGAAATGTTGAAAAAATATATTTTTTTTACACAATTCGAGAAAGCGTTGCTAGGCATTTTGAAATGTTGAAAAAATATATTATTTTCACACAATTATTGAAAGCGTTGCTAGGCATTTTAAAATGTTGAAAAAATATATTTTTTTAACAAAATTCATGATAGCGTTGCTAGGCAGTTTGAAATGTTTAAAAAATATATTTTTTTCACCTTATTCATAACAGCGTTGCTAGGCATTTAGAAATGTTGAAGAAATATATTTTTTTCACAAAGTTCATGAAAGCGTTGCTAGGCATTTTAAAATGTTGAAAAAATATATTCTTTTCACATTATTCATTACAGCGTTGCTAGGCATTTTGAAATGTTGAAAAAATATATTTTTTTTCACAATTCGAGAAAGCGTTGCTAGGCATTTTAAAATGTTGAAAAATACATTTTTTTCACCAAACACCAGAAAGCGTTGCTAAGCATTTTGATGTGATGAAAAAATATATTTTTTTTACATTTTTCATAACAGCGTTGCTAGGCATTTTGAAATGTTGAAAAAATATATTTTTTTCACACAATTATTGAAAGCGTTGCTAGGCGTTTTAAAATGTTGGAAAAATGTATTTTTTTTACAAAATTCATGAGAGCGTTGCTAGGCATTTTGAAATGTTTAAAAAATATATTTTTTTTCACATTATTCATAACAGCGTTGCTAGGCATTTTGAAATGTTGAAAAATTATATTTTTTTTACAAAATTCAATAAAGCGTTGCTAGGCATTTTGAAATGTTTAAAAAATATATTTGTTTCACATTGTTCATAACAGCATTGCTAGGCATTTTGAAATGTTAAAAAAATATTTTTTTTTCACATTATTCATAACAGCATTGCTAGGCATTTTGAAATGTTGAAAAATTATATTTTTTTTACACAATTCGAGAAAGCGTTGCTAGGCATTTTGAAATGTTGAAAAAATATATTATTTTCACACAATTATTGAAAGCGTTGCTAGGCATTTTAAAATGTTGAAAAAATATATTTTTTTAACAAAATTCATGATAGCGTTGCTAGGCAGTTTGAAATGTTTAAAAAATATATTTTTTTCACCTTATTCATAACAGCGTTGCTAGGCATTTAGAAATGTTGAAGAAATATATTTTTTTCACAAAGTTCATGAAAGCGTTGCTAGGCATTTTAAAATGTTGAATAAATATATTCTTTTCACATTATTCATTACAGCGTTGCTAGGCATTTTAAAATGTTGAAAAAATATATTTTTTTTCACAATTCGAGAAAGCGTTGCTAGGCATTTTAAAATGTTGAAAAAATACATTTTTTTCACAAAACTCTTGAAAGCGTTGCTAGGCATTTTGATGTGATGAAAAAATATATTTTTTTTACAAAATTCATGAGAGCGTTGCTAGGCATTTTAAAATGTTGAAAAAATAATTTTTTTTACAAAATTCATGAAAGCGTTGCTAGGCATTTTGAAATGTTGAAAAAATATATTTTTTTCACATTATTCATAACAGCGTTGCTAGGCATTTTGAAATGATGAAAAAATAAAATTTTTTTACATAATTCATGAAAGCGTTGCTAGGCATTTTGAAATGTTTAAAATATATATTTTTTCACATTGTTCATAACAGCATTGCTAGGCATTTTGAAATGTTGAAAAAAATTTATTTTGTTTACACAAATCGAGAAAGCGTTGCTAGGCATTTTCAAATGTTGAAAAAATATATTTTTTTTACAAAATTCATGAGAGCGTTGCTAGGCATTTTAAAATGTTGAAAAAATAATTTTTTTTTACAAAATTCATGAAATCGTTGCTAGCCATTTTGGAATGTTTAAAAAATATATTTTTTTCACATTATTGATAACAGCGTTGCTAGGCATTTTGAAATGTTGAAAAAATATATTTTTTTCACAAAATTAATGAAAGCGTTGCTAGGCATTTTAAAATGTTGAAAAAATATATATTTTTTACAAAACACATGAAAGCGTTGCCAGGTACTTTGAAATGTTGAAAAATTATATTTTTTTTACAAAATTCATGAAAGCGTTGCTAGGCATTTTGAAATGTTCAAAAGATATATTTTTTTCACATTATTCATTACAGCGTTGCTAGGCATTTTGAAATGTTGAAAAAATATATTTTTTTTCACAATTCGAGAAAGCGTTGCTAGGCATTTTAAAATGTTGAAAAAATACATTTTTTCACCAAACTCATGAAAGCGTTGCTAAGCATTTTGATGTGATGAAAAAATATATTTTTTTTACATTTTTCATAACAGCGTTGCTAGGCATTTTGAAATGTTGAAAAAATATATTTTTTTCACACAATTATTGAAAGCGTTGCTAGGCATTTTAAAATGTTGAAAAAATATATTTTTTTTACAAAATTCATGAGAGCGTTGCTAGGCATTTTGAAATGTTTAAAAAATATATTTTTTTTCACATTATTCATAACAGCGTTGCTAGGCATTTTGAAATGTTGAAAAATTATATTTTTTTTACAAAATTCATGAAAGCGTTGCTAGGCATTTTTAAATGTTTAAAAAATATTATTGTTTCACATTGTTCATAACAGCATTGCTAGGCATTTTGAAATGTTAAAAAAATATATTTTTTTCACATTATTCATAATAGCATTGCTAGGCATTTTGAAATGTTGAAAAAATATATTTTTTTTACACAATTCGAGAAAGCGTTGCTAGGCATTTTGAAATGTTGAAAAAATATATTATTTTCACACAATTATTGAAAGCGTTGCTAGGCATTTTAAAATGTTGAAAAAATATATTTTTTTAACAAAATTCATGATAGCGTTGCTAGGCAGTTTGAAATGTTTAAAAAATATATTTTTTTCACCTTATTCATAACAGCGTTGCTAGGCATTTAGAAATGTTGAAGAAATATATTTTTTTCACAAAGTTCATGAAAGCGTTGCTAGCCATTTTAAAATGTTGAAAAGATATATTTTTTTTCACAATTCGAGAAAGCGTTGCTAGGCATTTTAAAATGTTGAAAAAATACATTTTTTTCACCAAACTCATGAAAGCGTTGCTAAGCATTTTGATGTGATGAAAAAATATATTTTTTTTACATTTTTCATAACAGCGTTGCTAGGCATTTTGAAATGTTGAAAAAATATATTTTTTTCACACAATTATTGAAAGCGTTGCTAGGCGTTTTAAAATGTTGAAAAAATATATTTTTTTTACAAAATTCATGAGAGCGTTGCTAGGCATTTTGAAATGTTTAAAAAATATATTTTTTTTCACATTATTCATAACAGCGTTGCTAGGCATTTTGAAATGTTGAAAAATTATATTTTTTTTACAAAATTCAATAAAGCGTTGCTAGGCATTTTGAAATGTTTAAAAAATATATTTGTTTCACATTGTTCATAACAGCATTGCTAGGCATTTTGAAATGTTAAAAAAATATTTTTTTTTCACATTATTCATAACAGCATTGCTAGGCATTTTGAAATGTTGAAAAAATATATTTTTTTTTCACAATTCGAGAAAGCGTTGCTAGGCATTTTGAAATGTTGAAAAAATATATTATTTTCACACAATTATTGAAAGCGTTGCTAGGCATTTTAAAATGTTGAAAAAATATATTTTTTTAACAAAATTCATGATAGCGTTGCTAGGCAGTTTGAAATGTTAAAAAAATATATTTTTTTCACATTATTCATAACAGCGTTGCTAGGCATTTAGAAATGTTGAAGAAATATATTTTTTTCACAAAGTTCATGAAAGCGTTGCTAGGCATTTTAAAATGTTGAAAAAATATATTCTTTTCACATTATTCATTACAGCGTTGCTAGGCATTTTGAAATGTTGAAAAAATATATTTTTTTTCACAATTCGAGAAAGCGTTGCTAGGCATTTTAAAATGTTGAAAAAATACATTTTTTTCACAAAACTCTTGAAAGCGTTGCTAGGCATTTTGATGTGATGAAAAAATATATTTTTTTTACAAAATTCATGAGAGCGTTGCTAGGCATTTTAAAATGTTGAAAAAATAATTTTTTTTTACAATATTCATGAAAGCGTTGCTAGGCATTTTGAAATGTTGAAAAAATATATTTTTTTCACATTATTCATAGCAGCGTTGCTAGGCATTTTGAAATGATGAAAAAATAAAATTTTTTTACAAAATTCATGAAAGCGTTGCTAGGCATTTTGAAATGTTTAAAATATATATTTTTTCACATTGTTCATAACAGCATTGCTAGGCATTTTGAAATGTTGAAAAAAATTTATTTTGTTTACACAAATCGAGAAAGCGTTGCTAGGCATTTTCAAATGTTGAAAAAATATATTTTTTTTACAAAATTCATGAGAGCGTTGCTAGGCATTTTAAAATGTTGAAAAAATAATTTTTTTTTACAAAATTCATGAAAGCGTTGCTAGCCATTTTGGAATGTTTAAAAAATATATTTTTTTCACATTATTGATAACAGCGTTGCTAGGCATTTTGAAATGTTGAAAAAATATATTTTTTTCACAAAATTAATGAAAGCGTTGCTAGGCATTTTAAAATGTTGAAAAAATATATATTTTTTACAAAACACATGAAAGCGTTGCCAGGTACTTTGAAATGTTGAAAAAATATATTTTTTTTACAAAATTCATGAAAGCGTTGCTAGGCATTTTGAAATGTTCAAAAGATATATTTTTTTCACATTATTGATTACAGCGTTGCTAGGCATTTTGAAATGTTTAAAAAATATATTTGTTTCACATTGTTCATAACAGCATTGCTAGGCATTTTGAAATGTTAAAAAAATATATTTTTTTCACATTATTCATAACAGCATTGCTAGGCATTTTGAAATGTTGAAAAAATATATTTTTTTTACACAATTCGAGAAAGCGTTGCTAGGCATTTTGAAATGTTGAAAAAATATATTATTTTCACACAATTATTGAAAGCGTTGCTAGGCATTTTAAAATGTTGAAAAAATATATTTTTTTAACAAAATTCATGATAGCGTTGCTAGGCAGTTTGAAATGTTTAAAAAATATATTTTTTTCACCTTATTCATAACAGCGTTGCTAGGCATTTAGATATGTTGAAGAAATATATTTTTTTCACAAAGTTCATGAAAGCGTTGCTAGGCATTTTAAAATGTTGAAAAAATATATTCTTTTCACATTATTCATTACAGCGTTGCTAGGCATTTTGAAATGTTGAAAAAATATATTTTTTTTCACAATTCGAGAAAGCGTTGCTAGGCATTTTAAAATGTTGAAAAAATACATTTTTTTCACCAAACTCATGAAAGCGTTGCTAAGCATTTTGATGTGATGAAAAAATATATTTTTTTTACATTTTTCATAACAGCGTTGCTAGGCATTTTGAAATGTTGAAAAAATATATTTTTTTCACACAATTATTGAAAGCGTTGCTAGGCGTTTTAAAATGTTGAAAAAATATATTTTTTTTACAAAATTCATGAGAGCGTTGCTAGGCATTTTGAAATGTTTAAAAAATATATTTTTTTTCACATTATTCATAACAGCGTTGCTAGGCATTTTGAAATGTTGAAAAATTATATTTTTTTTACAAAATTCAGGAAAGCGTTGCTAGGCATTTTGAAATGTTTAAAAAATATATTTGTTTCACATTGTTCATAACAGCATTGCTAGGCATTTTGAAATGTTAAAAAAATATATTTTTTTCACATTATTCATAACAGCATTGCTAGGCATTTTGAAATGTTGAAAAAATATATTTTTTTTACACAATTCGAGAAAGCGTTGCTAGGCATTTTGAAATGTTGAAAAAATATATTATTTTCACACAATTATTGAAAGCGTTGCTAGGCATTTTAAAATGTTGAAAAAATATATTTTTTTAACAAAATTCATGATAGCGTTGCTAGGCAGTTTGAAATGTTTAAAAAATATATTTTTTTCACCTTATTCATAACAGCGTTGCTAGGCATTTAGAAATGTTGAAGAAATATATTTTTTTCACAAAGTTCATGAAAGCGTTGCTAGGCATTTTAAAATGTTGAAAAAATATATTCTTTTCACATTATTCATTACAGCGTTGCTAGGCATTTTGAAATGTTGAAAAAATATATTTTTTTTCACAATTCGAGAAAGCGTTGCTAGGCATTTTAAAATGTTGAAAAAATACATTTTTTTCACAAAACTCTTGAAAGCGTTGCTAGGCATTTTGATGTGATGAAAAAATATATTTTTTTTACAAAATTCATGAGAGCGTTGCTAGGCATTTTAAAATGTTGAAAAAATAATTTTTTTTTACAAAATTCATGAAAGCGTTGCTAGGCATTTTGAAATGTTGAAAAAATATATTTTTTTCACATTATTCATAACAGCGTTGCTAGGCATTTTGAAATGATGAAAAAATAAAATTTTTTTACAAAATTCATGAAAGCGTTGCTAGGCATTTTGAAATGTTTAAAATATATATTTTTTCACATTGTTCATAACAGCATTGCTAGGCATTTTGAAATGTTGAAAAAAATTTATTTTGTTTACACAAATCGAGAAAGCGTTGCTAGGCATTTTCAAATGTTGAAAAAATATATTTTTTGTACAAAATTCATGAAAGCGTTGCTAGTCATTTTGAAATGTTTAAAAAATATATGTTTTTCACCTTATTCATAACAGCGTTGCTAGGCATTTAGAAATGTTGAAAAAATATATTTTTTTCACAAAATTCATGAAAGCGTTGCTAGGCATTTTGAAATGTTGAATAAATATATATTTTCTCAAAATTCATGAAAGCGTTGCTAGGCATTTTAGAATGTTGAAAAATTTTATATTTTTTTTACAAAACACATGAAAGCGTTGCTAGGCACTTTGAAATGTTGAAAAAATATATTTTTATCACATTATTCATTACAGCGTTGCTAGGCATTTTGAAATGTTGAAAAAATATATTTTTTTTACACAGTTCGAGAAAGCGTTGCTAGGCATTTTAAAATGTTGAAAACATATATTTTTTTTACAAAATTCATGAAAGCGTTGCTAGGCATTTTGGAATGTTTAAAAAATATATTTTTTCACATTATTCATAACAGCGTTGCTAGGCATTTTGAAATGTTAAAAAAATACATTTTTTTCACAAAATTCATGAAAGCGTTGCTAGGCATTTTAAAATGTTGAAAAAATATATTTTTTTCACATTATTCATAACAGCGTTGCTAGGCATTTTGAAATGTTGAAAAAATATATTTTTTTTCACAATTCGAGAAAGCGTTTCTAGGCATTTTGAAATGTTGAAAAAATATATTTTTTTTACAAAACACATGAAAGCGTTGCTAGGCACTTTGAAATGTTGAAAAATATATTTTTTCACATTATTCATTACAGCGTTGCTAGGCATTTTAAAATGTTGAAAAAATATATTTTTTTTACACAATTCGAGAAAGCGTTGCTAGGCATTTTAAAATGTTGAAAACATATATTTTTTTTACAAAATTCATGAAAGCGTTGCTTGGCATTTTGGAATGTTTAAAAATATATTTTTTCACATTATTCATAACAGCGTTGCTAGGCATTTTGAAATGTTGAATAAATATATATTTTCTCAAAATTCATGAAAGCGTTGCTAGGCATTTTAGAATGTTGAAAAATTATATTTTTTTTACAAAATTCGAGAAACCGTTGCTAGGCATTTTGAAATGTTTATAAAATATATTTGTTTCACATTATTCATAACAGCGTTGCTAGGCATTTTGAAATGTTGAAAAAATATATTTTTTCACAAAATTCTTGAAAGCGTTGCTAGGCATTTTAAAATGTTGAAAAATATATTTTTTCACATTATTTATAACAGCGTTGCTAGGCATTTTGAAATGTTGAATAAATATATATTTTCTCAAAATTCATGAAAGCGTTGCTAGGCATTTTAGAATGTTGAAAAAATATATTTTTTTTACAAAATTCGAGAAACCGTTGCTAGGCATTTTGAAATGTTTATAAAATATATTTGTTTCACATTATTCATAACAGCGTTGCTAGGCACTTTGAAATGTTGAAAAATATATTTTTTTCACATTATTCTTAACAGCGTTGCTAGGCATTTTGAAATGTTGAAAAAATATATTTTTTTCACAAAATTCATGAAAGCGTTGCTAGGCATTTTAAAATGTTGAAAAAATATATTTTTTTTACAAAATTAATGAAAGCGTTGCTAGGCATTTTGAAATGTTCAAAAAATATATTTTTTTCACATTATTCATTACAGCGTTGCTAGGCACTTTGAAATGTTGAAAAAATATATTTTTTTTCACAATTCGAGAAAGCGTTGCTAGGCATTTTGAAATGTTGAAAAAATATATTTTTTTTACAAAATTCGAGAAACCGTTGCTAGGCATTTTGAAATGTTTATAAAATATATTTGTTTCACATTATTCATAACAGCATTGCTAGGCATTTTGAAATGTTAAAAAAAATTTATTTTTTTTACACAATTCGAGAAAGCGTTGCTAGGCATTTTAAAATGTTGAAAACATATATTTTTTTTACAAAATTCATGAAAGCATTGCTAGTCATTTTGGAATGTTGAAAAAGTATATTTTTTTCACATTATTCATAACAGCGTTGCTAGGCATTTTGAAATGTTGAAAAAGTATATTTTTTTCACAAAATTCATGATAGCGTTGCTAGGCATTTTAAAATGTTGAAAAAATATATTTTTTTTACAAAATGTATGAAAGCGTTGCTATGCATTTTGAAATGTTTAAAAAATATATTTTTTCACATTATTCATAACAGCGTTGCTTAGCATTTAGAAAAGTTGAAAAAAATATATTTTCTTCACAAAATTAATTAAAGCGTTGCTAGGCATTTTAAAATGTTGAAAACATATATTTTTTTTACAAAATTCATGAAAGCGTTGCTAGGCATTTTGGAATGTTTAAAAAATATATTTTTTTCACATTATTCATAACAGCGTTGCTAGGCATTTTGAAATGTTGAAAAAATATATTTTTTTTACACAATTCGAGAAAGCGTTGCTAGGCATTTTGAAATGTTTATAAAATATATTTGTTTCACATTATTCATAACAGCGTTGCTAGCCATTTTGAAATGTTGAAAAAATATATATTTTCACAAAATTCATAAAAGCGTTGCTAGGCATTTTAAAATGTTGAAAAATATATTTTTTCACATTATTTATAACAGCGTTGCTAGGCATTTTGAAATGTTGAATAAATATATATTTTCTCAAAATTCATGAAAGCGTTGCTAGGCATTTTAGAATGTTGAAAAAATATATTTTTTTTACAAAATTCATGAAAGCGTTGCTAGGCATTTTAAAATGTTGAAAAAATATATTTTTTTCACATTATTCATAACAGCGTTGCTAGGCATTTTGAAATGTTGAAAAAATATATTTTTTTCACAATTCGAGAAAGCGTTTCTAGGCATTTTGAAATGTTGAAAAAATATATTTTTTTTACAAAATTCGAGAAGCCGTTGCTAGGCATTTTGAAATGTTTATAAAATATATTTGTTTCACATTATTCATAACAGCATTGCTAGGCATTTTGAAATGTTGCAAAAAATTTATTTTTTTTACACAATTCGAGAAAGCGTTGCTAGGCATTTTAAAATGTTGAAAAAATATATTTTTTTTACAAAATTCATGAAAGCGTTGCTAGGCATTTTGAAATGTTCAAAAAATAAATTTTTTTTACAAAATTCATGAAAGCGGTGCTAGGCATTTTGAAATGTTCAAAAAATATATTTTTTCAGATTATTCATAACAGCGTTGCTAGGCATTTTAAAATGTTGAAAAAATATATTTTTTTTACACAATTCGAGAAAGCGTTGCTAGGCATTTTAAAATGTTGAAAAAATATATTTTTTTTACAAAACACATGAAAGCGTTGCTAGGCATTTTGGAATGTTTAAAAATATATTTTTTCACATTATTCATAACAGCGTTGCTAGGCATTTTGAAATGTTGAATAAATATATATTTACTCAAAATTCATGAAAGCGTTGCTAGGCATTTTAGAATGTTGAAAAAATATATTTTTTTTACAAAATTCGAGAAACCGTTGCTAGGCATTTTGAAATATTATAAAATATATTTGTTTCACATTAATCATAACAGCGTTGCTAGGCATTTTGAAATGTTGAAAAAATATATTTTTTCACAAAATTCACGAAAGCGTTGCTAGGCATTTTAAAATGTTGAAAAATATATTTTTTCACATTGTTTATAACAGCGTTGCTAGGCATTTTGAAATGTTGAATAAATATATATTTTCTCAAAATTCATGAAAGCGTTGCTAGGCATTTTAGAATGTTGAAAAAATATATTTTTTTTACAAAATTCGAGAAACCGTTGCTAGGCATTTTAAAATGTTTATAAAATATATTTGTTTCACATTATTCATAACAGCGTTGCTAGGCATTTTGAAATGTTGAAAAAATATATTTTTTCACAAAATTCATGAAAGCGTTGCTAGGCATTTTAAAATGTTGAAAAATATATTTTTTCACATTATTTATAACAGCGTTGCTAAGCATTTTGAAATGTTGAATAAATATATATTTTCTCAAAATTCATGAAAGCGTTGCTAGGCATTTTAGAATGTTGAAAAAATATATTTTTTTTACAAAATTCATGAAAGCGTTGCTAGGCATTTTGGAATGTTTAAAAAATATATTTTTTTCACATTATTTTTAACAGCGTTGCTAGGCATTTTGAAATGTTGAAAAAATTAATTTTTTTCACAAAATTCATGAAAGCGTTGCTAGGCATTTTAAAATGTTGAAAAAATATATTCTTTTTACAAAATTCATGAAAGCGTTGCTAGGCATTTGGAAATGTTCAAAAAATATATTTTTTTCACATTATTCATTACAGCGTTGCTAGGCACTTTGAAATGTTGAAAAAATATATTTTTTTTCACAATTCGAGAAAGCGTTGCTAGGCATTTTGAAATGTTGAAAAAATATATTTTTTTTACAAAATTCGAGAAACCGTTGCTAGGCATTTTGAAATGTTTATAAAATATATTTGTTTCACATTATTCATAACAGCATTGCTAATCATTTTGAAATGTTTAAAAAAATTTATTTTTTTTACACAATTCGAGAAAGCGTTGCTAGGCATTTTGAAGTGTTTATAAAATATATTTTTTTCACATTATTCATTACAGCGTTGCTAGGCATTTTGAAATGTTGAAAAAATATATTTTTTTTACACAAATCGAGAAAGCGTTGCTAGGCATTTTCAAATGTTGAAAAAATATATTTTTTTTACAAAATTCATGAGAGCGTTGCTAGGCATTTTAAAATGTTGAAAAAATAATTTTTTTTTACAAAATTCATGAAAGCGTTGCTAGCCATTTTGGAATGTTTAAAAAATATATTTTTTTCACATTATTGATAACAGCGTTGCTAGGCATTTTGAAATGTTGAAAAAATATATTTTTTTCACAAAATTAATGAAAGCGTTGCTAGGCATTTTAAAATGTTGAAAAAATATATATTTTTTACAAAACACATGAAAGCGTTGCCAGGTACTTTGAAATGTTGAAAAAATATATTTTTTTTACAAAATTCATGAAAGCGTTGCTAGGCATTTTGAAATGTTCAAAAGATATATTTTTTTCACATTATTGATTACAGCGTTGCTAGGCATTTTGAAATGTTTAAAAAATATATTTGTTTCACATTGTTCATAACAGCATTGCTAGGCATTTTGAAATGTTAAAAAAATATATTTTTTTCACATTATTCATAACAGCATTGCTAGGCATTTTGAAATGTTGAAAAAATATATTTTTTTTACACAATTCGAGAAAGCGTTGCTAGGCATTTTGAAATGTTGAAAAAATATATTATTTTCACACAATTATTGAAAGCGTTGCTAGGCATTTTAAAATGTTGAAAAAATATATTTTTTTAACAAAATTCATGATAGCGTTGCTAGGCAGTTTGAAATGTTTAAAAAATATATTTTTTTCACCTTATTCATAACAGCGTTGCTAGGCATTTAGATATGTTGAAGAAATATATTTTTTTCACAAAGTTCATGAAAGCGTTGCTAGGCATTTTAAAATGTTGAAAAAATATATTCTTTTCACATTATTCATTACAGCGTTGCTAGGCATTTTGAAATGTTGAAAAAATATATTTTTTTTCACAATTCGAGAAAGCGTTGCTAGGCATTTTAAAATGTTGAAAAAATACATTTTTTTCACCAAACTCATGAAAGCGTTGCTAAGCATTTTGATGTGATGAAAAAATATATTTTTTTTACATTTTTCATAACAGCGTTGCTAGGCATTTTGAAATGTTGAAAAAATATATTTTTTTCACACAATTATTGAAAGCGTTGCTAGGCGTTTTAAAATGTTGAAAAAATATATTTTTTTTACAAAATTCATGAGAGCGTTGCTAGGCATTTTGAAATGTTTAAAAAATATATTTTTTTTCACATTATTCATAACAGCGTTGCTAGGCATTTTGAAATGTTGAAAAATTATATTTTTTTTACAAAATTCAGGAAAGCGTTGCTAGGCATTTTGAAATGTTTAAAAAATATATTTGTTTCACATTGTTCATAACAGCATTGCTAGGCATTTTGAAATGTTAAAAAAATATATTTTTTTCACATTATTCATAACAGCATTGCTAGGCATTTTGAAATGTTGAAAAAATATATTTTTTTTACACAATTCGAGAAAGCGTTGCTAGGCATTTTGAAATGTTGAAAAAATATATTATTTTCACACAATTATTGAAAGCGTTGCTAGGCATTTTAAAATGTTGAAAAAATATATTTTTTTAACAAAATTCATGATAGCGTTGCTAGGCAGTTTGAAATGTTTAAAAAATATATTTTTTTCACCTTATTCATAACAGCGTTGCTAGGCATTTAGAAATGTTGAAGAAATATATTTTTTTCACAAAGTTCATGAAAGCGTTGCTAGGCATTTTAAAATGTTGAAAAAATATATTCTTTTCACATTATTCATTACAGCGTTGCTAGGCATTTTGAAATGTTGAAAAAATATATTTTTTTTCACAATTCGAGAAAGCGTTGCTAGGCATTTTAAAATGTTGAAAAAATACATTTTTTTCACAAAACTCTTGAAAGCGTTGCTAGGCATTTTGATGTGATGAAAAAATATATTTTTTTTACAAAATTCATGAGAGCGTTGCTAGGCATTTTAAAATGTTGAAAAAATAATTTTTTTTTACAAAATTCATGAAAGCGTTGCTAGGCATTTTGAAATGTTGAAAAAATATATTTTTTTCACATTATTCATAACAGCGTTGCTAGGCATTTTGAAATGATGAAAAAATAAAATTTTTTTACAAAATTCATGAAAGCGTTGCTAGGCATTTTGAAATGTTTAAAATATATATTTTTTCACATTGTTCATAACAGCATTGCTAGGCATTTTGAAATGTTGAAAAAAATTTATTTTGTTTACACAAATCGAGAAAGCGTTGCTAGGCATTTTCAAATGTTGAAAAAATATATTTTTTGTACAAAATTCATGAAAGCGTTGCTAGTCATTTTGAAATGTTTAAAAAATATATGTTTTTCACCTTATTCATAACAGCGTTGCTAGGCATTTAGAAATGTTGAAAAAATATATTTTTTTCACAAAATTCATGAAAGCGTTGCTAGGCATTTTGAAATGTTGAATAAATATATATTTTCTCAAAATTCATGAAAGCGTTGCTAGGCATTTTAGAATGTTGAAAAATTTTATATTTTTTTTACAAAACACATGAAAGCGTTGCTAGGCACTTTGAAATGTTGAAAAAATATATTTTTATCACATTATTCATTACAGCGTTGCTAGGCATTTTGAAATGTTGAAAAAATATATTTTTTTTACACAGTTCGAGAAAGCGTTGCTAGGCATTTTAAAATGTTGAAAACATATATTTTTTTTACAAAATTCATGAAAGCGTTGCTAGGCATTTTGGAATGTTTAAAAAATATATTTTTTCACATTATTCATAACAGCGTTGCTAGGCATTTTGAAATGTTAAAAAAATACATTTTTTTCACAAAATTCATGAAAGCGTTGCTAGGCATTTTAAAATGTTGAAAAAATATATTTTTTTCACATTATTCATAACAGCGTTGCTAGGCATTTTGAAATGTTGAAAAAATATATTTTTTTTCACAATTCGAGAAAGCGTTTCTAGGCATTTTGAAATGTTGAAAAAATATATTTTTTTTACAAAACACATGAAAGCGTTGCTAGGCACTTTGAAATGTTGAAAAATATATTTTTTCACATTATTCATTACAGCGTTGCTAGGCATTTTAAAATGTTGAAAAAATATATTTTTTTTACACAATTCGAGAAAGCGTTGCTAGGCATTTTAAAATGTTGAAAACATATATTTTTTTTACAAAATTCATGAAAGCGTTGCTTGGCATTTTGGAATGTTTAAAAATATATTTTTTCACATTATTCATAACAGCGTTGCTAGGCATTTTGAAATGTTGAATAAATATATATTTTCTCAAAATTCATGAAAGCGTTGCTAGGCATTTTAGAATGTTGAAAAATTATATTTTTTTTACAAAATTCGAGAAACCGTTGCTAGGCATTTTGAAATGTTTATAAAATATATTTGTTTCACATTATTCATAACAGCGTTGCTAGGCATTTTGAAATGTTGAAAAAATATATTTTTTCACAAAATTCTTGAAAGCGTTGCTAGGCATTTTAAAATGTTGAAAAATATATTTTTTCACATTATTTATAACAGCGTTGCTAGGCATTTTGAAATGTTGAATAAATATATATTTTCTCGAAATTCATGAAAGCGTTGCTAGGCATTTTAGAATGTTGAAAAAATATATTTTTTTTACAAAATTCGAGAAACCGTTGCTAGGCATTTTGAAATGTTTATAAAATATATTTGTTTCACATTATTCATAACAGCGTTGCTAGGCACTTTGAAATGTTGAAAAATATATTTTTTTCACATTATTCTTAACAGCGTTGCTAGGCATTTTGAAATGTTGAAAAAATATATTTTTTTCACAAAATTCATGAAAGCGTTGCTAGGCATTTTAAAATGTTGAAAAAATATATTTTTTTTACAAAATTAATGAAAGCGTTGCTAGGCATTTTGAAATGTTCAAAAAATATATTTTTTTCACATTATTCATTACAGCGTTGCTAGGCACTTTGAAATGTTGAAAAAATATATTTTTTTTCACAATTCGAGAAAGCGTTGCTAGGCATTTTGAAATGTTGAAAAAATATATTTTTTTTACAAAATTCGAGAAACCGTTGCTAGGCATTTTGAAATGTTTATAAAATATATTTGTTTCACATTATTCATAACAGCATTGCTAGGCATTTTGAAATGTTAAAAAAAATTTATTTTTTTTACACAATTCGAGAAAGCGTTGCTAGGCATTTTAAAATGTTGAAAACATATATTTTTTTTACAAAATTCATGAAAGCATTGCTAGGCATTTTGGAATGTTGAAAAAGTATATTTTTTTCACATTATTCATAACAGCGTTGCTAGGCATTTTGAAATGTTGAAAAAGTATATTTTTTTCACAAAATTCATGATAGCGTTGCTAGGCATTTTAAAATGTTGAAAAAATATATTTTTTTTACAAAATGTATGAAAGCGTTGCTATGCATTTTGAAATGTTTAAAAAATATATTTTTTCACATTATTCATAACAGCGTTGCTTAGCATTTAGAAAAGTTGAAAAAAATATATTTTCTTCACAAAATTAATTAAAGCGTTGCTAGGCATTTTAAAATGTTGAAAACATATATTTTTTTTACAAAATTCATGAAAGCGTTGCTAGGCATTTTGGAATGTTTAAAAAATATATTTTTTTCACATTATTCATAACAGCGTTGCTAGGCATTTTGAAATGTTGAAAAAATATATTTTTTTTACACAATTCGAGAAAGCGTTGCTAGGCATTTTGAAATGTTTATAAAATATATTTGTTTCACATTATTCATAACAGCGTTGCTAGCCATTTTGAAATGTTGAAAAAATATATATTTTCACAAAATTCATAAAAGCGTTGCTAGGCATTTTAAAATGTTGAAAAATATATTTTTTCACATTATTTATAACAGCGTTGCTAGGCATTTTGAAATGTTGAATAAATATATATTTTCTCAAAATTCATGAAAGCGTTGCTAGGCATTTTAGAATGTTGAAAAAATATATTTTTTTTACAAAATTCATGAAAGCGTTGCTAGGCATTTTAAAATGTTGAAAAAATATATTTTTTTCACATTATTCATAACAGCGTTGCTAGGCATTTTGAAATGTTGAAAAAATATATTTTTTTCACAATTCGAGAAAGCGTTTCTAGGCATTTTGAAATGTTGAAAAAATATATTTTTTTTACAAAATTCGAGAAGCCGTTGCTAGGCATTTTGAAATGTTTATAAAATATATTTGTTTCACATTATTCATAACAGCATTGCTAGGCATTTTGAAATGTTGCAAAAAATTTATTTTTTTTACACAATTCGAGAAAGCGTTGCTAGGCATTTTAAAATGTTGAAAAAATATATTTTTTTTACAAAATTCATGAAAGCGTTGCTAGGCATTTTGAAATGTTCAAAAAATAAATTTTTTTTACAAAATTCATGAAAGCGGTGCTAGGCATTTTGAAATGTTCAAAAAATATATTTTTTCAGATTATTCATAACAGCGTTGCTAGGCATTTTAAAATGTTGAAAAAATATATTTTTTTTACACAATTCGAGAAAGCGTTGCTAGGCATTTTAAAATGTTGAAAAAATATATTTTTTTTACAAAACACATGAAAGCGTTGCTAGGCATTTTGGAATGTTTAAAAATATATTTTTTCACATTATTCATAACAGCGTTGCTAGGCATTTTGAAATGTTGAATAAATATATATTTACTCAAAATTCATGAAAGCGTTGCTAGGCATTTTAGAATGTTGAAAAAATATATTTTTTTTACAAAATTCGAGAAACCGTTGCTAGGCATTTTGAAATATTATAAAATATATTTGTTTCACATTAATCATAACAGCGTTGCTAGGCATTTTGAAATGTTGAAAAAATATATTTTTTCACAAAATTCACGAAAGCGTTGCTAGGCATTTTAAAATGTTGAAAAATATATTTTTTCACATTGTTTATAACAGCGTTGCTAGGCATTTTGAAATGTTGAATAAATATATATTTTCTCAAAATTCATGAAAGCGTTGCTAGGCATTTTAGAATGTTGAAAAAATATATTTTTTTTACAAAATTCGAGAAACCGTTGCTAGGCATTTTAAAATGTTTATAAAATATATTTGTTTCACATTATTCATAACAGCGTTGCTAGGCATTTTGAAATGTTGAAAAAATATATTTTTTCACAAAATTCATGAAAGCGTTGCTAGGCATTTTAAAATGTTGAAAAATATATTTTTTCACATTATTTATAACAGCGTTGCTAAGCATTTTGAAATGTTGAATAAATATATATTTTCTCAAAATTCATGAAAGCGTTGCTAGGCATTTTAGAATGTTGAAAAAATATATTTTTTTTACAAAATTCATGAAAGCGTTGCTAGGCATTTTGGAATGTTTAAAAAATATATTTTTTTCACATTATTTTTAACAGCGTTGCTAGGCATTTTGAAATGTTGAAAAAATTAATTTTTTTCACAAAATTCATGAAAGCGTTGCTAGGCATTTTAAAATGTTGAAAAAATATATTCTTTTTACAAAATTCAT
Organism: Prosapia bicincta; assembly: GCA_036971475.1. Lineage (NCBI taxonomy): Eukaryota > Metazoa > Arthropoda > Insecta > Hemiptera > Cercopidae > Prosapia > Prosapia bicincta. Next base: position 62,999 of record JBAIZL010000047.1, read on the forward strand.
GAAAGCGTTGCTAGGCATTTGGAAATGTTCAAAAAATATATTTTTTTCACATTATTCATTACAGCGTTGCTAGGCACTTTGAAATGTTGAAAAAATATATTTTTTTTCACAATTCGAGAAAGCGTTGCTAGGCATTTTGAAATGTTGAAAAAATATATTTTTTTTACAAAATTCGAGAAACCGTTGCTAGGCATTTTGAAATGTTTATAAAATATATTTGTTTCACATTATTCATAACAGCATTGCTAATCATTTTGAAATGTTTAAAAAAATTTATTTTTTTTACACAATTCGAGAAAGCGTTGCTAGGCATTTTGAAGTGTTTATAAAATATATTTTTTTCACATTATTCATTACAGCGTTGCTAGGCATTTTGAAATGTTGAAAAAATATATTTTTTTTACACAATTCGAGAAAGCGTTGCTAGGCATTTTAAAATGTTGAAAACATATATTTTTTTTACAAAATTCATGAAAGCGTTTCTAGGCATTTTAAACTGTTGAAAAAATATATTATTTTCACATTATTCATAACAGCGTTGCTAGGCATTTTGAAATGTTGAAAAAATATATTTTTTTCACAAAATTCATGAAAGCGTTGCTAGGCATTTTGAAATGTTGAATAAATATATATTTTCTCAAAATTCATGAAAGCGTTGCTAGGCATTTTAGAATGTTGAAAAATTATATATTTTTTTTACAAAACACATGAAAGCGTTGTTAGACACTTTGAAATGTTGAAAAAATATATTTTTATCACATTATTCATTCCAGCGTTGCTAGGCATTTTGAAATGTTGAAAAAATATATTTTTTTTACACAGTTCGAGAAAGCGTTGCTAGGCATTTTAAAATGTTGAAAACATATATTTTTTTTACAAAATTCATGAAAGCGTTGCTAGGCATTTTAAAATGATGAAAAAATATATTTTTTTTACAAAATTTATGAAAGCGTTGCTAGGCATTTTGAAATGTTTAAAAAATTTATTTTTTCACATTATTCATAACAGCGTTGCTAGGCATTTAGAAATGTTGAATAAATATATTTTTTTCACAAAATTCATGAAAGCGTTGCTAGTCATATTACAATGTTGAAAAATTATATTTTTTTCACATTATTCATAACAGCGTTGCTAGGCATTTTGAAATGTTAAAAAAATATATTTTTTTCACAAAATTCATGAAAGCGTTGCTAGGCATTTTAAAATGTTGAAAAAATATATTTTTTTCACATTATTCATAACAGCGTTAATAGGCATTTTGAAATGTTGAAAAAATATATTTTTTTCACAATTCGAGAAAGCGTTGCTAGGCATTTTGAAATGTTGAAAAAATATATTTTTTTTACAAAATTCGTGAAACCGTTGCTAGGCATTTTGAAATGTTTATAAAATATATTTGTTTCACATTATTCATAACAGCATTGCTAGGCATTTTGAAATGTTGCAAAAAATTTATTTTTTTTACACAATTCGAGAAAGCGTTGCTAGGCATTTTAAAATGTTGAAAAAATATATTTTTTTTACAAAATTCATGAAAGCGTTGCTTGGCATTTTGAAATGTTCAAAAAATAAATTTTTTTTACAAAATTCATGAAAGCGTTGCTAGGCATTTTGAAATGTTGAAAAAATATATTTTTTCACATTATTCATAACAGCGTTGCTAGGCATTTTGAAATGTTGAAAAAATATATTTTTTTCTCAAAATTCATGAAAGCGTTGCTAGGCATTTTAGAATGTTGAAAAAATATATTTTTTTTACAAAACACATGAAAGCGTTGCTAGGCACTTTGAAATGTTGAAAAATATATTTTTTTCACATTATTCTTTACAGCGTTGCTAGGCATTTTAAAATGTTGAAAAAATATATTTTTTTTACACAATTCGAGAAAGCGTTGCTAGGCATTTTAAAATGTTGAAAACATATATTTTTTTTACAAAATTCATGAAAGCGTTGCTTGGCATTTTGGAATGTTTAAAAATATATTTTTTCACATTATTCATAACAGCGTTGCTAGGCATTTTGAAATGTTGAATAAATATATATTTTCTCAAAATTCATGAAAGCGTTGCTAGGCATTTTAGAATGTTGAAAAATTATATTTTTTTTACAAAATTCGAGAAACCGTTGCTAGGCATTTTGAAATGTTTATAAAATATATTTGTTTCACATTATTCATAACAGCGTTGCTAGGCATTTTGAAATGTTGAAAAAATATATTTTTTCACAAAATTCTTGAAAGCGTTGCTAGGCATTTTAAAATGTTGAAAAATATATTTTTTCACATTATTTATAACAGCGTTGCTAGGCATTTTGAAATGTTGAATAAATATATATTTTCTCAAAATTCATGAAAGCGTTGCTAGGCATTTTAGAATGTTGAAAAAATATATTTTTTTTACAAAATTCGAGAAACCGTTGCTAGGCATTTTGAAATGTTTATAAAATATATTTGTTTCACATTATTCATAACAGCATTGCTAGGCATTTTGAAATGTTAAAAAAAAATTATTTTTTTTACACAATTCGAGAAAGCGTTGCTAGGCATTTTAAAATGTTGAAAACATATATTTTTTTTTCAAAATTCATGAAAGCATTGCTAGGCATTTTGGAATGTTTAAAAAATATATTTTTGTCACATTATTCATAACAGCGTTGCTAGGCATTTTGAAATGTTGAAAAAGTATAATTTTCACAAAATTCATGATAGCGTTGCTAGGCATTTTAAAATGTTGAAAAAATATATTTTTTTTACAAAATGTATGAAAGCGTTGCTATGCATTTTGAAATGTTTAAAAAATATATTTTTTCACATTATTCATAACAGCGTTGCTTAGCATTTAGAAAAGTTGAAAAAAATATATTTTCTTCACAAAATTAATTAAAGCGTTGCTAGGCATTTTAAAATGTTGAAAACATATATTTTTTTTACAAAATTCATGAAAGCGTTGCTAGGCATTTTGGAATGTTTAAAAAATATATTTTTTTCACATTATTCATAACAGCGTTGCTAGGCATTTTGAAATGTTGAAAAAATATATTTTTTTTACAAAACACATGAAAGCGTTGCCAGGCACTTTGAAATGTTGAAAAAATATATTTTTTTTACAAAATTAATGAAAGCGTTGCTAGGCATTTTGAAATGTTGAAAAAATATATTTTTTTCACATTATTCATTACAGAGTTGCTAGGCATTTTGAAATGTTGAAAAAATATTTTATTTTTCACAATTCGAGAAAGCGTTGCTAGGCATTTTAAAATGTTGAAAAAATACATTTTTTTCACAAAACTCATGAAAGCGTTGCTAGGCATTTTGATGTGATGAAAAAATATATTTTTTTTACATTTTTCATAACAGCGTTGCTAGGCATGTTGAAATGTTGAAATAATATATTTTTTTCACACAATTATTGAAAGCGTTGCTAGGCATTTTAAAATGTTGAAAAAATATATTTTTTTCACAAAATTCATGAGAGCGTTGCTAGGCATTTTGAAATGTTTAAAAAATATATTTTTTTTTCACATTATTCATAACAGCGTTGCTAGGCATTTTGAAATGTTGAAAAAATATATTTTTTTTACAAAATTCATGAAAGCGTTGCTAGGCATTTTGAAATGTTTAAAAAATTTATTTGTTTCACATTGTTCATAAAAGCATTGCTAGGCATTTTGAAATGTTGAAAAAAATTTATTTTGTTTACACAATTCGAGAAAGCGTTGCCAGGCACTTTAAAATGTTGAAAAAATATATTTTTTTTACAAAATTCATGAAAGCGTTGCTAGGCATTTTAAAATGTTGAAAAAGTATATTTTTTTTACAAAATTCATGAGAGCGTTGCTAGGCATTTTGAAATGTTTAAAAAATATATATTTTTTTCACATTATTCATAACAGCGTTGCTAGGCATTTTGAAATGTTGAAAAAATATATTTTTTTTACACAATTCGAGAAAGCGTTGCTAGGCATTTTGAAATGTTGAAAAAATATATTTTTTTTACAAAATTCGAGAAAGCGTTGCTAGGCATTTTGAAATGTTTATAAAATATATTTGTTTCACATTATTCATAACAGCATTGCTAGGTATTTTGAAATGTTGAAAAAAATTTATTTTTTTTACACAATTCGAGAAAGCGTTGCTAGGCATTTTAAAATGTTGAAAAAATATATTTTTTTTACAAAATTCATGAAGCGTTGCTAGGCATTTTGAAATGTTGAAAAAATATATTTTTTCACATTATTCATTACAGCGTTACTAGGCAGTTTGAAATGTTGAAAAAATATATTTTTTTTACACAATTCGAGAAAGCGTTGCTAGGCATTTTAAAATGTTGAAAACATATATTTTTTTACAAAATTCATGAAAACGTTGCTAGTTATTTTGGAATGTTTAAAAAATATATTTTTTTCACATTATTCATAGCAGCGTTGCTAGGCATTTTGAAATGTTGAAAAAATATATTTTTTCACAAAATTAATGAAAGCGTTGCTAGGCATTTTAAAATGTTGAAAAAATATATCTTTTTTACAAAATGTATGAAAGCGTTGCTAGGCATTTTTAAATGTTTAAAAAATATATTTTTTCACATTATTCATAACAGCGTTGCTAGGCATTAAGAAATGTTGAAAAAATATATTTTTTTCACAAAATTCATGAAAGCATTGCTAGGCAATTTAAAATGTTGAAAAAATATATTTATTTCACATTATTCATAACAGCGTTGCTAGGCATTTTGAAATGTTGAAAAAATATATTCTTGTCACTAAATTCATGAAAGCGTTGCTAGGCATTTTAAAATGTTGAAAAAATATATTTTTTTTACAAAACACATGAAAGCGTTGCCAGGCACTTTGAAATGTTGAAAAAATAATTTTTTTAAACTAAATTCATGAAAGAGTTGCTAGGCATTTTAAAATGTTGAAAAAATATATTTTTTTACAAAACACATGAAAGCGTTGCCAGGCATTTTGAAATGTTGAAAAAATATATTTTTTTTCACAATTCCAGAAAGCGTTGCTAGGCATTTTAAAATGTTGAAAAAATACATTTTTTTCACAAAACTCATGAAAGCGTTGCTAGGCATTTTGATGCGATGAAAAAATATATTTTTTTTACATTTTTCATAACAGCGTTGCTAGGCATTTTGAAATGTTGAAAAAATATATTTTTTTTACAAAATTCATGAAAGCGTTGCTAGGCATTTTGAAATGTTAAAAAAATATATTTTTTTCACATTATTCATAACAGCATTGCTAGGTATTTTGAAATGTAGAAAAAATATATTTTATTTTACACAATTCGAGAAAGCGTTGCTAGGCATTTTGAAATGTTTAAAAAATATATTTGTTTCACATTGTTCATAACAGCATTGCTAATCATTTTGAAATGTTGAAAAAAATTTATTTTGTTTACACAATTCGAGAAAGCGTTGCTAGGAATTTTGAAATGTTGAAAAAATATATTTTTTTTACAAAATTAATGAAAGCGTTGCTAGGCATTTTGAAATGTTAAAAATATATATTTTTTTCACATTATTCATAACAGCATTGCTAGGCATTTTGAAATGTTGAAAAAATATATTTTATTTTACACAATTCGAGAAAGCGTTGCTAGGAATTTTGAAATGTTGAAAATATATATTCTTTTTACAAAACACATGAAAGCGTTGCCAGGCACTTTGAAATGTAGAAAAAATATATTTTTTTTACATTTTTCATAACAGCGTTGTTAGGCATTTTGAAATGTTGAAAAAAATTTATTTTGTTTACGCAATTCGAGAAAGCGTTGCTAGGCATTTTAAAATGTTGAAAAAATATATTTTTTTTACAAAATTCATGAAAGCGTTGCTAGGCATTTTGAAATGTTCAAAAGATATATTTTTTTTCACATTATTCATTACAGCGTTGCTAGGCATTTTGAAATGTTGAAAAAATATATTTTTTTTCACAATTCGAGAAAGCGTTGCTAGGCATTTTAAAATGTTGAAAAAATACATTTTTTTCACCAAACTCATGAAAGCGTTGCTAAGCATTTTGATGTGATGAAAAAATATATTTTTTTTACATTTTTCATAACAGCGTTGCTAGGCATTTTGAAATGTTGAAAAAATATATTTTTTTCACACAATTATTGAAAGCGTTGCTAGGCATTTTAAAATGTTGAAAAAATATATTTTTTTTACAAAATTCATGAGAGCGTTGCTAGGCATTTTGAAATGTTTAAAAAATATATTTTTTTTCACATTATTCATAACAGCTCTGCTAGGCATTTTGAAATGTTGAAAAATTATATTTTTTTTACAAAATTCATGAAAGCGTTGCTAGGCATTTTGAAATGTTTAAAAAATATATTTGTTTCACATTGTTCATAACAGCATTGCTAGGCATTTTGAAATGTTAAAAAAATATATTTTTTTCACATTATTCATAACAGCATTGCTAGGCATTTTGAAATGTTGAAAAAATATATTATTTTCACACAATTATTGAAAGCGTTGCTAGGCATTTTAAAATGTTGAAAAAATATATTTTTTTAACAAAATTCATGATAGCGTTGCTAGGCAGTTTGAATTGTTTAAAAAATATATTTTTTTCACCTTATTCATAACAGCGTTGCTAGGCATTTAGAAATGTTGAAGAAATAAATTTTTTTCACAAAGTTCATGAAAGCGTTGCTAGGCATTTTAAAATGTTGAAAAAATATATTCTTTTCACATTATTCATTACAGCGTTGCTAGGCATTTTGAAATGTTGAAAAAATATATTTTTTTTCACAATTCGAGAAAGCGTTGCTAGGCATTTTAAAATGTTGAAAAAATACATTTTTTTCACAAAACTCTTGAAAGCGTTGCTAGGCATTTTGATGTGATGAAAAAATATATTTTTTTTACAAAATTCATGAGAGCGTTGCTAGGCATTTTAAAATGTTGAAAAAATAATTTTTTTTTACAAAATTCATGAAAGCGTTGCTAGGCATTTTGAAATGATGAAAAAATAAAATTTTTTTACAAAATTCATAACAGCGTTGCTAGGCATTTTGAAATGTTGAAAAAATATATTTTTTTTACACAATTCGAGAAAGCGTTGCTAGGCCTTTTAAAATGTTGAAAAAATATATTTTTTTCACATTATTCATAACAGCGTTGCTAGACATTTTGAAATGATGAAAAAATAAAATTTTTTTACAAAATTCATGAAAGCGTTGCTAGGCATTTTGAAATGTTTAAAATATATATTTTTTCACAATATTCATAACAGCGTTGCTAGGCATTTTGAAATGTTGAAAAAATATATTTTTTTTACACAATTCGAGAAAGCGTTGCTAGGCATTTTGAAATGTTGAAAAAATATATTATATTCACACAATTATTGAAAGCGTTGCTAGGCATTTTAAAATGTTGAAAAAATATAATTTTTTTACTAAATTCATGAAACCGTTGCTAGGCATTTTGAAATGTTTAAAAAATATATTTTTTCACCTAATTCATAACAGCGTTGCTAGGCATTTAGAAATGTTGAAGAAATATATTTTTTTCACAAAAATCATGAAAGCGTTGCTAGGGATTTTAGAATGTTTAAAAAATATATTTTTTTTACAAAACACATGAAAGCGTTGCTAGGCACTTTGAAATGTTGAAAAAACATATTTTTTTCACATTATTCATTACAGCGTTGCTAGGCATTTTGAAATGTTGAAAAAATATATTTTTTTTACACAATTCGAGAAAGCGTTGCTAGGCATTTTAAAATGTTGAAAACATATATTTTTTTTACAAAATTCATGAGAGCGTTGCTAGGCATTTTGGAATGTTAAAAAAATATATTTTTTTCACATTATTCATAACAGCGTTGCTAGGCATGTTGAAATGTTGAAAAAATATATTTTTTGTACAAAATTCATGAAAGCGTTGCTAGTCATTTTGAAATGTTAAAAAATATATTTTTTTCACTTTATTCATAACAGCATTGCTAGGCATTTTAAAATGTTGAAAAAATATATTTTTTTTACACAATTCGAGAAAGCGTTGCTAGGCATTTTAAAATGTTGAAAAAGTATATTTTTTTTACAAAATTCATGAGAGCGTTGCTAGGCATTTTGAAATGTTTACAAAATATATATTTTTTTCACATTATTCATAACAGCGTTGCTAGGCATTTTGAAATGTTGAAAAAATATATTTTTTTTACACAATTCGAGAAAGCGTTGCTAGGCATTTTGAAATGTTGAAAAAATATATTTTTTTTACAAAATTCGAGAAAGCGTTGCTAGGCATTTTGAAATGTTTATAAAATATATTTGTTTCACATTATTCATAACAGCATTGCTAGGCATTTTGAAATGTTGAAAAAAATTTATTTTTTTTTACACAATTCGAGAAAGCGTTGCTAGGCATTTTAAAATGTTGAAAACATATATTTTTTTACAAAATTCATGAAAAAGTTGCTAGTTATTTTGGAATGTTTAAAAAATATATTTTTTTCACATTATTCATAGCAGCGTTGCTAGGCATTTTGAAATGTTGAAAAAATATATTTTTTTCACAAAATTAATGAAAGCGTTGCTAAGCCTTTTAAAATGTTGAAAAAATATATCTTTTTTACAAAATGTATGAAAGCGTTGCTAGGCATTTTTAAATGTTTAAAAAATATATTTTTTCACATTATTCGTAACAGCGTTGCTAGGCATTAAGAAATGTTGAAAAAATATATGTTTTTCACAAAATTCATGAAAGCGTTGCTAGGCATTTTAAAATGTTGAAAAAATATATTTATTTCACATTATTCATAACAGCGTTGCTAGGCATTTTGAAATGTTGAAAAAATATATTTTTGTCACTAAATTCATGAAAGCGTTGCTAGGCATTTTAAAATGTGGAAAAAATAAATTTTTTTTACAAAACACATGAAAGCGTTGCCAGGCACTTTAAAATGTTGAAAAAATAATTTTTTTTTAACATAATTTATGAAAGCATTGCTAGGCATTTTGAAATGTTTAAAAAATATATTTGTTTCACATTGTTCATAACAGCATTGCTAATCATTTTGAAATGTTGAAAAAAATTTATTTTGTTTACACAATTCGAGAAAGCGTTGCTAGGCATTTTAAAATGTTGAAAAAATATATTTTTTTTACAAAATTAATGAAAGCGTTGCTAGGCATTTTGAAATGTTAAAAATATATATTTTTTTCTCATTATTCATAACAGCATTGCTAGGCATTTTGAAATGTTGAAAAAATATATTTTATTTTACACAATTCGAGAAAGCGTTGCTAGGCATTTTGAAATGTTGAAAATATATATTCTTTTTACAAAACACATGAAAGCGTTGCCAGGCACTTTGAAATGTAGAAAAAATATATTTTTTTTACAAAATTCATGAGAGCGTTGCTAGGCATTTTGAAATGTTTAAAAAATATTAATTTTTTTTCACATTATTCATAACAGCGTTGTTAGGCATTTTGAAATGTTGAAAAAAATTTATTTTGTTTACGCAATTCGAGAAAGCGTTGCTAGGCATTTTAAAATGTTGAAAAAATATATTTTTTTTACAAAATTCATGAAAGCGTTGCTAGCCATTTTGGAATGTTTAAAAAATATATTTTTTTCACATTATTGATAACAGCGTTGCTAGGAATTTTGAAATGTTGAAAAAATATATTTTTTTCACAAAATTAATGAAAGCGTTGCTAGGCATTTTAAAATGTTGAAAAAATATATATTTTTTACAAAACACATGAAAGCGTTGCCAGGTACTTTGAAATGTTGAAAAAATATATTTTTTTTACAAAATTCATGAAAGCGTTGCTAGGCATTTTGAAATGTTCAAAAGATATATTTTTTTCACATTATTCATTACAGCGTTGCTAGGCATTTTGAAATGTTGAAAAAATATATTTTTTTTCACAATTCGAGAAAGCGTTGCTAGGCATTTTAAAATGTTGAAAAAACACATTTTTTTTACCAAACTCATGAAAGCGTTGCTAGGCATTTTGATGTGATGAAAAAATATATTTTTTTTACATTTTTCATAACAGCGTTGCTAGGCATTTTGAAATGTTGAAAAAATATATTTTTTTCACACAATTATTGAAATCGTTGCTAGGCATTTTAAAATGTTGAAAAAATATATTTTTTTTACAAAATTCATGAGAGCGTTGCTAGGCATTTTGAAATGTTTAAAAAATATATTTTTTTTCACTTTATTCATAACAGCGTTGCTAGGCATTTTGAAATGTTGAAAAAATATATTTTTTTTACAAAATTCATGAAAGCGTTGCTAGGCATTTTGAAATGTTTAAAAAATATATTTGTTTCACATTGTTCATATCAGCATTGCTAGGCATTTTGAAATGTTAAAATAATATATTTTTTTCACATTATTCATAACAGCATTGCTAGGCATTTTGAAATGTTGAAAAAATATATTTTTTTTACACAATTCGAGAAAGCGTTAATAGGCATTTTGAAATGTCGAAAAAATATATTTTTTTTACAAAATTCATGAGAGCGTTGCTAGGCATTTTGAAATGTTGAAAAAATATATTTTTTTTCACAATTCGAGAAAGCGTTGCTAGGCATTTTAAAATGTTGAAAAAATACATTTTTTCAACCAAACTCATAAAAGCGTTGCTAAGCATTTTGATGTGATGAAAAAAAAAATTTTTTTTACATTTTTTATAACAGCGTTGCTAGGCATTTTGAAATGTTGAAAAAATATATTTTTTTCACACAATTATTGAAAGCGTTGCTAGGCATTTTAAAATGTTGAAAAAAAATATTTTTTTACAAAATTCATGAGAGCGTTGCTAGGCATTTTGAAATGTTTAAAAAATATATTTGTTTCACATTGTTCATAACAGCATTGCTAGGCATTTTGAAATGTTAAAAAAATATATTTTTTTCACATTATTCATAACAGCATTGCTAGGCATTTTGAAATGTTGAAAAAATATATTTTTTTTACACAATTCGAGAAAGCGTTGCTAGGCATTTTGAAATGTTGAAAAAATATATTATTTTCACACAATTATTGAAAGCGTTGCTAGGCATTTTAAAATGTTGAAAAAATATATTTTTTTAACAAAATTCATGATAGCGTTGCTAGGCAGTTTGAAATGTTTAAAAAATATATTTTTTTCACCTCATTCATAACAGCGTTGCTAGGCATTTAGAAATGTTGAAGAAATATATTTTTTTCACAAAGTTCATGAAAGCGTTGCTAGGCATTTTAAAATGTTGAAAAAATATATTCTTTTCACATTATTCATTACAGCGTTGCTAGGCATTTTGAAATGTTGAAAAAATATATTTTTTTTCACAATTCGAGAAAGCGTTGCTAGGCATTTTAAAATGTTGAAAAAATACATTTCTTTCACAAAACTCTTGAAAGCGTTGCTAGGCATTTTGATGTGATGAAAAAATATATTTTTTTTACAAAATTCATGAGAGCGTTGCTAGGCATTTTAAAATGTTGAAAAAATAAATTTTTTTTACAAAATTCATGAAAGCGTTGCTAGGCATTTTGAAATGTTGAAAAAATATATTTTTTTCACATTATTCTTAACAGCGTTGCTAGGCATTTTGAAATGATGAAAAAATAAAATTTTTTTACAAAATTCATGAAAGCGTTGCTAGGCATTTTGAAATGTTTAAAATATATATTTTTTCACATTATTCATAACAGCGTTGCTAGGCATTTTGAAATGTTGAAAAAATATATTTTTTTTACACAATTCGAGAAAGCGTTGCTAGGCATTTTGAAATGTTGAAAAAATATATTATATTCACACAATTATTGAAAGCGTTGCTAGGCATTTTAAAATGTTGAAAAAATATAATTTTTTTACAAAATTCATGAAAGCGTTGCTAGGCATTTTGAAATGTTTAAAAAATATATTTTTTCACCTAATTCATAACAGCGTTGCTAGGCATTTAGAAATGTTGAAGAAATATATTTTTTTCACAAAAATCATGAAAGCGTTGCTAGGAATTTTAGAATGTTTAAAAAATATATTTTTTTTACAAAACACATGAAAGCGTTGCTAGGCACTTTGAAATGTTGAAAAAACATATTTTTTTCACATTATTCATTACAGCGTTGCTAGGCATTTTGAAATGTTGAAAAAATATATTTTTTTTACACAATTCGAGAAAGCGTTGCTAGGCATTTTAAAATGTTGAAAACATTTATTTTTTTTACAAAATTCATGAGAGCGTTGCTAGGCATTTTGGAATGTTAAAAAAATATATTTTTTTCACATTATTCATAACAGCGTTGCTAGGCATTTTTAAATGTTGAAAAAATATATTTTTTTCACAAAATTCATGAAAGCGTTGCTAGGCAATTTAAAATGTTGAAAAAATATATTTTTTTCACAAAATTCATGAGAGCGTTGCTAGGCATTTTGAAATGTTTAAAAAATATATTTTTTTTCACCTTATTCATAACAGCGTTGCTAGGCATTTTGAAATGTTGAAAAAATATATTTTTTTTACAAAATTCATGAAAGCGTTGCTAGGCATTTTGAAATGTTTAAAAACTATATTTGTTTCACATTGTTCATAAAAGCATTGCTAGGCATTTTGAAATGTTGAAAAAAATTTATTTTGTTTACACAATTCGAGAAAGCGTTGCTAGGCATTTTAAAATGTTGAAAAAATATATTTTTTGTACAAAATTCATGAAAGCGTTGCTAGGCATTTTGAAATGTTAAAAAATATATTTTTTTCACTTTATTCATAACAGCATTGCTAGGCATTTTAAAATGTTGAAAAAATATATTTTTTTTACACAATTCGAGAAAGCGTTGCTAGGCATTTTAAAATGTTGTTAAAGTATATTTTTTTTACAAAATTCATGAGAGCGTTGCTAGGCATTTTGAAATGTTTAAAAAATATATATTTTTTTCACATTATTCATAACAGCGTTGCTAGGCATTTTGAAATGTTGAAAAAATATATTTTTTTTACACAATTCGAGAAAGCGTTGCTAGGCATTTTGAAATGTTGAAAAAATATATTTTTTTTACAAAATTCGAGAAAGCGTTGCTAGGCATTTTGAAATGTTTATAAAATATATTTGTTTCACATTATTCATAACAGCATTGCTAGGCATTTTGAAATGTTGAAAAAAATTTATTTTTATTACACAATTCGAGAAAGCGTTGCTAGGCATTTTAAAATGTTGAAAAAATATATTTTTTTTACAAAATTCATGAAGCGTTGCTAGGCATTTTGAAATGTTCAAAAAATATATTTTTTCACATTATTCATTACAGCGTTACTAGGCAGTTTGAAATGTTGAAAAAATATATTTTTTTTACACAATTCGAGAAAGCGTTGCTAGGCATTTTAAAATGTTGAAAACATATATTTTTTTTACAAAATTCATGAAAACGTTGCTAGTTATTTTGGAATGTTTAAAAAATATATTTTTTTCACATTATTCATAGCAGCGTTGCTAGGCATTTTGAAATGTTGAAAAAATATCTTTTTTTCACACAATTAATGAAAGCGTTGCTAAGCACTTTAAAATGTTGAAAAAATATATCTTTTTTACAAAATGTATGAAAGCGTTGCTAGGCATTTTTAAATGTTTAAAAAATATATTTTTTCACATTATTCATAACAGCGTTGCTAGGCATTAAGAAATGTTGAAAAAATATATTTTTTTCACAAAATTCATGAAAGCGTTGCTAGGCATTTTAAAATGTTGAAAAAATATATTTATTTCACATTATTCATAACAGCGTTGCTAGGCATTTTGAAATGTTGAAAAAATATATTTTTGTCACTAAATTCATGAAAGCGTTGCTAGGCATTTTAAAATGTTGAAAAAATAAATTTTTTTTACAAAACACATGAAAGCGTTGCCAGGCACTTTGAAATGTTGAAAAAATAATTTTTTTTTAACAAAATTCATGAAAGCATTGCTAATCATTTTGAAATGTTGAAAAAAATTTATTTTGTTTACACAATTCGAGAAAGCGTTGCTAGGCATTTTAAAATGTTGAAAAAATATATTTTTTTTACAAAATTAATGAAAGCGTTGCTAGGCATTTTGAAATGTTAAAAATATATATTTTTTTCTCATTATTCATAACAGCATTGCTAGGCATTTTGAAATGTTGAAAAAATATATTTTATTTTACACAATTCGAGAAAGCGTTGCTAGGCATTTTGAAATGTTGAAAATATATATTCTTTTTACAAAACACATTAAAGCGTTGCCAGGCACTTTGAAATGTAGAAAAAATATATTTTTTTTACAAAATTCATGAGAGCGTTGCTAGGCATTTTGAAATGTTTAAAAAATATAAATTTTTTTTCACATTATTCATAACAGCGTTGTTAGGCATTTTGAAATGTTGAAAAAAATTTATTTTGTTTACGCAATTCGAGAAAGCGTTGCTAGGCATTTTAAAATGTTGAAAAAATATATATTTTTTACAAAACACATGAAAGCGTTGCCAGGTACTTTGAAATGTTGAAAAAATATATTTTTTTTACAAAATTCATGAAAGCGTTGCTAGGCATTTTGAAATGTTCAAAAGATATATTTTTTTCACATTATTCATTACAGCGTTGCTAGGCATTTTGAAATGTTTAAAAAATATATTTTTTTCACACAATTATTGAAAGCGTTGCTAGGCATTTTAAAATGTTGAAAAAATATATTTTTTTTACAAAATTCATGAGAGCGTTGCTAGGCATTTTGAAATGTTTAAAAAATATATTTTTTTTCACTTTATTCATAACAGCGTTGCTAGGCATTTTGAAATGTTGAAAAAATATATTTTTTTTACAAAATTCATGAAAGCGTTGCTAGGCATTTTGAAATGTTTAAAAAATATATTTGTTTCACATTGTTCATAACAGCATTGCTAGGCATTTTGAAATGTTAAAATAATATATTTTTTTCACATTATTCATAACAGCATTGCTAGGCATTTTGAAATGTTGAAAAAATATAATTTTTTTACACAATTCGAGAAAGCGTTGCTAGGCATTTTGAAATGTTGAAAAAATATATTATTTTCACACAATTATTGAAAGCGTTGCTAGGCATTTTAAAATGTTGAAAAAATATATTTTTTTAACAAAATTCATGATAGCGTTGCTAGGCAGTTTGAAATGTTTAAAAAATATATTTTTTTCACCTTATTCATAACAGCGTTGCTAGGCATTTAGAAATGTTGAAGAAATATATTTTTTTCACAAAGTTCATGAAAGCGTTGCTAGGCATTTTAAAATGTTGAAAAAATATATTCTCTTCACATTATTCATTACAGCGTTGCTAGGCATTTTGAAATGTTGAAAAAATATATTTTTTTTCACAATTCGAGAAAGCGTTGCTAGGCATTTTAAAATGTTGAAAAAATAATTTTTTTTTACAAAATTCATGACAGCGTTGCTAGGCATTTTGAAATGTTGAAAAAATATATTTTTTTCACATTATTCATAACAGCGTTGCTAGGCATTTTGAAATGATGAAAAAATAATTCTTTTTTACAAAATTCATGAAAGCGTTGATAGGCATTTTGAAATGTTTAAAATATATATTTTTTCACATTATTCATAACAGCGTTGCTAGGCATTTTGAAATGTTGAAAAAATATATTTTTTTTACACAATTCGAGAAAGCGTTGCTAGGCATTTTGAAATGTTGAAAAAATATATTATATTCACACAATTATTGAAAGCGTTGCTAGGCATTTTAAAATGTTGAAAAAATATAATTTTTTTACAAAATTCATGAAAGCGTTGCTAGGCATTTTGAAATGTTTAAAAAATATATTTTTTCACCTAATTCATAACAGCGTTGCTAGGCATTTAGAAATGTTGAAGAAATATATTTTTTTCACAAAAATCATGAAAGCGTTGCTAGGCATTTTAAAATGTTGAAAAAATATATTTTTTTCACAATATTCATAACAGCGTTGCTAGGCATTTTGAAATGTTGAAAAAATATATTTTTTCACAAAATTCATGAAAGCGTTGCTAGACATTTTGAAATGTTGAAAAAATATATTTTTTTTACACAATTCGAGAAAGCGTTGCTAGGCATTTTAAAATGTTGAAAACATATATTTTTTTTACAAAATTCATGAGAGCGTTGCTAGGCATTTTGGAATGTTAAAAAAATATATTTTTTTCACATTATTCATAACAGCGTTGCTAGGCATTTTGAAATGTTGAAAAAATATATTTTTTTCACAAAATTCATGAAAGCGTTGCTAGGCAATTTAAAATGTTGAAAAAATATATTTTTTTTACAAAATTCATGAAAGCGTTGCTAGGAATTTTGAAATGTTGAAAAAATATATTTTTTTCACATTATTCATTAAAGCGTTGTTAGGCATTTTGAAATGTTGAAAAAATATATTTTTTTACACAATTCGAGAAAGCGTTGCTAGGCACTTTAAATGTTGAAAAAATTAATTTTTTTTACAAAATTTATGAAAGCGTTACTAAGCATTTTGAAATGTTTAAAAAATATATTTTTTCACACTATTCATAACAGCGTTGCTAGGCATTTAGAAATGTTGAAAAAATATATTCATTTTCACAAAATTCATGAAAGCGTTGCTAGGCATTTTAAAATGTTGAAAAAATATATTTTTTTTACAAAATTCATGAGACCGTTGCTAGGCATTTTGAAATGTTTAAAAAATATATTTTTTTCACATTATTCATAACAGTGTTGCTAGGCATTTAGAAATGTTGCAAATATATATTTTTTCACAAAATTCATGAAAGCGTTGCTAGGTATTTTAAAATGTTGAGAAAATATATTTTTTTCACATTATTCATAACAGTGTTGTTAGGCATTTTGAAATGTTGAAAAAATATATTTTTTTTTACACAATTCGAGAAAGCGTTGCTAGGCATTTTGAAATGTTGAAAAAATATATTATTTTCACACAATTATTGAAAGCGTTGCTAGGCATTTTAAAAGGTTGAAAAAATATATTTTTTTTACAAATTTCATGAAAGCGTTGCTAGGCAATTTAAAATGTTGAAAAAATAAATTTTTTTTACAAAATTCATGAAAGCGTTGCTAGGCATTTTGAATTGTTTAAAAAATATATTTTTTCACATTATTCATAACAGCGTTGCTAGGCATTTTGAAATGTTGAAAAAATATATTTTTTTTACAAAATTCGAGAAACCGTTGCTATGCATTTTGAAATGTTTATAAAATATATTTGTTTCACATTATTCATAACAGCATTGCTAGGCATTTTGAAATGTTCAAAAAATATATTTTTTCACATTATTCATAACAGCGTTGCTAGGCATTTTGAAATGTTGAAAACATATATTTTTTTTACAAAATTCATGAAAGCGTTGCTAGGCATTTTGGAATGTTTAAAAAATATATTTTTTCACATTAATAATAACAGCGTTGCTAGGCATTTAGAAATGTTGAAAAAATATATTTTTTCACAAAATTCATGAAAGCGTTGCTAGGCATTTTAAATTGATGAAAAAATATATTTTTTCACATTATTCATAACAGCGTTGCTAGGCATTTTGAAATGTTGAATAAATATATATTTTCTCAAAATTCATGAAAGCGTTGCTAGGCATTTTAGAATGTTGAAAAAATTAATTTTTTTTACAAAATTCTAGAAACCGTTGCTAGGCATTTTGAAATGTTTATAAAATATATTTGTTTCACATTATTCATAACAGCATTGCTAGGCATTTTGAAATGTTGAAAAAAATTTATTTTTTTTAGACAATTCGAGAAAGCGTTGCTAGGCATTTTGAAATGTTTATAAAATATATTTTTTCACATTATTCATTACAGCGTTGCTAGGCATTTTGAAATGATGAAAAAATATATTTTTTTTACACAATTCGAGAAAGCGTTGCTAGGCATTTTAAAATGTTGAAAACATATATTTTTTTTACAAAATTCATGAAAGCGTTGCTAGGCATTTTGGAATGTTTAAAAAATATATTTTTTTCACATTATTCATAACAGCGTTGCTAGGCATTTTGAAATGTTGAAAAAATATATTTTTTCACAAAATTCATGAAAGCGTTGCTAGGCATTTTAAAATGTTGAAAAATATATTTTTTCACATTATTCATAACAGCGTTGCTAGGCATTTTGAAATGTTGAATAAATATATATTTTCTCAAAATTCATGAAAGCGTTGCTAGGCATTTTAGAATGTTGAAAAAATATATTTTTTTTACAAAATTCAAGAAACCGTTGCTAGGCATATTGAAATGTTTATAAAATATATTTGTTTCACATTATTCATAACAGCATTGCTAGGCATTTTGAAATGTTCAAAAAATACATTTTTTTTACAAAATTCATGAAAGCGTTGCTAGGCATTTTGAAATGTTCAAAAAATATATTTTTTCACATTATTCATAACAGCGTTGCTAGGCATTTTGAAATGTTGAAAAAATATATTTTTTTCTCAAAATTCATGAAAGCGTTGCTAGGCATTTTAGAATGTTGAAAAAATATATTTTTTTTACAAAACACATGAAAGCGTTGCTAGGCACTTTGAAATGTTGAAAAATATATTTTTTTCACATTATTCATAACAGCGTTGCTAGGCATTTTGAAATGTTTATAAAATATATTTTTTTCACATTATTCATAACAGCGTTGCTAGGCATTTAGAAATGTTGAAAAAATATATTTTTTTCACAAAATTCATGAAAGCGTTGCTAGGCATTTTAAAATGTTGAAAAAATATATTTTTTTTACAAAATTCATGAAAGCGTTGCTAGGCATTTTGAAATGTTCAAAAAATATATTTTTTTCACATTATTCATTACAGCGTTGCTAGGCATTTTGAAATGTTGAAAAAATATATTTTTTTCACAAAATTCATGAAAGCGTTGCTAGGCATTTTAAAATGTTGAAAAAATATATTTTTTTTACAAAATGTATGAAAGCGTTGCTAGGCATTTTGAAATGTTTAAAAAATATATTTTTTCACATTATTCATAACGGCGTTGCAAGGCATTTAGAAATGTTGAAAAAATATATTTTTCTTTCACAAAATTCATGAAAGCGTTGCTAGGCATTTTAAAATGTTGAAAAAATATATTTTTTTTACAAAATTCATGAAAGCGTTGCTAGGCATTTTGAAATGTTCAAAAAATATATTTTTTTCACATTATTCATTACAGCGTTGCTAGGCATTTTGAAATGTTGAAAAAATATATTTTTTTTACACAATTCGAGAAAGCGTTACTAGGCATTTTAAAATGTTGAAAACATATATTTTTTTACAATATTCATGAAAGCGTTGCTAGGCATTTTGGAATGTTAAAAAAATATATTTTTTTCACATTATTCATAACAGCGTTGCTAGGCATTTTGAAATGTTGAAAAAATATATTTTTTTCACAAAATTCATGAAAGCGTTGCTAGGCATTTTAAAATGTTGAAAAAATATATTTTTTTTACAAAATTCATGAAAGCGTTGCTAGGCATTTTGAAATGTTCAAAAAATATATTTTTTTCACATTATTCATTACAGCGTTGCTAGGCATTTTGAAATGTTGAAAAAATATATTTTTTTCACAATTCGAGAAAGCGTTGCTAGGCATTTTGAAATGTTGAAAAAATATATTTTTTTTACAAAATTCGAGAAACCGTTGCTAGGCATTTTGAAATGTTTATAAAATATATTTTTTTCACATTATTCATTACAGCGTTGCTAGGCATTTTGAAATGTTGAAAAAATATATTTTTTTTACACAATTCGAGAAAGCGTTACTAGGCATTTTAAAATGTTGAAAACATATTTTTTTTACAAAATTCATGAAAGCGTTGCTAGGCATTTTGGAATGTTAAAAAAATATATTTTTTTCACATTATTCATAACAGCGTTGCTAGGCATTTTAAAATGTTGAAAAAATATATTTTTTTTACAAAATTCATGAAAGCGTTGCTAGGCATTTTGAAATGTTCAAAAAATATATTTTTTTCACATTATTCATTACAGCGTTGCTAGGCAATTTGAAATGTTGAAGAAATATATTTTTTTCACAATTCGAGAAAGCGTTGCTAGGCATTTTGAAATGTTGAAAAAATATATTTTTTTTACAAAATTCGAGAAACCGTTGCTAGGCATTTTGAAATGTTTATAAAATATATTTGTTTCACATTATTCATAACAGCATTGCTAGGCATTTTGAAATGTTGAAAAAAATTTATTTTTTTACACAATTCGAGAAATCGTTGCTAGGCATTTTGAAATGTTTATAAAATATATTTTTTTCACATTATTCATAACAGCGTTGCTAGGCATTTTGAAATGTTGAAAAAATATATTTTTTTTACAAAATTCATGAAAGCGTTGCTAGGCATTTTGAAATGTTTAAAAAATATATTTGTTTCACATTGTTCATAACAGCATTGCTAGGCATTTTGAAATGTTGATAAAAATTTATTTTGTTTACACAATTAGAGAAAGCGTTGCTAGGCATTTTGAAATGTTGAATATATATAGGCCTATTCTTTTTACAAAACACATGAAAGCGTTGCCAAGCACTTTAAAATGTTGAAAAAATAAATTTTTTTTACAAAATTCATTAAAGCGTTGCTAGCCATTTTAAAATGTTGAAAAAGTATATTTTTTTTACAAAATTCATGAGAGCGTTGCTAGGCATTTTGAAATGTTTAAAAAATATATATTTTTTTCACATTATTCAAAACAGCGTTGCTAGGCATTTTGAAATGTTGAAAAAATATATTTTTTTACACAATTCGAGAAAGCGTTGCTAGGCATTTTGAAATGTTGAAAAAATATATTTTTTTTACTTAATTCGAGAAAGCGTTGCTAGGCATTTTGAAATGTTTATAAAATATGTTTGTTTCACATTATTCATAACAGCATTGCTAGGCATTTTAAAATGTTGAAAAAAATTTATTTTTTTTACACAATTCGAGAAAGCGTTGCTAGGCATTTTAAAATGTTGAAAAAATATATTTTTTTTACAAAATTCATGAAAGCGTTGCTAGGCATTTTGAAATGTTAACAAAATATATTTTTTTCACATTATTCATAACAGCATTGCTAGGCATTTTGAAATGTTGAAAAAATACATTTTTTTCACAAAATTCATGAAAGCGTTGCTAGGCATTTTAAAATGTTGAAAAAATATATATTTTTTACAAAATGTATGAAAGCGTTGCTAGGCATTATGAAATGTTTAAAAAATATATTTTTTCACATTATTCATAACAGCGTTGCTAGGCATTTAGAAATGTTGAAAAAATATATATTTTTCACAAAATTCATGAAAGCGTTGCTAGGCATTTTAAAATGTTGAAAAAATATATTTATTTCACATTATTCATAACAGCGTTGCTAGGCATTTTGAAATGTTGAAAAAATATATTTTTTTCACAAAATTCATGAAAGCGTTGCTAGGCATTTTAAAATGTTGAAAAAATATATTTTTTTTACAAAACACATGAAAGCGTTGCCAGGCACTTTGAAATGTTTAAAAAATATATTTTTTTTACAAAATTCATGAAAGCGTTGCTAGGCATTTTGAAATGTTCAAAAAATATATTTTTTTCACATTATTCATTACAGCGTTGCTAGGCATTTTGAAATGTTGAAAAAATATATTTTTTTTCACAATTCGAGAAAGCGTTGCCAGGCATTTTAAAATGTTGAAAAAATACATTTTTTTCACAAAACTCATGAAAGCGTTGCTAGGCATTTTGATGTGATGAAAAAATATATTTTTTTTACATTTTTCATAACAGCGTTGCTAGGCATTTTGAAATGTTGAAAAAATCAATTTTTTCAGACAATTATTGAAAGCGTTGCTAGGCATTTTAAAATGTTGAAAAAATATATTTTTTTTACAAAATTCATAAGAGCGTTGCTAGGCATTTTGAAATGTTTAAAAAATATATTTTTTTCACGTTATTCATAACAGCGTTGCTAGGCATTTTGAAATGTTGAAAAAATATATTTCTTTTACAAAATTCGTGAAAGCGTTGCTAGGCATTTTGAAATGTTTAAAAAATATATTTGTTTCACATTGTTCATAACAGCATTGCTAGGCATTTTGAAATGTTGAAAAAAATTTATTTTGTTTACACAATTCGAGAAAGCGTTGCTAGGCATTTTAAAATGTTGAAAAAATTTATTTTTTTTGCAAAATTCATGAAAGCGTTGCTAGGCATTTTGAAATGTTTAGAAAATATATTTTTTTCACCTTATTCATAACAGCGTTGCTAGGCATTTAGAAATGTTGAAGAAATATATTTTTTTTACACAATTCGAGAAAGCGTTGCTAGGCATTTTGAAATGTTGAATATATATAGGCCTATTCTTTTTACAAAACACATGAAAGCGTTGCCAGGCACTTTAAAAAGTTGAAAAAATATATTTTTTTTACAAAATTCATGAAAGCGTTGCTAGCCATTTTAAAATGTTGAAAAAGTATATTGTTTTTACAAAATTCATGAGAGCGTTGCTAGGCATTTTGAAATGTTTAAAAAATATATATTTTTTTCACATTATTCAAAACAGCGTTGCTAGGCATTTTGAAATGTTGAAAAAATATATTTTTTTTATACAATTCGAGAAAGCGTTGCTAGGCATTTTGAAATGTTGAAAAAATATATTTTTTTTACAAAATTCATGAAAGCGTTGCTAGGCATTTTGAAATGTTAACAAAATATATTTTTTTCACATTATTCATAACAGCATTGCTAGGCATTTTGAAATGTTGAAAAAATATATTTTATTTTACACAATTCCAGAAAGCGATGCTAGGCATTTTGAAATGTTGAAAATATATATTCTTTTTACAAAACACATGAAAGCGTTGCCAGGCACTTTGAAATGTAGAAAAAATATATGTTTTTTACAAAATTCATGAGAGCGTTGCTAGGCATTTTAAAATGTTGAAAATATATATTTTTTTTACAAAATTCATGAAAGCGTTGCTAGGCATTTTGAAATGTTTAGAAAATATATTTTTTTCACCTTATTCATAACAGCGTTGCTAGGCATTTAGAAATGTTGAAGAAATATATTTTTTTTACACAATTCGAGAAAGCGTTGCTAGGCATTTTGAAATGTTGAATATATATATAGGCCTATTCTTTTTACAAAACACATGAAAGCGTTGCCAGGCACTTTAAAATGTTGAAAAAATATATTTTTTTTACAAAATTCATGAAAATCGTTGCTAGCCATTTTAAAATGTTGAAAAAGTATATTGTTTTTACAAAATTCATGAGAGCGTTGCTAGGCATTTTGAAATGTTTAAAAAATATATATTTTTTTCACATTATTCAAAACAGCGTTGCTAGGCATTTTGAAATGTTGAAAAAATATATTTTTTTTATACAATTCGAGAAAGCGTTGCTAGGCATTTTGAAATGTTGAAAAAATATATTTTTTTTACAAAATTCATGAAAGCGTTGCTAGGCATTTTGAAATGTTAACAAAATATATTTTTTTCACATTATTCATAACAGCGTTGCTAGGCATTTTTAAATGTTGAAAAAATATATTTTTTTCACAAAATTCATGAAAGCGTTGCTATGCATTTTGAAATGTTCAAAAAATATAATTTTTTCACATTATTCATTACAGCGTTGCTAGTCATTTTGAAATGTTGAAAAAATATATTTTTTTTCACAATTCTAGAAAGCGTTGCCAGGCATTTTAAAATGTTGAAAAAATACATTTTTTTCACAAAACTCATGAAAGCGTTGCTAGGCATTTTGATGTGATGAAAAAATATATTTTTTTTACATTTTTCATAACAGTGTTGCTAGGCATTTTGAAATGTTGAAAAAATATATTATTTTCACACAATTATTGAAAGCGTTGCTAGGCATTTTAAAATGTTGAAAATATATATTTTTTTTACAAAATTCATGAAAGCGTTGCTAGGCATTTTGAAATGTTTAGAAAATATATTTTTTTCACCTTATTCATAACAGCGTTGCTAGGCATTTAGAAATGTTGAAGAAATATATTTTTTTTACACAATTCGAGAAAGCGTTGCTAGGCATTTTGAAATGTTGAATATATATAGGCCTATTCTTTTTACAAAACACATGAAAGCGTTGCCAGGCACTTTAAAATGTTGAAAAAATATATTTTTTTTACAAAATTCATGAAAGCGTTGCTAGCCATTTTAAAATGTTGAAAAAGTATATTGTTTTTACAAAATTCATGAGAGCGTTGCTAGGCATTTTGAAATGTTTAAAAAATATATATTTTTTTCACATTATTCAAAACAGCGTTGCTAGGCATTTTGAAATGTTGAAAAAATATATTTTTATTATACAATTCGAGAAAGCGTTGCTAGGCATTTTGAAATGTTGAAAAAATATATTTTTTTTACAAAATTCATGAAAGCGTTGCTAGGCATTTTGAAATGTTAACAAAATATATTTTTTTCACATTATTCATAACAGCATTGCTAGGCATTTTGAAATGTTGAAAAAATATATTTTATTTTACACAATTCGAGAAAGCGATGCTAGGCATTTTGAAATGTTGAAAATATATATTCTTTTTACAAAACACATGAAAGCGTTGCCAGGCACTTTGAAATGTAGAAAAAATATATTTTTTTTACAAAATTCATGAGAGCGTTGCTAGGCATTTTAAAATGTTGAAAATATATATTTTTTTTACAAAATTCATGAAAGCGTTGCTAGGCATTTTGAAATGTTTAGAAAATATATTTTTTTCACCTTATTCATTACAGCGTTGCTAGGCATTTTAAAATGTTGAAAAAATATATTTTTTTTACACAATTCGAGAAAGCGTTGCTAGGCATTTTAAAATGTTGAAAACATATATTTTTTTTACAAAATTCATGAAAGCGTTGCTAGGCATTTTAAAATGTTGAAAACATATATTTTTTTTACAAAATTCATGAAAGCGTTGCTAGGCATTTTGAAATGTTTAAAAAATATATTTTTTCACATTATTCATAACGGCGTTGCTAGGCATTTAGAAATGTTGAAAAAATATATTTTTCTTTCACAAAATTCATGAAAGCGTTGCTAGGCATTTTAAAATGTTGAAAAAATATATTTTTTTTACAAAATTCATGAAAGCGTTGCTAGGCATTTTGAAATGTTCAAAAAATATATTTTTTTCACATTATTCATTACAGCGTTGCTAGGCATTTTGAAATGTTGAAAAAATATATTTTTTTCACAAAATTCATGAAAGCGTTGCTAGGCATTTTAAAATGTTGAAAAAATATATTTTTTTTACAAAATGTATGAAAGCGTTGCTAGGCATTTTGAAATGTTAAAAAAATATATTTTTTCACATTATTCATAACGGCGTTGCTAGGCATTTAGAAATGTTGAAAAAATATATTTTTCTTTCACAAAATTCATGAAAGCGTTGCTAGGCATTTTAAAATGTTGAAAAAATATATTTTTTTTACAAAATTCATGAAAGCGTTGCTAGGCATTTTGAAATGTTCAAAAAATATATTTTTTTCACATTATTCATTACAGCGTTGCTAGGCATTTTGAAATGTTGAAAAAATATATTTTTTTTACACAATTCGAGAAAGCGTTACTAGGCATTTTAAAATGTTGAAAACATATATTTTTTTACAAAATTCATGAAAGCGTTGCTAGGCATTTTGGAATATTAAAAAAATATATTTTTTTCACATTATTCATAACAGCGTTGCTAGGCATTTTGAAATGTTGAAAAAATATATTTTTTCACAAAATTCATGAAAGCGTTGCTAGGCATTTTAAAATGTTGAAAAAATATATTTTTTTTACAAAATTCATGAAAGCGTTGCTAGGCATTTTGAAATGTTCAAAAAATATATTTTTTTCACATTATTCATTACAGCGTTGCTAGGCATTTTGAAATGTTGAAAAAATATATTTTTTTCACAATTCGAGAAAGCGTTGCTAGGCATTTTGAAATGTTGAAAAAATATATTTTTTTTACAAAATTCGAGAAACCGTTGCTAGGCATTTTGAAATGTTTATAAAATATATTTTTTTCACATTATTCATTACAGCGTTGCTAGGCATTTTGAAATGTTGAAAAAATATATTTTTTTTACACAATTCGAGAAAGCGTTACTAGGCATTTTAAAATGTTGAAAACATATATTTTTTTTACAAAATTCATGAAAGCGTTGCTAGGCATTTTGGAATGTTAAAAAAATATATTTTTTTCACATTATTCATAACAGCGTTGCTAGGCATTTTAAAATGTTGAAAAAATATATTTTTTTTACAAAATTCATGAAAGCGTTGCTAGGCATTTTGAAATGTTCAAAAAATATATTTTTTTCACATTATTCATTACAGCGTTGCTAGGCAATTTGAAATGTTGAAGAAATATATTTTTTTCACAATTCGAGAAAGCGTTGCTAGGCATTTTGAAATGTTGAAAAAATATATTTTTTTTACAAAATTCGAGAAACCGTTGCTAGGCATTTTGAAATGTTTATAAAATATATTTGTTTCACATTATTCATAACAGCATTGCTAGGCATTTTGAAATGTTGAAAAAAATTTATTTTTTTACACAATTCGAGAAATCGTTGCTAGGCATTTTGAAACGTTTATAAAATATATTTTTTTCACATTATTCATAACAGCGTTGCTAGGCATTTTGAAATGTTGAAAAAATATATTTTTTTTACAAAATTCATGAAAGCGTTGCTAGGCATTTTGAAATGTTTAAAAAATATATTTGTTTCACATTGTTCATAACAGCATTGCTAGGCATTTTGAAATGTTGATAAAAATTTATTTTGTTTACACAATTAGAGAAAGCGTTGCTAGGCATTTTGAAATGTTGAATATATATAGGCCTATTCTTTTTACAAAACACATGAAAGCGTTGCCAAGCACTTTAAAATGTTGAAAAAATAAATTTTTTTTACAAAATTCATTAAAGCGTTGCTAGCCATTTTAAAATGTTGAAAAAGTATATTTTTTTTACAAAATTCATGAGAGCGTTGCTAGGCATTTTGAAATGTTTAAAAAATATATATTTTTTTCACATTATTCAAAACAGCGTTGCTAGGCATTTTGAAATGTTGAAAAAATATATTTTTTTACACAATTCGAGAAAGCGTTGCTAGGCATTTTGAAATGTTGAAAAAATATATTTTTTTTACTTAATTCGAGAAAGCGTTGCTAGGCATTTTGAAATGTTTATAAAATATGTTTGTTTCACATTATTCATAACAGCATTGCTAGGCATTTTAAAATGTTGAAAAAAATTTATTTTTTTTACACAATTCGAGAAAGCGTTGCTAGGCATTTTAAAATGTTGAAAAAATATATTTTTTTTACAAAATTCATGAAAGCGTTGCTAGGCATTTTGAAATGTTAACAAAATATATTTTTTTCACATTATTCATAACAGCATTGCTAGGCATTTTGAAATGTTGAAAAAATACATTTTTTTCACAAAATTCATGAAAGCGTTGCTAGGCATTTTAAAATGTTGAAAAAATATATATTTTTTACAAAATGTATGAAAGCGTTGCTAGGCATTATGAAATGTTTAAAAAATATATTTTTTCACATTATTCATAACAGCGTTGCTAGGCATTTAGAAATGTTGAAAAAATATATATTTTTCACAAAATTCATGAAAGCGTTGCTAGGCATTTTAAAATGTTGAAAAAATATATTTATTTCACATTATTCATAACAGCGTTGCTAGGCATTTTGAAATGTTGAAAAAATATATTTTTTTCACAAAATTCATGAAAGCGTTGCTAGGCATTTTAAAATGTTGAAAAAATATATTTTTTTTACAAAACACATGAAAGCGTTGCCAGGCACTTTGAAATGTTTAAAAAATATATTTTTTTTACAAAATTCATGAAAGCGTTGCTAGGCATTTTGAAATGTTCAAAAAATATATTTTTTTCACATTATTCATTACAGCGTTGCTAGGCATTTTGAAATGTTGAAAAAATATATTTTTTTTCACAATTCGAGAAAGCGTTGCCAGGCATTTTAAAATGTTGAAAAAATACATTTTTTTCACAAAACTCATGAAAGCGTTGTTAGGCATTTTGATGTGATGAAAAAATATATTTTTTTTACATTTTTCATAACAGCGTTGCTAGGCATTTTAAAATGTTGAAAAAATATATTTTTTTTACAAAATTCATAAGAGCGTTGCTAGGCATTTTGAAATGTTTAAAAAATATATTTTTTTCACGTTATTCATAACAGCGTTGCTAGGCATTTTGAAATGTTGAAAAAATATATTTCTTTTACAAAATTCGTGAAAGCGTTGCTAGGCATTTTGAAATGTTTAAAAAATATATTTGTTTCACATTGTTCATAACAGCATTGCTAGGCATTTTGAAATGTTGAAAAAAATTTATTTTGTTTACACAATTCGAGAAAGCGTTGCTAGGCATTTTAAAATGTTGAAAAAATTTATTTTTTTTGCAAAATTCATGAAAGCGTTGCTAGGCATTTTGAAATGTTTAGAAAATATATTTTTTTCACCTTATTCATAACAGCGTTGCTAGGCATTTAGAAATGTTGAAGAAATATATTTTTTTTACACAATTCGAGAAAGCGTTGCTAGGCATTTTGAAATGTTGAATATATATAGGCCTATTCTTTTTACAAAACACATGAAAGCGTTGCCAGGCACTTTAAAAAGTTGAAAAAATATATTTTTTTTACAAAATTCATGAAAGCGTTGCTAGCCATTTTAAAATGTTGAAAAAGTATATTGTTTTTACAAAATTCATGAGAGCGTTGCTAGGCATTTTGAAATGTTTAAAAAATATATATTTTTTTCACATTATTCAAAACAGCGTTGCTAGGCATTTTGAAATGTTGAAAAAATATATTTTTTTTATACAATTCGAGAAAGCGTTGCTAGGCATTTTGAAATGTTGAAAAAATATATTTTTTTTACAAAATTCATGAAAGCGTTGCTAGGCATTTTGAAATTTTAACAAAATATATTTTTTTCACATTATTCATAACAGCATTGCTAGGCATTTTGAAATGTTGAAAAAATATATTTTATTTTACACAATTCCAGAAAGCGATGCTAGGCATTTTGAAATGTTGAAAATATATATTCTTTTTACAAAACACATGAAAGCGTTGCCAGGCACTTTGAAATGTAGAAAAAATATATTTTTTTTACAAAATTCATGAGAGCGTTGCTAGGCATTTTAAAATGTTGAAAATATATATTTTTTTTACAAAATTCATGAAAGCGTTGCTAGGCATTTTGAAATGTTTAGAAAATATATTTTTTTCACCTTATTCATAACAGCGTTGCTAGGCATTTAGAAATGTTGAAGAAATATATTTTTTTTACACAATTCGAGAAAGCGTTGCTAGGCATTTTGAAATGTTGAATATATATATAGGCCTATTCTTTTTACAAAACACATGAAAGCGTTGCCAGGCACTTTAAAATGTTGAAAAAATATATTTTTTTTACAAAATTCATGAAAATCGTTGCTAGCCATTTTAAAATGTTGAAAAAGTATATTGTTTTTACAAAATTCATGAGAGCGTTGCTAGGCATTTTGAAATGTTTAAAAAATATATATTTTTTTCACATTATTCAAAACAGCGTTGCTAGGCATTTTGAAATGTTGAAAAAATATATTTTTTTTATACAATTCGAGAAAGCGTTGCTAGGCATTTTGAAATGTTGAAAAAATATATTTTTTTTACAAAATTCATGAAAGCGTTGCTAGGCATTTTGAAATGTTAACAAAATATATTTTTTTCACATTATTCATAACAGCGTTGCTAGGCATTTTTAAATGTTGAAAAAATATATTTTTTTCACAAAATTCATGAAAGCGTTGCTATGCATTTTGAAATGTTCAAAAAATATATTTTTTTCACATTATTCATTACAGCGTTGCTAGGCATTTTGAAATGTTGAAAAAATATATTTTTTTTCACAATTCTAGAAAGCGTTGCCAGGCATTTTAAAATGTTGAAAAAATACATTTTTTTCACAAAACTCATGAAAGCGTTGCTAGGCATTTTGATGTGATGAAAAAATATATTTTTTTTACATTTTTCATAACAGTGTTGCTAGGCATTTTGAAATGTTGAAAAAATATATTATTTTCACACAATTATTGAAAGCGTTGCTAGGCATTTTAAAATGTTGAAAATATATATTTTTTTTACAAAATTCATGAAAGCGTTGCTAGGCATTTTGAAATGTTTAGAAAATATATTTTTTTCACCTTATTCATAACAGCGTTGCTAGGCATTTAGAAATGTTGAAGAAATATATTTTTTTTACACAATTCGAGAAAGCGTTGCTAGGCATTTTGAAATGTTGAATATATATAGGCCTATTCTTTTTACAAAACACATGAAAGCGTTGCCAGGCACTTTAAAATGTTGAAAAAATATATTTTTTTTACAAAATTCATGAAAGCGTTGCTAGCCATTTTAAAATGTTGAAAAAGTATATTGTTTTTACAAAATTCATGAGAGCGTTGCTAGGCATTTTGAAATGTTTAAAAAATATATATTTTTTTCACATTATTCAAAACAGCGTTGCTAGGCATTTTGAAATGTTGAAAAAATATATTTTTATTATACAATTCGAGAAAGCGTTGCTAGGCATTTTGAAATGTTGAAAAAATATATTTTTTTTACAAAATTCATGAAAGCGTTGCTAGGCATTTTGAAATGTTAACAAAATATATTTTTTTCACATTATTCATAACAGCATTGCTAGGCATTTTGAAATGTTGAAAAAATATATTTTATTTTACACAATTCGAGAAAGCGATGCTAGGCATTTTGAAATGTTGAAAATATATATTCTTTTTACAAAACACATGAAAGCGTTGCCAGGCACTTTGAAATGTAGAAAAAATATATTTTTTTTACAAAATTCATGAGAGCGTTGCTAGGCATTTTAAAATGTTGAAAATATATATTTTTTTTACAAAATTCATGAAAGCGTTGCTAGGCATTTTGAAATGTTTAGAAAATATATTTTTTTCACCTTATTCATAACAGCGTTGCTAGGCATTTAGAAATGTTGAAGAAATATATTTTTTTTACACAATTCGAGAAAGCGTTGCTAGGCATTTTGAAATGTTGAATATATATAGGCCTATTCTTTTTACAAAACACATGAAAGCGTTGCCAGGCACTTTAAAATGTTGAAAAAATATATTTTTTTTACAAAATTCATGAAAGCGTTGCTAGCCATTTTAAAATGTTGAAAAAGTATATTGTTTTTACAAAATTCATGAGAGCGTTGCTAGGCATTTTGAAATGTTTAAAAAATATATATTTTTTTCACATTATTCAAAACAGCGTTGCTAGGCATTTTGAAATGTTGAAAAAATATATTTTTTTTATACAATTCGAGAAAGCGTTGCTAGGCATTTTGAAATGTTGAAAAAATATATTTTTTTTACAAAATTCATGAAAGCGTTGCTAGGCATTTTGAAATGTTAACAAAATATATTTTTTTCACATTATTCATAACAGCTATCTAGGCATTTTGAAATGTTGAAAAAATATATTTTATTTTACACAATTCGAGAAAGCGATGCTAGGCATTTTGAAATGTTGAAAATATATATTCTTTTTACAAAACACATGAAAGCGTTGCCAGGCACTTTGAAATGTAGAAAAAATATATTTTTTTTACAAAATTCATGAGAGCGTTGCTAGGCATTTTAAAATGTTGAAAAAATATATATTTTTTACAAAATGTATGAAAGCGTTGCTAGGCATTATGAAATGTTTAAAAAATATATTTTTTCACATTATTCATAACAGCGTTGTTAGGCATTTTGAAATGTTGAAAAAAATTTATTTTGTTTACGCAATTCGAGAAAGCGTTGCTAAGCATTTTAAAATGTTGAAAAAATATATTTTTTTTACAAAATTCATGAAAGCGTTGCTAGCCATTTTGGAATGTTTAAAAAATATATTTTTTTCACATTATTCATAACAGCGTTGCTAGGCATTTTGAAATGTTGAAAAAATACATTTTTTTCACAAAATTCATGAAAGCGTTGCTAGGCATTTTAAAATGTTGAAAAAATATATATTTTTTACAAAATGTATGAAAGCGTTGCTAGGCATTATGAAATGTTTAAAAAATATATTTTTTCACATTATTCATAACAGCGTTGCTAGGCATTTAGAAATGTTGAAAAAATATATATTTTTCACAAAATTCATGAAAGCGTTGCTAGGCATTTTAAAATGTTGAAAAAATATATTTATTTCACATTATTCATAACAGCGTTGCTAGGCATTTTGAAATGTTGAAAAAATATATTTTTTTCACAAAATTCATGAAAGCGTTGCTAGGCATTTTGAAATGTTCAAAAAATATATTTTTTTCACATTATTCATTACAGCGTTGCTAGGCATTTTGAAATGTTGAAAAAATATATTTTTTTTCACAATTCGAGAAAGCGTTGCCAGGCATTTTAAAATGTTGAAAAAATACATTTTTTTTACAAAACTCATGAAAGCGTTGCTAGGCATTTTGATGTGATGAAAAAATATATTTTTTTTACATTTTTCATAACAGCGTTGCTAGGCATTTTGAAATGTTGAAAAAATATATTTTTTCACACAATTATTGAAAGCGTTGCTAGGCATTTTAAAATGTTGAAAAAATATATTTTTTTTACAAAATTCATAAGAGCGTTGCTAGGCATTTTGAAATGTTTAAAAAATATATTTTTTTTCACGTTATTCATAAAAGCGTTGCTAGGCATTTTGAAATGTTGAAAAAATATATTTTATTTTACACAATTCCAGAAAGCGATGCTAGGCATTTTGAAATGTTGAAAAAATATTATTTTTGGACAAAATTCTTGAAAGCGTTGCTAGTCATTTTCAAATGTTAAAAAAATATATTTTTTTCACTTTATTCATAACAGCATTGCTAGGCATTTTAAAATGTTGAAAAAATATATTTTTTTTACACAATTCGAGAAAGCGTTGCTAGGCATTTTGAAATGTTGAATATATATAGGCCTATTCTTTTTACAAAACACATGAAAGCGTTGCCAGGCACTTTAAAATGTTGAAAAAATATATTTTTTTTACAAAATTCATGAAAGCGTTGCTAGCCATTTTAAAATGTTGAAAAAGTATATTTTTTTTACAAAATTCATGAGAGCGTTGCTAGGCATTTTGAAATGTTTAAAAAATATATATTTTTTTCACATTATTCAAAACAGCGTTGCTAGGCATTTTGAAATGTTGAAAAAATATATTTCTTTTACAAAATTCATGAAAGCGTTGCTAGGCATTTTGAAATGTTGAAAAAATATATTTTTTTTACAAAATTCGAGAAACCGTTGCTAGGCATTTTGAAATGTTTATAAAATATATTTGTTTCACATTATTCATAACAGCATTGCTAGGCATTTTGAAATGTTGAAAAAAATTTATTTTTTTTACACAATTCGAGAAAGCGTTGCTAGGCATTTTAAAATGTTAAAAAAATATTATTTTTGGACAAAATTCATGAAAGCGTTGCTAGTCATTTTCAAATGTTAAAAAAATATATTTTTTTCACTTTATTCATAACAGCATTGCTAGGCATTTTAAAATGTTGAAAAAATATATTTTTTTTACACAATTCGAGAAAGCGTTGCTAGGCATTTTGAAATGTTGAATATATATAGGCCTATTCTTTTTACAAAACACATGAAAGCGTTGCCAGGCACTTTAAAATGTTGAAAAAATATATTTTTTTTACAAAATTCATGAAAGCGTTGCTAGCCATTTTAAAATGTTGAAAAAGTATATTTTTTTTACAAAATTCATGAGAGCGTTGCTAGGCATTTTGAAATGTTTAAAAAATATATATTTTTTTCACATTATTCAAAACAGCGTTGCTAGGCATTTTGAAATGTTGAAAAAATATATTTTTTTTACACAATTCGAGAAAGCGTTGCTAGGCATTTTGAAATGTTGAAAAAATATATTTTTTTTATTTAATTCGAGAAAGCGTTGCTAGGCATTTTGAAATGTTTATAAAATATATTTGTTTCACATTATTCATAACAGCATTGCTAGGCATTTTGAAATGTTAAAAAAAATTTATTTTTTTTACACAATTCGAGAAAGCGTTGCTAGGCATTTTAAAATGTTGAAAAAATATATTTTTTTTACAAAATTCATGAAAGCGTTGCTAGGCATTTTGAAATGTTAACAAAATATATTTTTTTCACATTATTCATAACAGCATTGCTAGGCATTTTGAAATGTTGAAAAAATATATTTTATTTTACACAATTCGAGAAAGCGATGCTAGGCATTTTGAAATGTTGAAAATATATATTCTTTTTACAAAACACATGAAAGCGTTGCCAGGCACTTTGAAATGTAGAAAAAATATATTTTTTTTACAAAATTCATGAGAGCGTTGCTAGGCATTTTGAAATGTTTAAAAAATATATTTTTTTTACAAAATGTATGAAAGCGTTGCTAGGCATTATGAAATGTTGAAAAAATATATTTATTTCACATTATTCATAACAGCGTTGCTAGGCATTTTGAAATGTTGAAAAAATATATTTTTTTCACAAAATTCATGAAAGCGTTGCTAGGCATTTTAAAATGTTGAAAAAATATATTTTTTTTACAAAACACATGAAAGCGTTGCCAGGCCCTTTGAAACGTTGAAAAAAATATATTTTTTTTACAAAATTCATGAAAGCGTTGCTAGGCATTTTGAAATGTGCAAAAAATATATTTTTTTCACATTATTCATTACAGCGTTGCTAGGCATTTTGAAATGTAGAAAAAATATATTTTTTTTCACAATTCGAGAAAGCGTTGCCAGGCATTTTAAAATGTTGAAAAAATATATTTTTTTTACAAAATTCATAAGAGCGTTGCTAGGCAATTTGAAATGTGTAAAAAATATATTTTTTTTCACGTTATTCATAACATCGTTGCTAGGCATTTTGAAATGTTGAAAAAATATATTTCTTTTACAAAATTCATGAAAGCGTTGCTAGGCATTTTAAAATGTTGAAAAAATATATTTTTTTTACAAAATTCATGAAAGCGTTGCTAGCCATTTTGGACTGTTTAAAAAATATATTTTTTTTTCATTATTCATAACAGCGTTGCTAGGCATTTTGAAATGTTGAAAAAATACATTTTTTTCACAAAATTCATGAAAGCGTTGCTAGGCATTTTAAAATGTTGAAAAAATATATATTTTTTACAAAATGTATGAAAGCGTTGCTAGCCATTATGAAATGTTTAAAAAATATATTTTTTCACATTATTCATAACAGCGTTGCTAGGCATTTAGAAATGTTGAAAAAATATATATTTTTCACAAAATTCATGAAAGCGTTGCTAGGCATTTTAAAATGTTGAAAAAATATATTTATTTCACATTATTCATAACAGCGTTGCTAGGCATTTTGAAATGTTGAAAAAATATATTTTTTTCACAAAATTCATGAAAGCGTTGCTAGGCATTTTAAAATGTTGAAAAAATATATTTTTTTTACAAAATTCATGAAAGCGTTGCTAGGCATTTTGAAATGTTCAAAAAATATATTTTTTTCACATTATTCATTACAGCGTTGCTAGGCATTTTGAAATGTTGAAAAAATAAATTTTTTTTCACAATTCGAGAAAGCGTTGCCAGGCATTTTAAAATATTGAAAAAATACATTTTTTTCACAAAACTCATGAAAGCGTTGCTAGGAATTTTGATGTGATGAAAAAATATATTTTTTTTACATTTTTCATAACAGCGTTGCTAGGCATTTTGAAGTGTTGAAAAAATATATTTTTTCACACAATTATTGAAAGCGTTGCTAGGCATTTTAAAATGTTGAAAAAATATATTTTTTTTACAAAATTCATAAGAGCGTTGCTAGGCATTTTGAAATGTTTAAAAAATATATTTTTTTTACGTTATTCATAACAGCGTTGCTAGGCATTTTGAAATGTTGAAAAAATATATTTCTTTTACAAAATTCATGAAAGCGTTGCTAGGCATTTTGAAATGTTTAAAAAATATATTTGTTTCACATTGTTCATAACAGCATTGCTAGGCATTTTGAAATGTTGAAAAAAATTTATTTTGTTTACACAATTCGAGAAAGCGTTGCTAGGCATTTTAAAATGTTGAAAAAATTTATTTTTTTTGCAAAATTCATGAAAGCGTTGCTAGGCATTTTGAAATGTTTAAAAAATATATTTGTTTCACATTGTTCATAACAGCATTGCTAGGCATTTTGAAATGTTGAAAAAATATATTATTTTCACACAATTATTGAAAGCGTTGCTAGGCATTTTAAAATGTTGAAAATATATATTTTTTTTACAAAATTCATGAAAGCGTTGCTAGGCATTTTGAAATGTTTAGAAAATATATTTTTTTCACCTTATTCATAACAGCGTTGCTAGGCATTTAGAAATGTTGAAGAAATATATTTTTTTCACAAAATTCATGAAAGCGTTGCTAGGCATTTTAAAATGTTGAAAAAATATATTCTTTTCACATTATTCATTACAGCGTTGCCAGGCATTTTGAAATGTTGAAAAAATATATTTTTTTTCACAATTCGAGAAAGCGTTGCTAGGCATTTTAAAATGTTGAAAAAATACATTTTTTTCACAAAACTCTTGAAAGCGTTGCTAGGCATTTTGATGTGATGAAAAAATATATTTTTTTTACTAAATTCATGAAAGCGTTGCTAGGCATTTTGAAATGTTTAAAAAATATATTTGTTTCACATTGTTCATAACAGCATTGCTAGGCATTTTGATATGTTGAAAAAAATTTATTTTGTTTACACAATTCGAGAAAGCTTTGCTAGGCATTTTAAAATGTTGAAAAAATATATTTTTTTTACAAAATTCATGAAAGCGTTGCTAGGCATTTTGAAATGTTAAAAAAACATATTTTTTTCACATTATTCATAACAGCATTGCTAGGCATTTTGAAATGTTGAAAAAATATATTTTTTTTACACAATTCGAGAAAGCGTTGCTAGGCATTTTGAAATGTTGAAAAAATATATTTTTTTTCACATTATTCATAACAGCGTTGCTAGGCATTTTGAAATGTTGAAAAAATATATTTTTTTACAAAATTCATGAAAGCGTTGCTAGACATTTTAAAATGTTGAAAAAATAAATTTTTTTTACAAAATTCATGAAAGCGTTGCTAGGCATTTTGAAATGTTTAAAATATATATTTTTTCACATTATTCATAACAGCGTTGCTAGGCATTTTGAAATGTTGAAAAAATATATTTTTTTTACACAATTCGAGAAAGCGTTGCTAGGCATTTTGAAATGTTGAAAAAATTTATTATTTTCACACAATTATTGAAAGCGTTGCTAGGCATTTTAAAATGTTGAAAAATATATTTTTTTTACAAAATTCATGAAAGCGTTGCTAGGCATTTTGAAATGTTTAAAAAATATATTTTTTTCACCTTATTCATAATAGCGTTGCTAGGAATTTTGAAATGTTGAAAAAATATATTTTTTTTACACAATTCGAGAAAGCGTTGCTAGGAATTTTAAAATGTTGAAAACATATATTTTTTTTACAAAATTCATGAGAGCGTTGCTAGGCATTTTGGAATGTTAAAAAACTATATTTTTTTCACATTATTCATAACAGCGTTGCTAGGCATTTTGAAATGTTGAAAAAATATATTTTTTTCACAAAATTCATGAAAGCGTTGCTAGGCATTTTAAAATGTTGAAAAAATATATTTTTTTTACAAAACACATGAAAGCGTTGCCAGGCACTTTGAAATGTTGAAAATATATATTTTTTTTACAAAATTCATGAAAGCGTTGCTAGGCATTTTGAAATGTTCAAAATATATATTTTTTTCACATTATTCATTACAGCGTTGCTAGGCATTTTGCAATGTAGAAAAAATATATTTTTTTTCACAAAATTCATGAAAGCGTTGCTAGGCATTTTAAAATGTTGAAAAAATATATTTTTTTTACAAAACACATGAAAGCGTTGCCAGGCACTTTGAAATGTTGAAAAAATATATTTTTTTTACAAAACTCATGAAAGCGTTGCTAGGCATTTTGATGTGATGAAAAAATATATTTTTTTTACATTTTTCATAACAGGGTTGCTAGGCATTTTGAAATGTTGAAAAAATATATTTTTTCACACAATTATTGAAAGCGTTGCTAGGCATTTTAAAATGTTGAAAAAATATATTTTTTTTACAAAATTCATAAGAGCGTTGCTAGGCATTTTGAAATGTTTAAAAAATATATTTTTTTTCACGTTATTCATAACAGCGTTGCTAGGCAATTTGAAATGTTGAAAAAATATATTTCTTTTACAAAATTCATGAAAGCGTTGCTAGGCATTTTGAAATGTTTAAAAAATATATTTGTTTCACATTGTTCATAACAGCATTGCTAGGCATTTTGAAATGTTGAAAAAAATTTATTTTGTTTACACAATTCGAGAAAGCGTTGCTAGGCATTTTAAAATGTTGAAAAAATTTATTTTTTTTGCAAAATTCATGAAAGCGTTGCTAGGCATTTTGAAATGTTTAAAAAATATATTTGTTTCACATTGTTCATAACAGCATTGCTAGGCATTTTGAAATGTTGAAAAAATATATTATTTTCACACAATTATTGAAAGCGTTGCTAGGCATTTTAAAATGTTGAAAAAATATATTCTTTTCACATTATTCATTACAGCGTTGCCAGGCATTTTGAAATGTTGAAAAAATATATTTTTTTTCACAATTCGAGAAAGCGTTGCTAGGCATTTTAAAATGTTGAAAAAATACATTTTTTCACAAAACTCTTGAAAGCGTTGCTAGGCATTTTGATGTGATGAAAAAATATATTTTTTTTACATTTTTCATAACAGCGTTGCTAGGCATTCTGAAATGTTGAAAAAATATATTTTTTTTACTAAATTCATGAAAGCGTTGCTAGGCATTTTGAAATGTTTAAAAAATATATTTGTTTCACATTGTTCATAACAGCATTGCTAGGCATTTTGATATGTTGAAAAAAATTTATTTTGTTTACACAATTCGAGAAAGCTTTGCTAGGCAATTTAAAATGTTGAAAAAATATATTTTTTTTACAAAATTCATGAAAGCGTTGCTAGGCATTTTGAAATGTTAAAAAAACATATTTTTTTCACATTATTCATAACAGCATTGCTAGGCATTTTGAAATGTTGAAAAAATATATTTTTTTTACACAATTCGAGAAAGCGTTGCTAGGCATTTTGAAATGTTGAAAAAATATATTTTTTTTCACATTATTCATAACAGCGTTGCTAGGCATTTTGAAATGTTGAAAAAATATATTTTTTTACAAAATTCATGAAAGCGTTGCTAGGCATTTTAAAATGTTGAAAAAATAAATTTTTTTTACAAAATACATGAAAGCGTTGCTAGGCATTTTGACATGTTTAAAATATATATTTTTTCACATTATTCATAACAGCGTTGCTAGGCATTTTGAAATGTTGAAAAAATATATTTTTTTTACACAATTCGAGAAAGCGTTGCTAGGCATTTTGAAATGTTGAAAAAATATATTATTTTCACACAATTATTGAAAGCGTTGCTAGGCATTTTAAAATGTTGAAAACATATATTTTTTTTACAAAATTCATGAGAGCGTTGCTAGGCATTTTGGAATGTTAAAAAAATATATTTTTTTCACATTATTCATAACAGCGTTGCTAGGCATTTTGAAATGTTGAAAAAATATTTTTTTTTCACAAAATTCATGAAAGCGTTGCTAGGCAATTTAAAATGTTGAAAACATATATTTTTTTTACAAAATTCATGAAAGCGTTGCTAGGAATTTTGAAATGTATAAAAAATATATTTTTTCACATTAATCATAACATCGTTGCTAGGCATTTAGATATGTTGAAAAAATATATTTTTTTCACACAATTATTGAAAGCGTTGCTAGGCATTTTAAAATGATGAAAAAATATTTTTTTTTTACAAAATTCATGAAAGCGTTGCTAGGCATTTTGAAATGTTTAAAAAAATTTTTTTCACATTATTCATAACAGCGTTGCTAGGCATTTTGAAATGTTGAAAAAATATATTTTTTTCACAAAATTCATGAAAGCGTTGCTAGGCATTTTAAAATGTTGAAAAAATATATTTTTTTTACAAAATTCATGAAAGCGTTGCTAGGAATTTTGAAATGTATAAAAAATATATTTTTTTCACATTATTCATAACAGCGTTGCTAGGCATTTAGAAATGTTAAAAAAATATATTTTTTTCACAAAATTCATGAAAGCGTTGCTAGGCATTTTAAAATGTTGAAAAAATATATTTTTTTCACATTATTCATTACAGCGTTGCTAGGCATTTTGAAATGTTGAAAAAATATATTTTTTTACACAATTCGAGAAAGCGTTGCTAGGCATTTTAAATGTTGAAAAAATATATTTTTTTTACAAAATTTATGAAAGCGTTGCTAGGCATTTTAAAATGTTGAAAAAATATATTTTTTTTACAAAACACATGAAAGCGTTGCTAGGCATTTTGATGTGATGAAAAAATATATTTTTTTCACAATTTTCATAACAGCGTTGCTAGGCATTTTGAAATGTTGAAAAAATATATTTTTTTCACACAATTATTGAAAGCGTTGCTAGGCATTTTAAAATGTTGAAAAAATATATTTTTTTTACAAAATTCATGAGAGCGTTGCTAGGCATTTTGAAATGTTTAAAAAATATATTTTTTTCACATTATTCATAACAGCGTTACTAGGCATTTAGAAATGTTGAAAAAATATATTTTTTTCACAAAATTCATGAAAGCGCTGCTAGGTATTTTAAAATGTTGAAAAAATATATTTTTTTCACATTATTCATAACAGCGTTGTTAGGCATTTTGAAATGTTTAAAATATATATTTTTTCACATTATTCATAACAGCGTTGCTAGGCATTTTGAAATGTAGAAAAAATTAATTTTTTTCACACAATTGTTGAAAGCGTTGCTAGGCATTTTAAAATGTTGAAAAAAAATATTTTTTTTTCACAAAATTCATGAAAGCGTTGCTAGGCATTTTAAAATGTTGAAAAAATAAATTTTTTTTACAAAATTCATGAAAGCGTTGCTAGGCATTTTGAATTGTTTAAAAAATATATTTTTTCACATTATTCATTACAGCGTTGCTAGGCATTATGAAATGTTGAAAAAATATATTTTTTTAACACAATTCGAGAAAGCGTTGCTAGGCATTTTGAAATGTTGAAGAAATATATTATTTTCACACAATTATTGAAAGCGTTGCTAGGCATTTTAAAATGTTGAAAAAATATATTTTTTTTACAAAATTCATGAAAGCGTTGCTAGGCATTTAGAAATGTTGAAAAAATATATTTTTTCACAAAATTCATGAAAGCGTTGCTAGGCATTTTGAAAAGTTTAAAAAATATATTTTATTCACCTTATTCATAACAGCGTTGCTAGGCATTTAGAAATGTTGAAGAAATATATTTTTTTCACAAAATTCATGAAAGCGTTGCTAGGCATTTTAAAATGTTGAAAAAATATATTTTTTTCACATTATTCATTACAGCGTTGCTAGGCATTTTGAAATGTTGAAAACATATATTTTTTTTACAAAATTCATGAGAGCGTTGCTAGGCATTTTGGAATGTTAAAAAAATATATTTTTTTCACATTATTCATAACAGCGTTGCTAGGCATTTTGAAATGTTGAAAAAATATATTTTTTTCACAAAATTCATGAAAGCGTTGCTAGGCAATTTAAAATGTTGAAAAAAATATATTTTTTTTACAAAATTCATGAAAGCGTTGCTAGGAATTTTGAAATGTATAAAAAATATATTTTTTTCACATTAATCATAACCGCGTTGCTAGGCATTTAGATATGTTGAAAAAATATATTTTTTTCACACAATTATTGAAAGCGTTGCTAGGCATTTTAAAATGATGAAAAAATATTTTTTTTTTACAAAATTCATGAAAGCGTTGCTAGGCATTTTAAAATGTTGAAAATATATATTTTTTTTACAAAATTCATGAAAGCGTTGCTAGGCATTTTGAAATGTTTAGAAAATATATTTTTTTCACCTTATTCATAACAGCGTTGCTAGGCATTTAGAAATGTTGAAGAAATATATTTTTTTTACACAATTCGAGAAAGCGTTGCTAGGCATTTTAAAATGTTGAAAAAATATATTTTTTTTACAAAATTCATGAAAGCGTTGCTAGGCATTTTGAAATGTTGACAAAATATATTTTTTTCACATTATTCATAACAGCATTGCTAGGCATTTTGAAATGTTGAAAAAATATATTTTATTTTACACAATTCGAGAAAGCGATGCTAGGCATTTTGAAATGTTGAAAATATATATTCTTTTTACAAAACACATGAAAGCGTTGCCAGGCACTTTGAAATGTAGAAAAAATATATTTTTTTTACAAAATTCATGAAAGCGTTGCTAGGCATTTTAAAATGTTGAAAAAATATATTTTTTTTACAAAATTCATGAAAGCGTTGCTAGCCATTTTGGACTGTTTAAAAAATATATTTTTTTCACATTATTCATAACAGCGTTGCTAGGCATTTTGAAATGTTGAAAAAATACATTTTTTTCACAAAATTCATGAAAGCGTTGCTAGGCATTTTAAAATGTTGAAAAAATATATATTTTTTACAAAATGTATGAAAGCGTTGCTAGCCATTATGAAATGTTTAAAAAATATATTTTTTCACATTATTCATAACAGCGTTGCTAGGCATTTAGAAATGTTGAAAAAATATATATTTTTCACAAAATTCATGAAAGCGTTGCTAGGCATTTTAAAATGTTGAAAAAATATATTTATTTCACATTATTCATAACAGCGTTGCTAGGCATTTTGAAATGTTGAAAAAATATATTTTTTTCACAAAATTCATGAAAGCGTTGCTAGGCATTTTAAAATGTTGAAAAAATATATTTTTTTTACAAAATTCATGAAAGCGTTGCTAGGCATTTTGAAATGTTCAAAAAATATATTTTTTTCACATTATTCATTACAGCGTTGCTAGGCATTTTGAAATGTTGAAAAAATAAATTTTTTTTCACAATTCGAGAAAGCGTTGCCAGGCATTTTAAAATATTGAAAAAATACATTTTTTTCACAAAACTCATGAAAGCGTTGCTAGGAATTTTGATGTGATGAAAAAATATATTTTTTTTACATTTTTCATAACAGCGTTGCTAGGCATTTTGAAGTGTTGAAAAAATATATTTTTTCACACAATTATTGAAAGCGTTGCTAGGCATTTTAAAAT
Organism: Prosapia bicincta; assembly: GCA_036971475.1. Taxonomy (NCBI): domain Eukaryota; kingdom Metazoa; phylum Arthropoda; class Insecta; order Hemiptera; family Cercopidae; genus Prosapia; species Prosapia bicincta. The sequence goes on from JBAIZL010000047.1 coordinate 106,331, forward strand.
GTTGAAAAAATATATTTTTTTTACAAAATTCATAAGAGCGTTGCTAGGCATTTTGAAATGTTTAAAAAATATATTTTTTTTACGTTATTCATAACAGCGTTGCTAGGCATTTTGAAATGTTGAAAAAATATATTTCTTTTACAAAATTCATGAAAGCGTTGCTAGGCATTTTGAAATGTTTAAAAAATATATTTGTTTCACATTGTTCATAACAGCATTGCTAGGCATTTTGAAATGTTGAAAAAAATTTATTTTGTTTACACAATTCGAGAAAGCGTTGCTAGGCATTTTAAAATGTTGAAAAAATTTATTTTTTTTGCAAAATTCATGAAAGCGTTGCTAGGCATTTTGAAATGTTTAAAAAATATATTTGTTTCACATTGTTCATAACAGCATTGCTAGGCATTTTGAAATGTTGAAAAAATATATTATTTTCACACAATTATTGAAAGCGTTGCTAGGCATTTTAAAATGTTGAAAATATATATTTTTTTTACAAAATTCATGAAAGCGTTGCTAGGCATTTTGAAATGTTTAGAAAATATATTTTTTTCACCTTATTCATAACAGCGTTGCTAGGCATTTAGAAATGTTGAAGAAATATATTTTTTTCACAAAATTCATGAAAGCGTTGCTAGGCATTTTAAAATGTTGAAAAAATATATTCTTTTCACATTATTCATTACAGCGTTGCCAGGCATTTTGAAATGTTGAAAAAATATATTTTTTTTCACAATTCGAGAAAGCGTTGCTAGGCATTTTAAAATGTTGAAAAAATACATTTTTTTCACAAAACTCTTGAAAGCGTTGCTAGGCATTTTGATGTGATGAAAAAATATATTTTTTTTACTAAATTCATGAAAGCGTTGCTAGGCATTTTGAAATGTTTAAAAAATATATTTGTTTCACATTGTTCATAACAGCATTGCTAGGCATTTTGATATGTTGAAAAAAATTTATTTTGTTTACACAATTCGAGAAAGCTTTGCTAGGCATTTTAAAATGTTGAAAAAATATATTTTTTTTACAAAATTCATGAAAGCGTTGCTAGGCATTTTGAAATGTTAAAAAAACATATTTTTTTCACATTATTCATAACAGCATTGCTAGGCATTTTGAAATGTTGAAAAAATATATTTTTTTTACACAATTCGAGAAAGCGTTGCTAGGCATTTTGAAATGTTGAAAAAATATATTTTTTTTCACATTATTCATAACAGCGTTGCTAGGCATTTTGAAATGTTGAAAAAATATATTTTTTTACAAAATTCATGAAAGCGTTGCTAGACATTTTAAAATGTTGAAAAAATAAATTTTTTTTACAAAATTCATGAAAGCGTTGCTAGGCATTTTGAAATGTTTAAAATATATATTTTTTCACATTATTCATAACAGCGTTGCTAGGCATTTTGAAATGTTGAAAAAATATATTTTTTTTACACAATTCGAGAAAGCGTTGCTAGGCATTTTGAAATGTTGAAAAAATTTATTATTTTCACACAATTATTGAAAGCGTTGCTAGGCATTTTAAAATGTTGAAAAATATATTTTTTTTACAAAATTCATGAAAGCGTTGCTAGGCATTTTGAAATGTTTAAAAAATATATTTTTTTCACCTTATTCATAATAGCGTTGCTAGGAATTTTGAAATGTTGAAAAAATATATTTTTTTTACACAATTCGAGAAAGCGTTGCTAGGAATTTTAAAATGTTGAAAACATATATTTTTTTTACAAAATTCATGAGAGCGTTGCTAGGCATTTTGGAATGTTAAAAAACTATATTTTTTTCACATTATTCATAACAGCGTTGCTAGGCATTTTGAAATGTTGAAAAAATATATTTTTTTCACAAAATTCATGAAAGCGTTGCTAGGCATTTTAAAATGTTGAAAAAATATATTTTTTTTACAAAACACATGAAAGCGTTGCCAGGCACTTTGAAATGTTGAAAATATATATTTTTTTTACAAAATTCATGAAAGCGTTGCTAGGCATTTTGAAATGTTCAAAATATATATTTTTTTCACATTATTCATTACAGCGTTGCTAGGCATTTTGCAATGTAGAAAAAATATATTTTTTTTCACAAAATTCATGAAAGCGTTGCTAGGCATTTTAAAATGTTGAAAAAATATATTTTTTTTACAAAACACATGAAAGCGTTGCCAGGCACTTTGAAATGTTGAAAAAATATATTTTTTTTACAAAACTCATGAAAGCGTTGCTAGGCATTTTGATGTGATGAAAAAATATATTTTTTTTACATTTTTCATAACAGCGTTGCTAGGCATTTTGAAATGTTGAAAAAATATATTTTTTCACACAATTATTGAAAGCGTTGCTAGGCATTTTAAAATGTTGAAAAAATATATTTTTTTACAAAATTCATAAGAGCGTTGCTAGGCATTTTGAAATGTTTAAAAAATATATTTTTTTTCACGTTATTCATAACAGCGTTGCTAGGCAATTTGAAATGTTGAAAAAATATATTTCTTTTACAAAATTCATGAAAGCGTTGCTAGGCATTTTGAAATGTTTAAAAAATATATTTGTTTCACATTGTTCATAACAGCATTGCTAGGCATTTTGAAATGTTGAAAAAAATTTATTTTGTTTACACAATTCGAGAAAGCGTTGCTAGGCATTTTAAAATGTTGAAAAAATTTATTTTTTTTGCAAAATTCATGAAAGCGTTGCTAGGCATTTTGAAATGTTTAAAAAATATATTTGTTTCACATTGTTCATAACAGCATTGCTAGGCATTTTGAAATGTTGAAAAAATATATTATTTTCACACAATTATTGAAAGCGTTGCTAGGCATTTTAAAATGTTGAAAAAATATATTCTTTTCACATTATTCATTACAGCGTTGCCAGGCATTTTGAAATGTTGAAAAAATATATTTTTTTTCACAATTCGAGAAAGCGTTGCTAGGCATTTTAAAATGTTGAAAAAATACATTTTTTCACAAAACTCTTGAAAGCGTTGCTAGGCATTTTGATGTGATGAAAAAATATATTTTTTTTACATTTTTCATAACAGCGTTGCTAGGCATTCTGAAATGTTGAAAAAATATATTTTTTTTACTAAATTCATGAAAGCGTTGCTAGGCATTTTGAAATGTTTAAAAAATATATTTGTTTCACATTGTTCATAACAGCATTGCTAGGCATTTTGATATGTTGAAAAAAATTTATTTTGTTTACACAATTCGAGAAAGCTTTGCTAGGCAATTTAAAATGTTGAAAAAATATATTTTTTTTACAAAATTCATGAAAGCGTTGCTAGGCATTTTGAAATGTTAAAAAAACATATTTTTTTCACATTATTCATAACAGCATTGCTAGGCATTTTGAAATGTTGAAAAAATATATTTTTTTTACACAATTCGAGAAAGCGTTGCTAGGCATTTTGAAATGTTGAAAAAATATATTTTTTTTCACATTATTCATAACAGCGTTGCTAGGCATTTTGAAATGTTGAAAAAATATATTTTTTTACAAAATTCATGAAAGCGTTGCTAGGCATTTTAAAATGTTGAAAAAATAAATTTTTTTTACAAAATACATGAAAGCGTTGCTAGGCATTTTGACATGTTTAAAATATATATTTTTTCACATTATTCATAACAGCGTTGCTAGGCATTTTGAAATGTTGAAAAAATATATTTTTTTTACACAATTCGAGAAAGCGTTGCTAGGCATTTTGAAATGTTGAAAAAATATATTATTTTCACACAATTATTGAAAGCGTTGCTAGGCATTTTAAAATGTTGAAAACATATATTTTTTTTACAAAATTCATGAGAGCGTTGCTAGGCATTTTGGAATGTTAAAAAAATATATTTTTTCACATTATTCATAACAGCGTTGCTAGGCATTTTGAAATGTTGAAAAAATATATTTTTTTCACAAAATTCATGAAAGCGTTGCTAGGCAATTTAAAATGTTGAAAACATATATTTTTTTTACAAAATTCATGAAAGCGTTGCTAGGAATTTTGAAATGTATAAAAAATATATTTTTTCACATTAATCATAACATCGTTGCTAGGCATTTAGATATGTTGAAAAAATATATTTTTTTCACACAATTATTGAAAGCGTTGCTAGGCATTTTAAAATGATGAAAAAATATTTTTTTTTTACAAAATTCATGAAAGCGTTGCTAGGCATTTTGAAATGTTTAAAAAAATTTTTTTCACATTATTCATAACAGCGTTGCTAGGCATTTTGAAATGTTGAAAAAATATATTTTTTTCACAAAATTCATGAAAGCGTTGCTAGGCATTTTAAAATGTTGAAAAAATATATTTTTTTTACAAAATTCATGAAAGCGTTGCTAGGAATTTTGAAATGTATAAAAAATATATTTTTTTCACATTATTCATAACAGCGTTGCTAGGCATTTAGAAATGTTAAAAAAATATATTTTTTTCACAAAATTCATGAAAGCGTTGCTAGGCATTTTAAAATGTTGAAAAAATATATTTTTTTCACATTATTCATTACAGCGTTGCTAGGCATTTTGAAATGTTGAAAAAATATATTTTTTTACACAATTCGAGAAAGCGTTGCTAGGCATTTTAAATGTTGAAAAAATATATTTTTTTTACAAAATTTATGAAAGCGTTGCTAGGCATTTTAAAATGTTGAAAAAATATATTTTTTTTACAAAACACATGAAAGCGTTGCTAGGCATTTTGATGTGATGAAAAAATATATTTTTTTCACAATTTTCATAACAGCGTTGCTAGGCATTTTGAAATGTTGAAAAAATATATTTTTTTCACACAATTATTGAAAGCGTTGCTAGGCATTTTAAAATGTTGAAAAAATATATTTTTTTTACAAAATTCATGAGAGCGTTGCTAGGCATTTTGAAATGTTTAAAAAATATATTTTTTTCACATTATTCATAACAGCGTTACTAGGCATTTAGAAATGTTGAAAAAATATATTTTTTTCACAAAATTCATGAAAGCGCTGCTAGGTATTTTAAAATGTTGAAAAAATATATTTTTTTCACATTATTCATAACAGCGTTGTTAGGCATTTTGAAATGTTTAAAATATATATTTTTTCACATTATTCATAACAGCGTTGCTAGGCATTTTGAAATGTAGAAAAAATTAATTTTTTTCACACAATTGTTGAAAGCGTTGCTAGGCATTTTAAAATGTTGAAAAAAAATATTTTTTTTTCACAAAATTCATGAAAGCGTTGCTAGGCATTTTAAAATGTTGAAAAAATAAATTTTTTTTACAAAATTCATGAAAGCGTTGCTAGGCATTTTGAATTGTTTAAAAAATATATTTTTTCACATTATTCATTACAGCGTTGCTAGGCATTATGAAATGTTGAAAAAATATATTTTTTTAACACAATTCGAGAAAGCGTTGCTAGGCATTTTGAAATGTTGAAGAAATATATTATTTTCACACAATTATTGAAAGCGTTGCTAGGCATTTTAAAATGTTGAAAAAATATATTTTTTTTACAAAATTCATGAAAGCGTTGCTAGGCATTTAGAAATGTTGAAAAAATATATTTTTTTCACAAAATTCATGAAAGCGTTGCTAGGCATTTTGAAAAGTTTAAAAAATATATTTTTTTCACCTTATTCATAACAGCGTTGCTAGGCATTTAGAAATGTTGAAGAAATATATTTTTTTCACAAAATTCATGAAAGCGTTGCTAGGCATTTTAAAATGTTGAAAAAATATATTTTTTTCACATTATTCATTACAGCGTTGCTAGGCATTTTGAAATGTTGAAAACATATATTTTTTTTACAAAATTCATGAGAGCGTTGCTAGGCATTTTGGAATGTTAAAAAAATATATTTTTTTCACATTATTCATAACAGCGTTGCTAGGCATTTTGAAATGTTGAAAAAATATATTTTTTTCACAAAATTCATGAAAGCGTTGCTAGGCAATTTAAAATGTTGAAAAAAATATATTTTTTTTACAAAATTCATGAAAGCGTTGCTAGGAATTTTGAAATGTATAAAAAATATATTTTTTTCACATTAATCATAACCGCGTTGCTAGGCATTTAGATATGTTGAAAAAATATATTTTTTTCACACAATTATTGAAAGCGTTGCTAGGCATTTTAAAATGATGAAAAAATATTTTTTTTTTACAAAATTCATGAAAGCGTTGCTAGGCATTTTAAAATGTTTAAAAAATATATTTTTTTTACAAAACACATGAAAGCGTTGCTAGGCATTTTGATGTGATGAAAAAATATATTTTTTTCACAATTTTCATAACAGCGTTGCTAGGCATTTTGAAATGTTGAAAAAATTAATTTTTTTCACACAATTATTGAAAGCGTTGCTAGGCATTTTAAAATGTTGAAAAAATATATTTTTTTTTACAAAATTCATGAAAGCGTTTCTAGGTATTTTAAAATGTTGAAAAAATATATTTTTTTCACATTATTCATAACAGCGTTGCTAGGCACTTTGAAATGTTGAAAAATATATTTTTTTCTCAATATTCATGAAAGCGTTGCTAGGCATTTTAGAATGTTGAAAAAATATATTTTTTTTACAAAACACATGAAAGCGTTGCTAGGCACTTTGAAATGTTGAAAAAATATATTTTTTTTACAAAATTCATGAAAGTGTTGCTAGGCATTTTGAAATGTTTAAAAAATATATTTTTTTCACCTTATTCATAACAGCGTTGCTAGGCATTTCGAAATGTTGAAAAAATATATTTTTTTTACATTATTCATAACTGCGTTGCTAGGCATTTTGAAATGTTTAAAAAATATATCTTTTTTACAAAATTCATGAAATCGTTGCTAGGCATTTTAAAATGTTGAAAAATACATTTTTTCACATTATTCATAACAGCGTTGCTAGGCATTTTGAAATGTTGTAAAAATATAATTTTTCTCCACAATTCGAGAAAGCGTTGCTAGGCATTTTGAAATGGTGAAAAAATATATTTTTTTCACACAATTATTGAAAGCGTTGCTAGGCATTTTAAAAGGTTGAAAAAATATATTTTTTTCAAAAAATTAATGAAAGCATTGCTAGGCATTTTAAAATGTTGAAAAAATAATTTTTTTTTACAAAAGACATGAAAGCGTTGCTAGGCACTTTGAAATGTTGAAAAAATATATATTTTTTTTACACAATTTGAGAAAGCGTTGCTAGGCATTTTGAAATGTTGAAAAAATATATTTTTTTCACACAATTATTGAAAGCGTTGCTAGGCATTTTAAAATGTTGAAAAAATATATTTTTTTTTCACATTATTCATAACAGCGTTGCTAGGCATTTTGAAATGTTTAAAAAATATATTTTTTTTACAAAATACATGAAAGTGTTGCTAGGCATTTTGAAATGTTTAAAAAATATTTTTTTTCACATTATTCATAACAGCGTTGCTAGGCATTTTGAAATGTTGAAAAAATATTTTTTTTTCACAAAATTATTGAAAGCGTTGCTAGGCATTTTAAAATGATGAAAAAATATTTTTTGTTTACAAAATTCATGAAAGCGTTGCTAGGCATTTTGAAATGTTTAAAAAATATATTTTTTCACATTATTCATAACAGCGTTGCTAGGCATTTTGAAATGTAAAAAAAATATATTTTTTTTTCACATTATTCATAACAGCGTTGCTAGGCATTTTGAAATGTTGAAAAAATATTTTTTTTTTACAAAATTCATGAAAGCGTTGCTAGGCATTTTGAAATGTTCAAAAAATATATTTTTTTCACATTATTCATTACAGCGTTGCTAGGCATTTTGAAATGTCGAAAAAATATATTTTTTTACACAATTCGAGAAAGCGTTGCTAGGCATTTAGAATTGTTGAAAAAATATATTTTTTTCACAAAATTCATGAAAGCGTTACTAGGCATTTTAAAATGTTGAAAAAATATATTTTTTTTACAAAACACATGAAAGCGTTGCTAGGCATTTTGATGTGATGAAAAAATATATTTTTTTCACAATTTTCATAACAGCGTTGCTAGTCATTTTGAAATGTTGAAAAAATATATTTTTTTCACACTATTATAGAAAGCGTTGCTAGGCATTTTAAAATGTTGAAAAAATATATTTCTTTTTACAAAATTCATGAAAGCGTTGCTAGGCATTTTGAAATGTTAAAAAATATATTTTTTTCACATTATTAATAACAGCGTTGTTAGGCATTTAGAAATGTTGAAAAAATATATTTTTTTCACAAAATTCATGAAAGCGTTGCTAGGCATTTTAAAATGTTGAAAAAATATATTTTTTTCACATTATTCATAACAGCGTTGCTAGGAATTTTGAAATGTTTAAAAAATATATTTTTATTACAAAATACATTAAAGCCTTGCTAGGCATTTTGAAATGTTTAAAAAATATATTTTTTCACATTATTCATAACAGCGTTGCTAGGCATTTTGAAATGTTGAAAAAATATATTTTTTTTACAAAATTCATGAAAGTGTTGCTAGGCATTTTGAAATGTTTAAAAAATATATTTTTTTTAAATTATTCATAACAGCGTTCCTAGGCATTTTGAAATGTTTAAAAAATATATTTTTTTTTACAAAATTCATGAAAGCGTTGCTAGGCATTTTAAAATGTTGAAAAAATAAATTTTTTTTACAAAATTCATGAAAGCGTTGCTAGGCATTTTGAATTGTTTAAAAAATATATTTTTTCACATTATTCATCACAGCGTTGCTAGGCATTTTGAAATGTTGAAAAAATATATTTTTTTCAGTAAATTCATGAAAGCGTTGCTAGGCATTTTAAAATGTTGAAAAAATATATTTTTTCACATTATTCATAACAGGGTTGCTAGGCATTTTGAAATGTTGAAGAAATATATTTTTTTTACACAATGCGAGAAAGCGTTGCTAGGCATTTTAAAATGTAGAAAAAACATATTTTTTTTTACAAAATTCATGAAAGCGTTGCTAGGCATTTTAGAATGTTGAAAAAATAATTTTTTTTTACAAAAGACATGAAAGCGTTGCTAGGCACTTTGAAATGTTGAAAAAATATATATTTTTTTTACACAATTTGAGAAAGCGTTGCTAGGCATTTTGAAATGTTCAAAAAATATATTTTTTTCACACAATTATTGAAAGCGTTGCTAGGCATTTTGAAATGTTTAAAAAATATTTTTTTCACATTATTCATAACAGCGTTGCTAGGCATTTTGAAATGTTGAAAAAATATATTTTTTTTACACAATTCGAGAAAGCGTTGCTAGGCATTTTGAAATGTTGAAAAAATGTATTATTTTCACACAATTATTGAAAGCGTTGCTAGGCATTTTAAAATGTTGAAAAAATATATTATTTTCACATTATTCATAACAGCGTTGCTAGGCATTTTGAAATGTTGAAAAAAAATATTTTTTTCACACAATTATTGAAAGCGTTGCTAGGCATTTTAAAATGATGAAAAAATATTTTTTTTTTACAAAATTCATGAAAGCGTTGCTAGGCATTTTGAAATGTTTAAAAAATATATTTTTTTCACATTATTCATAGCAGCGTTGCCAGGCATTTTGAAATGTTGAAAAAATATATTTTTTTTTCACAATTCGAGAATGCGTTGCTAGGCATTTTGAAATGTTGAAAAAATATATTTTTTTCACACAATTATTGAAAGCGTTGCTAGGCATTTTAAAATGATGAAAAAATATTTTTTTTTTACAAAATTCATGAAAGCGTTGCTAGGCATTTTGAAATGTTTAAAAAATATATTTTTTTCACATTATTCATAACAGCGTTGCTAGGCATTTTGAAATGTTTAAAAAATATATATTTTTTTCACATTATTCATAACAGCGTTGCTAGGCATTTTGAAATGTTGAAAAAATATATTTTTTTTTCAAAATTCATGAAAGCGTTGCTAGGCATTTTGAAATGTCCAAAAAATATATTTTTATCACATTATTCATTACAGCGTTGCTAGGCATTTTGAAATGTTGAAAAAATATATTTTCTTACACAATTCGAGAAAGCGTTGCTAGGCATTTAGAAATGTTGAAAAAATATATTTTTTTCACAAAATTCATGAAAGCGTTACTAGGCATTTTAAAATGTTGAAAAAATATATTTTTTTTACAAAACACATGAAAGCGTTGCTAGGCATTTTGATGTGATGAAAAAATATATTTTTTTCACAATTTTCATAACAGCGTTGCTAGTTATTTTGAAATGTTGAAAAAATATATTTTTTTCACACTATTATAGAAAGCGTTGCTAGGCATTTTAAAATGTTGAAAAAATTTATTTCTTTTTACAAAATTCATGAAAGCGTTGCTAGGCATTTTAAAATGTTGAAAAAATATTTTTTTTCACATTATTCATAACAGCGTTGCTAGGCATTTAGAAATGTTGAAAAAATATATTTTTTTCACAAAATTCATGAAAGCGTTGCTAGGCATTTTAAAATGGTTGAAAAAATATATTTTTTTCACATTATTCATAACAGCGTTGCTAGGCATTTTGAAATGTTTAAAAAATATATTTTTATTACAAAATACATGAAAGCGTTGCTAGGCATTTTGTAATGTTTAAAAAATATATTTTTTCACATTATTCATAACAGCGTTGCTAGGCATTTTGAAATGTTGAAAAAATATATTTTTTTTACAAAATTCATGAAAGAGTTGCTAGGCATTTTGAAATGTTTAAAAAATATATTTTTTTCACATTATTCATAATAGCGTTGCTAGGCATTTTGAAATGTTTAAAAAATATATTTTTTTTTACAAAATTCATGAAAGTGTTGCTAGGCATTTTAAAATGTTGAACAAAATAAATTTTTTTTACAAAATTCATGAAAGCGTTGCTAGGCATTTTGAATTGTTTAAAAAATATATTTTTTCACATTATTCATAACAGCGTTGCTAGGCATTTTGAAATGTTGAAAAAATATATTTTTTTTACACAATTCGAGAAAGCGTGGTTAGGAATTTTGAAATGTTGAAAAAATATATTATTTTCACACAATTATTGAAAGCGTTGATAGGCATTTTAAAATGTTGAAAAAATATATTTTTTTCACCTTATTCATAACAGCGTTGCTAGGCATTTAGAATAGTTGAGAAAATATATTTTTTTCACAAAATTCATGAAAGCGTTGCTATTCATTTTAGAATATTGAAAAAATATATTTTTTTTACAAAACACATGAAAGCGTTGCTAGGCACTTTGAAATGTTGAAAAAATATATTTTTTTCACATTATTCATTACAGCGTTGCTAGGCATTTTGAAATGTTGAAAAAATATATTTTTTTTACACAATTCGAGAAAGCGTTGCTGGGCATTTTAAAATGTTGAAAACATATATTTTTTTTACAAAATTCATGAAAGCGTTGCTAGGCATTTTAAAATGTTGAAAACATATATTTTTTTTACAAAATTCATGAAAGCGTTGCTAGGCATTTTAAAATGTTGAAAACATATATTTTTTTTACAAAATTCATGAAAGCGTTGCTAGGAATTTTGAAATGTATAAAAAATATATTTTTTTCTCATTATTCATAACAGCGTTGCTAGGCATTTAGAAATGTTGAAAAAATATATTTTTTTCACAAAATTCATGAAAGCGTTGCTAGGCATTTTAAAATGTTGAAAAAAATTTTTTTTTTCACCTTATTCATAACAGCGTTGCTAGGCATTTTGAAATGTTGTAAAAATATATTTTTTTTACACAATTCGAGAAAGCTTTGCTAGGCATTTTGAAATGTTAAAAAAATATATTTTTTTCACACAATTATTGAAAGCGTTGCTAGGCATTTTAAAATGTTGAAAAAATATATTTTTTTCACATTATTCATAACAGCGTTGCTAGGCATTTAGAATAGTTGAGAAAATATATTTTTTTCACAAAATTCATGAAAGCGTTGCTAGGCATTTTAAAATGTTGAAAAAAATTTTTTTTTTCACCTTATTCATAACAGCGTTGCTAGGCATTTTGAAATGTTGTAAAAATATATTTTTTTTACACAATTCGAGAAAGCTTTGCTAGGCATTTTAAAATGATGAAAAAATATTTTTTTTTTACAAAATTCATTAAAGCGTTGCTAGGCATTTTGAGATGTTTAAAAAATATATTTTTTTCACATTATTCATAACAGCGTTGCTAGGCATTTTGAAATGTTGAAAAAATATATTTTTTTTTCACAATTCGAGAATGCGTTGCTAGGCATTTTGAAATGTTGAAAAAATTTATTTTTTTCACACAATTATTGAAAGCGTTGCTAGGGATTTTAAAATGTTGAAAAAATATATTTTTTTTACAAAATTCTTGAGAGCGTTGCTAGGCATTTTGAAATGTTTAAAAAATATATTTTTTTTTCACATTATTCATAACAGCGTTGCTAGGCATTTTGAAATGTTGAAAAAATATATTTTTTTTACAAAATTCATGAAAGCGTTGCTAGGCATTTTGAAATGTTGAAAAAATATATTGTTTTTACAAAATTCATGAAAGCGTTGCTAGGCATTTTAGAATGTTGAAAAAAATAAATTTTTTTTACAAAACACATGAAAGCGTTGCTAGGAACTTTGAAATGTTGAAAAAATATATATTTTTTTTACACAATTTGAGAAAGCGTTGCTAGGCATTTTGAAATGTTGAAAAAATATATTTTTTTCACACAATTATTGAAAGCGTTGATAGGCATTTTAAAATGTTGAAAAAATATATTTTTTTTGCACATTATACATAACAGCGTTGCTAGACATTTTGAGATGTTTAAAAAATATATTTTTTTTACAAAATACATGAAAGCGTTGCTAGGCATTTTGAAATGTTTAAAAAATATATTTTTTCACATTATTCATAACAGTGTTGCTAGGCATTTTGAAATGTTGAAAAAATATATTTTTTTTACACAATTCGAGAAAGCGTTGCTAGGCATTTTGAAATGTTGAAAAAATTTATTATTTTCACACAATTATTGAAAGCGTTGCTAGGGATTTTAAAATGTTGAAAAAATATATTTTTTTCACATTATTCATAACAGCGTTGCTAGGCATTTTGAAATGTTGAAAAAATATATTTTTTTTCACACAATTATTGAAAGCGTTGCTAGGCATTTTAAAATGATGAAAAAATATTTTTTTTTTACAAAATTCATGAAAGCGTTGCTAGGCATTTTGAAATGTTTAAAAAATATATTTTTTTCACACAATTATTGAAAGCGTTGCTAGGCATTTTGAAATGTTTAAAAAATATATTTTTTTCACATTATTCATAACAGCGTTGCTAGGCATTTTGAAATTTTGAAAAAATATATTTTTTTTCACAATTCGAGAATGCGTTGCTAGGCAATTTGAAATGTTGAAAACATTTATTTTTTTCACACAATTATTGAAAGCGTTGCTAGGGATTTTAAAATGTTGAAAAAATATATTTTTTTTACAAAATTCTTGAGAGCGTTGCTAGGCATTTTGAAATGTTTAAAAAATATATTTTTTTTTCACATTATTCATAACAGCGTTGCTAGGCATTTTGAAATGTTGAAAAAATATATTTTTTTTACAAAATTCATGAAAGCGTTGCTAGGCATTTTGAAATGTTGAACAAATTAATTTTTTCACATTATTCATTACAGCGTTGCTAGGCATTTTGAAATGTTGAAAAAATATATTTTTTTACACAATTCGAGAAAGCGTTGCTAGGCATTTAGAAATGTTGAAAAAATATATTTTTTTTACAAAATTCATGAAAGCGTTGCTAGGCATTTTAAAATGTTTAAAAAATTTTTTTTTTTTTTTTACAAAACACATGAAAGCGTTGCTAGGCATTTTGATGTGATGAAAAAATATATTTTTTTCACAATTTTCATAACAGCGTTGCTAGGCATTTTGAAATGTTGAAAAAATATATATTTTTTTTTTTCACATTATTCATAACAGCGTTGCTAGGCATTTTGAAATGTTGAAAAAATATATTTTTTTCACAATTCGAGAATGCGTAGCTAGGCATTTTGAAATGTTGAAAAAATATATTTTTTTCACACGATTATTGAAAGCGTTGCTAGGCATTTTGAAATGTTGAAAAAATATATTTTTTTTCACAATTCGAGATTGCGTTGCTAGGCATTTTGAAATGTTGAAAACATTTATTTTTTTCACACAATTATTGAAAGCGTTGCTAGGGATTTTAAAATGTTGAAAAAATATATTTTTTTTACAAAATACTTGAGAGCGTTGCTAGGCATTTTGAAATGTTTAAAAAATATTTTTTTTTTCACATTATTCATAACAGCGTTGCTAGGCATTTTGAAATGTTGAAAAAATATATTTTTTTTACAAAATTCATGAAAGCGTTGCTAGGCATTTTGAAATGTTTAAAAAATATATTGTTTTTACAAAATTCATGAAAGCGTTGCTAGGCATTTTAGAATGTTGAAAAAAATAAATTTTTTTTACAAAACACATGAAAGCGTTGCTAGGAACTTTGAAATGTTGAAAAAATATATATTTTTTTTACACAATTTGAGAAAGCGTTGCTAGGCATTTTGAAATGTTGAAAAAATATATTTTTTTCACACAATTATTGAAAGCGTTGATAGGCATTTTAAAATGTTGAAAAAATATATTTTTTTTGCACATTATTCATAACAGCGTTGCTAGGCATTTTGAAATGTTAAAAAAATATATTTTTTTTACAAAATACATGAAAGCGTTGCTAGGCATTTTGAAATGTTTAAAAAATATATATTTTTTTTACACAATTCGAGAAAGCGTTGCTAGGCATTTTGAAATGTTGAAAAAATTTATTATTTTCACACAATTATTGAAAGCGTTGCTAGGGATTTTAAAATGTTGAAAAAATATATTTTTTTCACATTATTCATAACAGCGTTGCTAGGCATTTTGAAATGTTGAAAAAATATATTTTTTTTCACACAATTATTGAAAGCGTTGCTAGGCATTTTAAAATGATGAAAAAAATATTTTTTTTTTACAAAATTCATTAAAGCGTTGCTAGGCATTTTGAAATGTTTAAAAAATATATTTTTTTCACACAATTATTGAAAGCGTTGCTAGGCATTTTGAAATGTTTAAAAAATATATTTCTTTCACATTATTCATAACAGCGTTGCTAGGCATTTTGAAATGTTGAAAAAATATATTTTTTTCACAATTCGAGAATGCGTTGCTAGGCAATTTGAAATGTTGAAAACATTTATTTTTTTCACACAATTATTGAAAGCGTTGCTAGGGATTTTAAAATGTTGAAAAAATATATTTTTTTTACAAAATTCTTGAGAGCGTTGCTAGGCATTTTGAAATGTTTAAAAAATATATTTTTTTTTCACATTATTCATAACAGCGTTGCTAGGCATTTTGAAATGTTGAAAAAATTTATTATTTTCACACAATTATTGAAAGCGTTGCTAGGGATTTTAAAATGTTGAAAAAATATATTTTTTTCACATTATTCATAACAGCGTTGCTAGGCATTTTGAAATGTTGAAAAAATATATTTTTTTTCACACAATTATTGAAAGCGTTGCTAGGCATTTTAAAATGATGAAAAAAATATTTTTTTTTTACAAAATTCATGAAAGCGTTGCTAGGCATTTTGAAATGTTTAAAAAATATATTTTTTTCACACAATTATTGAAAGCGTTGCTAGGCATTTTGAAATGTTTAAAAAATATATTTTTTTCACATTATTCATAACAGCGTTGCTAAGCATTTTGAAATGTTGAAAACATTTATTTTTTTCACACAATTATTGAAAGCGTTGCTAGGGATTTTAAAATGTTGAAAAAATATATTTTTTTTACAAAATTCTTGAGAGCGTTGCTAGGCATTTTGAAATGTTTAAAAAATATATTTTTTTTTCACATTATTCATAACAGCGTTGCTAGGCATTTTGAAATGTTGAAAAAATATATTTTTTTTACAAAATTCATGAAAGCGTTCCTAGGCATTTTGAAATGTTGAACAAATATATTTTTTCACATTATTCATTACAGCGTTGCTAGGCATTTTGAAATGTTGAAAAAATATATTTTTTTACACAATTCGAGAAAGCGTTGCTAGGCATTTAGAAATGTTGAGAAAATATATTTTTTTTACAAAATTCATGAAAGCGTTGCTAGGCATTTTAAAATGTTGAAAAAATATATTTTTTTTACAAAACACATGAAAGCGTTGCTAGGCATTTTGATGTGATGAAAAAATATATTTTTTTCACAATTTTCATAACAGCGTTGCTAGGCATTTTGAAATGTTGAAAAAATATATTTTTTTCACATTATTCATAACAGCGTTGCTAGGCATTTTGAAATGTTGAAAAAATATATTTTTTTCACAATTCGAGAATGCGTAGCTAGGCATTTTGAAATGTTGAAAAAATATATTTTTTTCACACGATTATTGAAAGCGTTGCTAGGGATTTTAAAATGTTGAAAAAATAAATTTTTTTTACAAAATTCATGAAAGCGTTGCTAGGCATTTTGAATTGTTTAAAAAATATATTTTTTCACATTATTCATAACAGCGTTGCTAGGCATTTTGAAATGTTGAAAAAATTTTTTTTTTTTACACAATTCGAGAAAGCGTTGCTAGGCATTTTAAAATGTTGAAAACATATATTTTTTTTACAAAATTCATGAAAGCGTTGCTAGGAATTTTGAAATGTATAAAAAATATATTTTTTTCTCATTATTCATAACAGCGTTGCTAGGCATTTAGAAATGTTGAAAAAATATATTTTTTTTCACAAAATACATGAAAGCGTTGCTATTTATTTTAGAATATTGAAAAAATATATTTTTTTTACAAAACACATGAAAGCGTTGCTAGGCAATTTGAAATGTTGAAAAAATATATTTTTTTCACATTATTCATTACAGCGTTGCTAGGCATTTTGAAATGTTGAAAACATATATTTTTTTTACAAAATTCATGAAAGCGTTGCTAGGCATTTTAAAATGTTGAAAAAATATATTTTTTTCACCTTATTCATAACAGCGTTGCTAGGCATTTTGAAATGTTGTAAAAATATAATTTTTTTACACAATTCGAGAAAGCGTTGCTAGGCATTTTGAAATGTTGAAAAAATATATTTTTTTCACACAATTATTGAAAGCGTTGCTAGGCATTTTAAAATGTTGAAAAAATATATTTTTTTTCACATTATTCATAACAGCGTTGCTAGGCATTTTGAAATGTTGAAAAAATATATTTTTTCACACAATTATTGAAAGCGTTGCTAGGCATTTTAAATTGATGAAAAAATATTTTTTTTTTACAAAATTCATGAAAGCGTTGCTAGGCATTTTGAGATGTTTAAAAAATATATTTTTTTTTCACATTATTCATAACAGCGTTGCTAGGCATTTTGAAATGTTGAAAAAATATATTTTTTTTCACAATTCGAGAATGCGTTGCTAGGCATTTTGAAATGTTGAAAAAATTTATTTTTTTCACACAATTATTGAAAGCGTTGCTAGAGATTTTAAAATGTGGAAAAAATATATTTTTTTTACAAAATTCTTGAGAGCGTTGCTAGGCAATTTGAAATGTTTAAAAAATATATTTTTTTTTCACATTATTCATAACAGCGTTGCTAGGCATTTTGAAATGTTGAAAAAATATATTTTTTTTACAAAATTCATGAAAGCGTTGCTAGGCATTTTGAAATGTTGAAAAAATATATTGTTTTTACAAAATTCATGAAAGCGTTGCTAGGCATTTTAGAATGTTGAAAAAAATAATTTTTTTTTACAAAACACATGAAAGCGTTGCTAGGAACTTTGAAATGTTGAAAAAATATATATTTTTTTTACACAATTTGAGAAAGCGTTGCTAGGCATTTTGAAATGTTGAAAAAATATATTTTTTTCACACAATTATTGAAAGCGTTGATAGGCATTTTAAAATGTTGAAAAAATATATTTTTTTTACACATTATTCATAACAGCGTTGCTAGGCATTTTGAAATGTTTAAAAAATATATTTTTTTTACAAAATACATGAAAGCGTTGCTAGGCATTTTGAAATGTTTAAAAAATATATTTTTTCACATTATTCATAACAGTGTTGCTAGGCATTTTGAAATGTTGAAAAAATATATTTTTTTTACACAATTCGAGAAAGCGTTGCTAGGCATTTTGAAATGTTGAAAAAATTTATTATTTTCACACAATTATTGAAAGCGTTGCTAGGGATTTTAAAATGTTGAAAAATATATTTTTTTCACATTATTCATAACAGCGTTGCTAGGAATTTTGAAATGTTGAAAAAATATATTTTTTTTCACACAATTATTGAAAGCGTTGCTAGGCATTTTAAAATGATGAAAAAATATTTTTTTTTTACAAAATTCATGAAAGCGTTGCTAGGCATTTTGAAATGTTTAAAAAATATATTTTTTTCACACAATTATTGAAAGCGTTGCTAGGCATTTTGAAATGTTTAAAAAATATATTTTTTTCACATTATTCATAACAGCGTTGCTAGGCATTTTGAAATGTTGAAAAAATATATTTTTTTTCACAATTCGAGAATGCGTTGCTAGGCAATTTGAAATGTTGAAAACATTTATTTTTTTCACACAATTATTGAAAGCGTTGCTAGGGATTTTAAAATGTTGAAAAAATATATTTTTTTTACAAAATTCTTGAGAGCGTTGCTAGGCATTTTGAAATGTTTAAAAAATATATTTTTTTTTCACATTATTCATAACAGCGTTGCTAGGCATTTTGAAATGTTGAAAAAATATATTTTTTTTACAAAATTCATGAAAGCGTTGCTAGGCATTTTGAAATGTTCAACAAATATATTTTTTCACATTATTTATTACAGCGTTGCTAGGCATTTTGAAATGTTGAAAAAATATATTTTTTTACACAATTCGAGAAAGCGTTGCTAGGCATTTAGAAATGTTGAAAAAATATATTTTTTTTACAAAATTCATGAAAGCGTTGCTAGGCATTTTAAAATGTTGAAAAAATATATTTTTTTTACAAAACACATGAAAGCGTTGCTAGGAATTTTGATGTGATGAAAAAATATATTTTTTTCACAATTTTCATAACAGCGTTGCTAGGCATTTTGAAATGTTGAAAAAATATATTTTTTTCACATTATTCATAACAGCGTTGCTAGGCATTTTGAAATGTTGAAAAAATATATTTTTTTCACAATTCGAGAATGCGTAGCTAGGCATTTTGAAATGTTGAAAAAATATATTTTTTTCACACGATTATTGAAAGCGTTGCTAGGGATTTTAAAATGTTGAAAAAATAAATTTTTTTTACAAAATTCATGAAAGCGTTGCTAGGCATTTTGAATTGTTTAAAAAATATATTTTTTCACATTATTCATAACAGCGTTGCTAGGCATTTTGAAATGTTGAAAAAATATATTTTTTTTACACAACTCGAGAAAGCGTTGCTAGGCATTTTAAAATGTTGAAAACATATATTTTTTTTACAAAATTCATGAAAGCGTTGCTAGGAATTTTGAAATGTATAAAAAATATATTTTTTTCTCATTATTCATAACAGCGTTGCTAGGCATTTAGAAATGTTGAAAAAATATATTTTTTTCACAAAATACATGAAAGCGTTGCTATTCATTTTAGAATATTGAAAAAATATATTTTTTTTACAAAACACATGAAAGCGTTGCTAGGCAATTTGAAATGTTGAAAAAATATATTTTTTTCACATTATTCATTACAGCGTTGCTAGGCATTTTGAAATGTTGAAAAAATATATTTTTTTTACACAATTCTAGAAAGCGTTGCTAGGCATTTTAAAATGTTGAAAACATATATTTTTTTTACAAAATTCAGGTAAGCGTTGCTAGGCATTTTAAAATGTTGAAAAAATATATTTTTTTCACCTTATTCATAACACCGTTGCTAGGCATTTTGAAATGTTGAAAAAATATAATTTTTTTACACAATTCGAGAAAGCGTTGATAGGCATTTTGAAATGTTGAAAAAATATATTTTTTTCACACAATTATTGAAAGCGTTGCTAGGCATTTTAAAATGTTGAAAAAATATATTTTTTTCACATTATTCATAACAGCGTTGCTAGGCATTTTGAAATGTTGAAAAAATATATTTTTTTCACACAATTATTTAAAGCGTTGCTAGGCATTTTAAAATGATGAAAAAATATTTTTTTTTTACAAAATTCATGAAAGCGTTGCTAGGCATTTTGAAATGTTTAAAAAATATATTTTTTTCACATTATTCATAACAGCGTTGCTAGGCATTTTGAAATGTTGAAAAAATATATATTTTTTTTCACAATTCGAGAATGCGTTGCTAGGCATTTAGAAATGTTGAAAAAATAAATTTTTTTCACAAAATTCATGAAAGCGTTGCTAGGCATTTTAAAATGTTGAAAAAATATATTTTTTTTACACAATTCGAGAAAGCGTTGATAGGCATTTTGAAATGTTGAAAAAATATATTTTTTTCACACAATTATTGAAAGCGTTGCTAGGCATTTTAAAATGTTGAAAAAATATATTTTTTTCACATTATTCATAACAGCGTTGCTAGGCATTTTGAAATGTTGAAAAAATATATTTTTTTCACACAATTATTGAAAGCGTTGCTAGGCATTTTAAAATGATGAAAAAATATTTTTTTTTTATAAAATTCATGAAAGCGTTGCTAGGCATTTTGAAATGTTTAAAAAATATATTTTTTTCACATTATTCATAACTGCGTTGCTAGGCATTTTGAAATGTTGAAAAAATATATATTTTTTTTTCACAATTTGAGAATGCTTTGCTAGGCATTTTGAAATGTTGAAAAAATTTATTTCTTTCACACAATTATTGAAAGCGTTGCTAGGGATTTTAAAATGTTGAAAAAATATATTTTTTTTACAAAATTCATGAAAGCGTTGCTAGGCATTTTGAAATGTTCAAAAAATATATTTTTTCACATTATTCATTACAGCGTTGCTAGGCATTTTGAAATGTTTAAAAAATATATTTTTTTTTACAAAATTCATGAAAGCGTTGCTAGGCATTTTAAAATGTTGAAAAAATAAATTTTTTTTACAAAATTCATGAAAGCGTTGCTAGGCATTTTGATATGTTTAAAAAATATATTTTTTCACATTATTCATAACAGCGTTGCTAGGCATTTTGAAATGTTGAAAAAATATTTTTTTTTTACACAATTCGAGAAAGCGTGGTTAGGCATTTTGAAATGTTGAAAAAATATATTATTATCACACAATTATTGAAAGCGTTGCTAGGCATTTTAAAATGTTGAAAAAATATATTTTTTTTACAAAATTCATGAAAGCGTTGCTAGGCATTTTAAAATGTTTAAAAAATATATTTTTTTCACCTTATTCATAACAGCGTTGCTAGGCATTTAAAATAGTTGAAAAAATATATTTTTTTCACAAAATTCATGAAAGCGTTGCTATTCATTTTAGAATATTGAAAAAATATATTTTTTTTACAAAACACATGAAAGCGTTGCTAGGCAATTTGAAATGTTGAAAAAATATATTTTTTTCACATTATTCATTACAGCGTTGCTAGGCATTTTGAAATGTTGAAAAAATATATTTTTTTACACAATTCTAGAAAGCGTTGCTAGGCATTTTAAAATGTTGAAAACATATATTTTTTTTACAAAATTCATGAAAGCGTTGCTAGGCATTTTAAAATGTTGAAAAAATATATTTTTTTCACATTATTCATAACAGCGTTGCTAGGCATTTTGAAATGTTGAAAAAATATATTTTTTTCACACAATTATTTAAAGCGTTGCTAGGCATTTTAAAATGATGAAAAAATATTTTTTTTTTACAAAATTCATGAAAGCGTTGCTAGGCATTTTGAAATGTTTAAAAAATATATTTTTTTCACATTATTCATAACAGCGTTGCTAGGCATTTTGAAATGTTGAAAAAATATATTTTTTTTTTTCACAATTCGAGAATGCGTTGCTAGGCATTTAGAAATGTTGAAAAAATATATTTTTTTCACAAAATTCATGAAAGCGTTGCTAGGCATTTTAAAATGTTGAAAAAATATATTTTTTTTACACAATTCGAGAAAGCGTTGATAGGCATTTTGAAATGTTGAAAAAATATATTTTTTTCACACAATTATTGAAAGCGTTGCTAGGCATTTTAAAATGTTGAAAAAATATATTTTTTTCACATTATTCATAACAGCGTTGCTAGGCATTTTGAAATGTTGAAAAAATATATTTTTTTCACACAATTATTGAAAGCGTTGCTAGGCATTTTAAAATGATGAAAAAATATTTTTTTTTTACAAAATTCATGAAAGCGTTGCTAGGCATTTTGAAATGTTTAAAAAATATATTTTTTTCACATTATTCATAACTGCGTTGCTAGGCATTTTGAAATGTTGAAAAAATATATATTTTTTTTTCACAATTTGAGAATGCTTTGCTAGGCATTTTGAAATGTTGAAAAAATTTATTTCTTTCACACAATTCTTGAGAGCGTTGCTAGGCATTTTGAAATGTTTAAAAAATATATTTTTTTTCACATTATTCATAACAGCGTTGCTAGGCATTTTGAAATGTTGAAAAAATATATTTTTTTTACAAAATTCATGAAAGCGTTGCTAGGCATTTTGAAATGTTCAAAAAATATATTTTTTCACATTATTCATTACAGCGTTGCTAGGCATTTTGAAATGTTTAAAAAAATATATTTTTTTTTACAAAATTCATGAAAGCGTTGCTAGGCATTTTAAAATGTTGAAAAAATAAATTTTTTTTACAAAATTCATGAAAGCGTTGCTAGGCATTTTGAATTGTTTAAAAAATATATTTTTTCACATTATTCATAACAGCGTTGCTAGGCATTTTGAAATGTTGAAAAAATATATTTTTTTTACACAATTCGAGAAAGCGTGGTTAGGCATTTTGAAATGTTGAAAAAATATATTATTATCACACAATTATTGAAAGCGTTGCTAGGCATTTTAAAATGTTGAAAACATATATTTTTTTTACAAAATTCATGAAAGCGTTGCTAGGCATTTTAAAATGTTTAAAAAATATATTTTTTTCACCTTATTCATAACAGCGTTGCTAGGCATTTAAAATAGTTGAAAAAATATATTTTTTTCACAAAATTCATGAAAGCGTTGCTATTCATTTTAGAATATTGAAAAAATATATTTTTTTTACTAAACACATGAAAGCGTTGCTAGGCACTTTGAAATGTTGAAAAAATATATATTTTTCACATTATTCATTACAGCGTTGCTAGGCATTTTGAAATGTTGAAAAAATATATTTTTTTTACACAATTATTGAAAGCGTTGCTAGGCATTTTAAAATGATGAAAAAATAAATTTTTTTTACAAAATTTATGAAAGCGTTGCTAGGCATTTTGAATTGTTTAAATAATATATTTTTTCACATTATTCATAACAGCGTTGCTAGGCATTTTGAAATGTTGAAAAAATATATTTTTTTTACACAATTCGAGAAAGCGTGGTTAGGCATTTTGAAATGTTGAAAAAATATATTATTTTCACACAATTATTGAAAGCGTTGCTAGGCATTTTAAAATATTGAAAAAATATATTTTTTTTACAAAATTCATGAAAGCGTTGCTAGGCATTTTAAAATGTTTAAAAAATATATTTTTTTCACCTTATTCATAACAGCGTTGCTAGGCATTTTGAAATGTTGTAAAAATATAATTTGTTTACACAATTCGTGAAAGCGTTGCTAGGCATTTTGAAATGTTGAAAAAATATATTTTTATCACACAATTATTGAAAGCGTTGCTAGGCATTTTAAAATGTTGAAAAAATATATTTTTTTCACATTATTCATAACAGCGTTGCTAGGCATTTTGAAATGTTGAAAAAATATATTTTTTTACACAATTATTGAAAGCGTTGCTAGGCATTTAAAAATGATGAAAAAATATTTTTTTTTTACAAAATTCATGAAAGCGTTGCTAGGCATTTTGAAATGTTTAAAAAATATATTTTTTTCCCATTATTCATAACAGCGTTGCTAGACATTTTGAAATGTTGAAAAAATATATTTTTTTTCACAATTCGAGAGTGCGTTGCTAGGCATTTTGAAATGTTGAAAAAATTTATTTTTTTCACACAATTATTGAACGCGTTGCTAGGGATTTTAAAATGTTGAAAAAATATATTTTTTTTCTCATTATTCATAACAGCGTTGCTAGGCATTTAGAAATGTTGAAAAAATATATTTTTTTCACAAAATTCATGAAGGCGTTGCTAGGCATTTTAAAATGTTTAAAAAATATATTTTTTTCCCATTATTCATAACAGCGTTGCTAGGCATTTTGAAATGTTGAAAAAATATATTTTTTTTCACAATTCGAGAATGCGTTGCTAGGGATTTTAAAATGTTGAAAAAATATATTTTTTTTACAAAATTCTTGAGAGCGTTGCTAGGCATTTTGAAATGTTTAAAAAATATATTTTTTTCACACAATTATTGAAAGCGTTGCGAGGCATTTTAAAATGATAAAAAAATATTTTTTTTTTACAAAATTCATTAAAGCGTTGCTAGGCATTTTGAAATATTTAAAAAATATATTTTTTTCCCATTATTCATAACAGCGTTGCTAGGCATTTTGAAATGTTGAAAAAATTTATTTTTTTCACACAATTATTGAAAGCGTTGCTAGGGATTTTAAAATGTTGAAAAAATATATTTTTTTTACAAAAATCTTGAGAGCGTTGCTAGGCATTTTGAAATGTTTAAAAAATATTTTTTTTTTCACATTATTCATAACAGCGTTGCTAGGCATTTTGAAATGTTGAAAAAATATATTTTTTTTACAAAATTCATGAAAGCGTTGCTAGGCATTTTGAAATGTTGAAAAAATATATTTTTTTTACAAAATTCATGAAAGCGTTGCTAGGCATTTTAGAATGTTGAAAAAATAAATTTTTTTTACAAATCACATGAAAGCGTTGCTAGGAACTTTGAAATGTTGAGAAAATATATATTTTTCTTACACAATTTGAGAAAGCGTTGCTAGGCATTTTGAAATGTTGAAAAAATATATTTTTTTCACACAATTATTGAAAGCGTTGCTAGGCATTTTAAAATGTTGAAAAATATATTTTTTTTTCACATTATTCATAACAGCGTTGCTAGGCATTTTGAAATGTTTAAAAAATATATTTTTTTTACAAAATACATGAAAGCGTTGCTAGGCATTTTGAAATGTTTAAAAAATATATTTTTTCACATTATTCATAACAGCGTTGCTAGGCATTTTGAAATGTTGAAAAAATATATTTTTTTACACAATTCGAGAAAGCGTTGCTGGGCATTTTGAAATGTTGAAAAAATTTATTATTTTCACACAATTATTGAAAGCGTTGCTAGGCATTTTAAAATGTTGAAAAAACATATTTTTTTCACATTATTCATAACAGCGTTGCTAGGCATTTTGAAATGTTGAAAAAATATATTTTTTTCACACAATTATTGATAGCGTTGCTAGGCATTTTAAAATGATGAAAAAATATTTTTTTTTTACAAAATTCATGAAAGCGTTGCTAGGCATTTTGAAATGTTTAAAAAATATATTTTTTTCACACAATTATTGAAAGCGTTGCTAGGCATTTTGAAATGTTGAAAAAATTTATTTTTTTCACCTTATTCATAACAGCGTTGCTAGGCATTTTGAAATGTTGTAAAAATATAATTTTTTTACACAATTCGAGAAAGCGTTGCTAGGCATTTTGAAATGTTGAAAAAATATATTTTTTTCACACAATTATTGAAAGCGTTGCTAGGCATTTTAAAATGTTGAAAAAATATATTTTTTTCACATTATTCATAACAGCGTTGCTAGGCATTTTGAAATGTTGAAAAAATATATTTTTTTCACACAATTATTGAAAGCGTTGCTAGGCATTTTAAAATGATGAAAAAATATTTTTTTTTTACAAAATTCATGAAAGCGTTGCTAGGCATTTTGAATTGTTTAAAAAATATATTTTTTCACATTATTCATAACAGCGTTGCTAGGCATTTTGAAATGTTGAAAAAATATATTTTTTTTACACAATTCGAGAAAGCGTGGTTAGGCATTTTGAAATGTTGAAAAAATATATTATTATCACACAATTATTGAAAGCGTTGCTAGGCATTTTAAAATGTTGAAAACATATATTTTTTTTACAAAATTCATGAAAGCGTTGCTAGGCATTTTAAAATGTTTAAAAAATATATTTTTTTCACCTTATTCATAACAGCGTTGCTAGGCATTTAAAATAGTTGAAAAAATATATTTTTTTCACAAAATTCATGAAAGCGTTGCTATTCATTTTAGAATATTGAAAAAATATATTTTTTTTACTAAACACATGAAAGCGTTGCTAGGCACTTTGAAATGTTGAAAAAATATATATTTTTCACATTATTCATTACAGCGTTGCTAGGCATTTTGAAATGTTGAAAAAATATATTTTTTTTACACAATTATTGAAAGCGTTGCTAGGCATTTTAAAATGATGAAAAAATAAATTTTTTTTACAAAATTTATGAAAGCGTTGCTAGGCATTTTGAATTGTTTAAATAATATATTTTTTCACATTATTCATAACAGCGTTGCTAGGCATTTTGAAATGTTGAAAAAATATATTTTTTTTACACAATTCGAGAAAGCGTGGTTAGGCATTTTGAAATGTTGAAAAAATATATTATTTTCACACAATTATTGAAAGCGTTGCTAGGCATTTTAAAATATTGAAAAAATATATTTTTTTTACAAAATTCATGAAAGCGTTGCTAGGCATTTTAAAATGTTTAAAAAATATATTTTTTTCACCTTATTCATAACAGCGTTGCTAGGCATTTTGAAATGTTGTAAAAATATAATTTGTTTACACAATTCGTGAAAGCGTTGCTAGGCATTTTGAAATGTTGAAAAAATATATTTTTATCACACAATTATTGAAAGCATTGCTAGGCATTTTAAAATGTTGAAAAAATATATTTTTTTCACATTATTCATAACAGCGTTGCTAGGCATTTTGAAAAGTTGAAAAAATATATTTTTTTACACAATTATTGAAAGCGTTGCTAGGCATTTAAAAATGATGAAAAAATATTTTTTTTTTACAAAATTCATGAAAGCGTTGCTAGGCATTTTGAAATGTTTAAAAAATATATTTTTTTCCCATTATTCATAACAGCGTTGCTAGACATTTTGAAATGTTGAAAAAATATATTTTTTTTCACAATTCGAGAGTGCGTTGCTAGGCATTTTGAAATGTTGAAAAAATTTATTTTTTTCACACAATTATTGAACGCGTTGCTAGGGATTTTAAAATGTTGAAAAAATATATTTTTTTTCTCATTATTCATAACAGCGTTGCTAGGCATTTAGAAATGTTGAAAAAATATATTTTTTTCACAAAATTCATGAAGGCGTTGCTAGGCATTTTAAAATGTTTAAAAAATATATTTTTTTCCCATTATTCATAACAGCGTTGCTAGGCATTTTGAAATGTTGAAAAAATATATTTTTCTTTCACAATTCGAGAATGCGTTGCTAGGGATTTTAAAATGTTGAAAAAATATATTTTTTTTACAAAATTCTTGAGAGCGTTGCTAGGCATTTTGAAATGTTTAAAAAATATATTTTTTTCACACAATTATTGAAAGCGTTGCGAGGCATTTTAAAATGATAAAAAAATATTTTTTTTTTACAAAATTCATGAAAGCGTTGCTAGGCATTTTGAAATATTTAAAAAATATATTTTTTTCCCATTATTCATAACAGCGTTGCTAGGCATTTTGAAATGTTGAAAAAATTTATTTTTTTCACACAATTATTGAAAGCGTTGCTAGGGATTTTAAAATGTTGAAAAAATATATTTTTTTTACAAAAATCTTGAGAGCGTTGCTAGGCATTTTGAAATGTTTAAAAAATATTTTTTTTTCACATTATTCATAACAGCGTTGCTAGGCATTTTGAAATGTTGAAAAAATATATTTTTTTTACAAAATTCATGAAAGCGTTGCTAGGCATTTTGAAATGTTGAAAAAATATATTTTTTTTACAAAATTCATGAAAGCGTTGCTAGGCATTTTAGAATGTTGAAAAAATAAATTTTTTTTACAAATCACATGAAAGCGTTGCTAGGAACTTTGAAATGTTGAGAAAATATATATTTTTCTTACACAATTTGAGAAAGCGTTGCTAGGCATTTTGAAATGTTGAAAAAATATATTTTTTTCACACAATTATTGAAAGCGTTGCTAGGCATTTTAAAATGTTGAAAAATATATTTTTTTTTCACATTATTCATAACAGCGTTGCTAGGCATTTTGAAATGTTTAAAAAATATATTTTTTTTACAAAATACATGAAAGCGTTGCTAGGCATTTTGAAATGTTTAAAAAATATATTTTTTCACATTATTCATAACAGCGTTGCTAGGCATTTTGAAATGTTGAAAAAATATATTTTTTTACACAATTCGAGAAAGCGTTGCTGGGCATTTTGAAATGTTGAAAAAATTTATTATTTTCACACAATTATTGAAAGCGTTGCTAGGCATTTTAAAATGTTGAAAAAACATATTTTTTTCACATTATTCATAACAGCGTTGCTAGGCATTTTGAAATGTTGAAAAAATATATTTTTTTCACACAATTATTGATAGCGTTGCTAGGCATTTTAAAATGATGAAAAAATATTTTTTTTTACAAAATTCATGAAAGCGTTGCTAGGCATTTTGAAATGTTTAAAAAATATATTTTTTTCACACAATTATTGAAAGCGTTGCTAGGCATTTTGAAATGTTGAAAAAATTTATTTTTTTCACCTTATTCATAACAGCGTTGCTAGGCATTTTGAAATGTTGTAAAAATATAATTTTTTTACACAATTCGAGAAAGCGTTGCTAGGCATTTTGAAATGTTGAAAAAATATATTTTTTTCACACAATTATTGAAAGCGTTGCTAGGCATTTTAAAATGTTGAAAAAATATATTTTTTTCACATTATTCATAACAGCGTTGCTAGGCATTTTGAAATGTTGAAAAAATATATTTTTTTCACACAATTATTGAAAGCGTTGCTAGGCATTTTAAAATGATGAAAAAATATTTTTTTTTTACAAAATTCATGAAAGCGTTGCTAGGCATTTTGAAATGTTTAAAAAATATATTTTTTTCACATTATTCATAACAGCGTTGCTAGGCATTTTGACATGTTGAAAAAATATATTTTTTTTCACAA
This sequence comes from Prosapia bicincta, assembly GCA_036971475.1. Taxonomy (NCBI): domain Eukaryota; kingdom Metazoa; phylum Arthropoda; class Insecta; order Hemiptera; family Cercopidae; genus Prosapia; species Prosapia bicincta. The sequence goes on from JBAIZL010000047.1 coordinate 135,585, forward strand.
TTCGAGAATGCGTTGCTAGGCATTTTGAAATGTTGAAAAAATTTATTTTTTTCACACAATTATAGAAAGCGTTGCAAGGGATTTTAAAATGTTGAAAAAATATATATTTTTTTTTAAATTCTTGAGAGCGTTGCTAGGCATTTCGAAATGTATAAAAAATATATTTTTTTTTCACATTATTCATAACAGCGTTGCTAGGCATTTTGAAATGTTGAAAAAATATATTTTTTTTACAAAATTCATGAAAGCGTTGCTAGGCATTTTGAAATGTTCAAAAAATTTATTTTTTCACATTATTCATTACAGCGTTGCTAGGCATTTTGAAATGTTGAAAAAATATATTTTTTTACACAATTCGAGAAAGCGTTGCTAGGCATTTAGAAATGTTGAAAAAATATATTTTTTTTACAAAACACATGAAAGTGTTGCTAGGCATTTTGATGTGATGAAAAAATATTTTTTTTCACAATTTTCATAACAGCGTTGCTAGGCATTTTGAAATGTTGAAAAAATATATTTTTTTCACATTATTCATAACAGCGTTGCTAGGCATTTTGAAATGTTGAAAAAATATATTTTTTTTCACAATTCGAGAATGCGTTGCTAGGCATTTTAAAATGTTGAAAAAATAAATTTTTTTTACAAAATTCATGAAAGCGTTGCTAGGCATTTTGAATTGTTTAAAAAATATATTTTTTCACATTATTCATAACAGCGTTGCTAGGCATTTTGAAATGTTGAAAAAATATATTTTTTTTACACAATTCGAGAAAGCGTTGCTAGGCATTTTAAAATGTTGAAAACATATATTTTTTTTACAAAATTCATGAAAGCGTTGCTAGGAATTTTGAAATGTATAAAAAATATTTTTTTTTCTCATTATTCATAACAGCGTTGCTAGGCATTTAGAAATGTTGAAAAAATATATTTTTTTCACAAAATTCATGAAAGCGTTGCTAGGCATTTTAAAATGTTGAAAAAATATATTTTTTTCACCTTATTCATAACAGCGTTGCTAGGCATTTTGAAATGTTGTAAAAATATAATTTTTTTACACAATTCGAGAAAGCGTTGGTAGGCATTTTGAAATGTTGAAAAAATATATTTTTTTCACACAATTATTGAAAGCGTTGCTAGGCATTTTAAAATGTTGAAAAAATATATTTTTTTCACATTATTCATAACAGCGTTGCTAGGCATTTTGAAATGTTGAAAAAATGTATTTTTTTTCACAATTCGAGAATGCGTTGCTAGGCATTTTAAAATGATGAAAAAATATTTTTTTTTTACAAAATTCATGAAAGCGTTGCTAGGCATTTTGAAATGTTTAAAAAATATATTTTTTTACACAATTCGAGAAAGCGTTGCTAGGCATTTAGAAATGTTGAAAAAATATATTTTTTTTACAAAACAAATGAAAGCGTTGCTAGGCATTTTTATGTGATGAAAAAATATTTTTTTTTCACAATTTTCATAACAGCGTTGCTAGGCATTTTGAAATGTTGAAAAAATATATTTTTTTCACATTATTCATAACAGCGTTGCTAGGCATTTTGAAATGTTGAAAAAATATATTTTTTTTCACAATTCGAGAATGCGTTGCTAGGCATTTTGAAATGTTGAAAAAATATATTTTTTTCACACAATTATTGAAAGCGTTGCTAGGAATTTTAAAATGTTGAAAAAATATATTTTTTTTAAAAAATTCTTGAGAGCGTTGCTAGGCATTTTGAAATGTTGAAAAAATTAATTTTTTTTACAAAATTCATGAAAGCGTTGCTAGGCATTTTGAATTGTTTAAAAAATATATTTTTTCACATTATTCATAACAGCGTTGCTAGGCATTTAGAATAGTTGAAAAAATATATTTTTTTCACAAAATTCATGAAAGCGTTGCTATTCCTTTTAGAATATTGAAAAAATATATTTTTTTTACAAAACACATGAAAGCGTTGCTAGGCACTTTGAAATGTTGAAAAAATATATTTTTTTCACATGATTCATTACAGCGTTGCTAGGCATTTTGAAATGTTGAAAAAATATATTTTTTTTACACATTTCGAGAAAGCGTCGCTAGGCATTTTAAAATGTTGAAAACATATATTTTTTTTACAAAATTCATGAAAGCGTTGGTAGGAATTTTGAAATGTATAAAAAATATATTTTTTTCTCATTATTCATAACAGCGTTGCTAGGCATTTAGAAATGTAGAAAAAATATATTTTTTTCACAAAATTCATGAAAGCGTTGCTAGGAATTTTAAAATGTTGAAAAAAATATATTTTTTTCACCTTATTCATAACAGCGTTGCTAGGCATTTTGAAATGTTGTAAAAATATAATTTTTTTACACAATTCGAGAAAGCGTTGCTAGGCATTTTGAAATGTTGAAAAAATATATTTTTTTCACATTATTCATAACAGCGTTGCTAGGCATTTTGAAATGTTGAAAAAATATATTTTTTTTCACAATTCGAGAATGCGTTGCTAGGCATTTTGAAATGTTGAAAAAAATTATTTTTTTCACACAATTATTGAAAGCGTTGCTAGGGATTTTAAAATGTTGAAAAAATATTTTTTTTTTTACAAAATTCATGAAAGCGTTGCTAGGCATTTTGAAATATTTAAAAAATATATATTTTTTTCACATTATTCATAACAGCGTTGCTAGGCATTTTGAAATGTTGAAAAAATATATTTTTTTTACAAAATTCATGAAAGCGTTGCTAGGCGTTTTGAAATGTTCAAAAAATATATTTTTTCACATTATTCATTACAGCGTTGCTAGGCATTTTGAAATGTTGAAAGAATATATTTTTTTACACAATTCGAGAAAGCGTTGCTAGGCATTTAGAAATGTTGAAAAAATATATTTTTTTCACAAAATTCATGAAAGCGTTGCTAGGCATTTTAAAATGTTGAAAAAATATATTTTTTTTACAAAACACATGAAAGCGTTGCTAGGCATTTTGATGTGATGAAAACATATATTTTTTTCACAATTTTCATAACAGCGTTGCTAGGCATTTTGAAATGTTGAAAAAATATATTTTTTTCACATAATTCATAACAGCGTTGCTAGGCATTTTGAAATGTTGAAAAAATAAATTTTTTTTCACAATACGAGAATCCGTTGCTAGGCATTTTGAAATGTTGAAAAAATATATTTTTTTCACACAATTATTAAAAGCGTTGCTAGGGATTTTAAAATGTTGAAAAAATATATTTTTTTTACAAAATTCTTGAGAGCGTTGCTAGGCATTTTGAAATGTTTAAAAAATATTTTTTTTTTCACATTATTCATAACAGCGTTGCTAGGCATTTTGAAATGTTGAAAAAATATATTTTTTACACAATTCGAGAAAGCGTTGCTAGGCATTTAGAAATGTTGAAAAAATATATTTTTTTCACAAAATTCATGAAAGCGTTGCTAGGCATTTTAAAATGTTGAAAAAATATATTTTTTTTACAAAACACATGAAAGCGTTGCTAGGCATTTTAAAATGTTGAAAAAATATATATTTTTCACACTATTATAGAAAGCGTTGCTAGGCATTTTAAAATGTTGAAAAAATATATTTCTTTTTACAAAATTCATGAAAGCGTTGCTAGGCATTTTGAAATGTTGAAAAAATATATTTTTTTCACATTATTCATAACAGCGTTGCTAGGCATTTAGAAATGTTGAAAAAATATATTTTTTCACAAAATTCATGAAAGCGTTGCTAGGCATTTTAAAATGTTGAAAAAATATATTTTTTTCACATTATTCATAACAGCGTTGTTAGGCATTTTGAAATGTTGAAAAAATATATTTTTTTTTACACATTTCGAGAAAGCGTTGCTAGGCATTTTGAAATGTTAAAAAAATTAATTTTTTTCACACAATTATTGAAAGCGTTGCTAGGCATTTTAAAATGTTGAAAAAATATATTTTTTTTACAAAATTCATGAAAGTGTTGCTAGGCAATTTAAAATGTTGAAAAAAAAATTTTTTTTACAAAATTCATGAAAGCGTTGCTAGGCATTTTGAATTGTTTAAAAAATATATTTTTTCACATTATTCATAACAGCGTTGCTAGGCATTTTGAAATGTTGAAAAAATATATATTGTTTTCACACAATTATTGAAAGCGTTGCTAGGCATTTTAAAATGATGAGAAAATATTTTTTTTTTACAAAATTCATGAAAGCGTTGCTAGGCATTTTGAAATGTTTAAAAAATATATTTTTTTCACATTATTCATAACAGCGTTGCTAGGCATTTTGAAATGTTGAAAAAATATATTTTTTTTCACAATCCGAGAATGCGTTGCTAGGCATTTTGAAATGTTGAAAAAATATATTATTTTCACATTATTCATAACAGCGTTGCTAGGCATTTAGAAATGTTGAAAAAATATATTTTTTTCACAAAATTCATGAAAGCGTTGCTATTCATTTTAGAATGTTGAAAAAATATATTTTTCTTACAAAACACATGAAAGCGTTGCTAGGAACTTTGAAATGTTGAAAAAATATACTTTTTTCACATTATTCATTACAGCGTTGCTAGGCATTTTGAAATGTTGAAAAAATATATTTTTTTTACACAATTCGAGAAAGCGTTGGTAGGCATTTTAAAATGTTGAAAACATATATTTTTTTTACAAAATTCATGAAAGCGTTGCTAGGCATTTTGGAATGTTTAAAAAATATATTTTTTTCACATTAGTCATAACAGCGTTGCTAGGCATTTTGAAATGTTGATAAAATATATTTTCTTCACAAAATTCATGAAAGCGTTGCTAGGCGTTTTAAAATGTTGAAAAAATATATTTTTTTTACAAAACACATGAAAGCGTTGCTAGGCATTTTAAAATGTTGAAAAAATATATATTTTTCACACTATTATAGAAAGCGTTGCTAGGCATTTTAAAATGTTGAAAAAATATATTTCTTTTTACAAAATTCATGAAAGCGTTGCTAGGCATTTTGAAATGTTGAAAAAATATATTTTTTTCATATTATTCATAACAGCGTTGCTAGGCATTTAGAAATGTTGAAAAAATATATTTTTTCACAAAATTCATGAAAGCGTTGCTAGGCATTTTAAAATGTTGAAAAAATATATTTTTTTCACATTATTCATAACAGCGTTGTTAGGCATTTTGAAATGTTGAAAAAATATATTTTTTTTTACACATTTCGAGAAAGCGTTGCTAGGCATTTTGAAATGTTAAAAAAATTAATTTTTTTCACACAATTATTGAAAGCGTTGCTAGGCATTTTAAAATGTTTATATATTTTTTTTACAAAATTCATGAAAGTGTTGCTAGGCAATTTAAAATGTTGAAAAAAAAATTTTTTTTACAAAATTCATGAAAGCGTTGCTAGGCATTTTGAATTGTTTAAAAAATATATTTTTTCACATTATTCATAACAGCGTTGCTAGGCATTTTGAAATGTTGAAAAAATATATATTGTTTTCACACAATTATTGAAAGCGTTGCTAGGCATTTTAAAATGATGAGAAAATATTTTTTTTTTACAAAATTCATGAAAGCGTTGCTAGGCATTTTGAAATGTTTAAAAAATATATTTTTTTCACATTATTCATAACAGCGTTGCTAGGCATTTTGAAATGTTGAAAAAATATATCTTTTTTCACAATCCGAGAATGCGTTGCTAGGCATTTTGAAATGTTGAAAAAATATATTATTTTCACATTATTCATAACAGCGTTGCTAGGCATTTAGAAATGTTGAAAAAATATATTTTTTTCACAAAATTCATGAAAGCGTTGCTATTCATTTTAGAATGTTGAAAAAATATATTTTTCTTACAAAACACATGAAAGCGTTGCTAGGAACTTTGAAATGTTGAAAAAATATACTTTTTTCACATTATTCATTACAGCGTTGCTAGGCATTTTGAAATGTTGAAAAAATATATTTTTTTTACACAATTCGAGAAAGCGTTGGTAGGCATTTTAAAATGTTGAAAACATATATTTTTTTTACAAAATTCATGAAAGCGTTGCTAGGCATTTTGGAATGTTTAAAAAATATATTTTTTTCACATTAGTCATAACAGCGTTGCTAGGCATTTTGAAATGTTGATAAAATATATTTTCTTCACAAAATTCATGAAAGCGTTGCTAGGCATTTTGAAATGTTGAAAAAATATATTTTTTTCACATTATTCATAAACGCGTTGCTAGGCATTTTGAAATGTTGAAAAAATATATATTTTTTACACATTTCGAGAAAGCGTTGTTACGCATTTTGAAATGGTGAAAAATATATTTTTTTCACACAATTATTGAAAGCGTTGCTAGGCATTTTAAAATGTTGAAAAAATATATTTTTTTCACATTATTCATAACAGCGTTGCTAGGCATTTTGAAATGTTGAAAAAATATATTTTTTTTACACATTTCGAGAAAGCGTTGCTAGGCATTTTGAAATGGTGAAAAAATATATTTTTTTCACACAATTATTGAAAGCGTTGCTAGGCATTTTAAAATGATGAAAAAATATTTTTTTTTTACAAAACACATGAAAGCGTTGCTAGGAACTTTAAAATGTTGAAAAAATATATTTTTTTCACATTATTCATAACAGCGTTGCTAGGCATTTTGAAATGTTGAAAAAATTAATTTTTTTCACACAATTATTGAAAGCGTTGCTAGGCATTTTAAAACGATGAAAAAATATTTTTTTTTTACAAAATTCATGAAAGCGTTGCTAGGCATTTTAAAATGTTGAAAAAATATATTTTATTTCACATTATTCATAACAGCGTTGCTAGGCATTTTGAAATGTTGAAAAAATATATTTTTTTTACACATTTCGAGAAAGCGTTGCTAGGCATTTTGAAATGGTGAAAAAATATATTTTTTTCACACAATTATTGAAAGCGTTGCTAGGGATTTTAAAATGTTGAAAAAATATATTTTTTTACAAAATTCATGAGAGCGTTGCTAGGCATTTTGAAATGTTTAAAAAATTAATTTTTTTTCACATTATTCATAACAGCGTTGTTAGGCATTTTGAAATGTTGAAAAAATATATTTTTTTCACAAAATTCATGAAAGCGTTACTATTCATTTTAGAATGATGGAAAAATATATTTTTTTTACAAAACACATGAAAGCGTTGCTAGGCACTTTGAAATGTTGAAAAAATATATTTTTTTCACATTATTCATTACAGCGTTGCTAGGCATTTTGAAATGTTGAAAAAATATATTTTTTTCACACAATTATTGAAAGCGTTGCTAGGCATTTTAAAATGTTAAAAAAATATATTTTTTTCACATTATTCATAACAGCGTTGCTAGGCATTTTGAAATGTTGAAAAAATATATTTTTTTTACAAAATTCATGAAAGCGTTGCTAGGCATTTTGAAATGTTCAAAAAATATATTTTTTCACATTATTCATTACGGCGTTGCTAGGCATTTTGAAATGTTGAAAAAATATATTTTTTTACACAATTCGAGAAAGCGTTGCTAGGCATTTAGAAATGTTGAAAAAATATATATTTTTTTTACACAATTTGAGAAAGCGTTGCTAGGCATTTTGAAATGTTGAAAAAATATATTTTTTTCACACAATTATTGAAAGCGTTGCTAGGCATTTTAAAATGTTGAAAAAATATATTTTTTTTTCACATTATTCATAACAGCGTTGCTAGGCATTTTGAAATGTTTAAAAAATATATTTTTTTTACAAAATACTTGAAAGCGTTGCTAGGCATTTTGAAATGTTTAAAAAATATATTTTTTCACATTATTCATAACAGCGTTGCTAGGCATTTTGAAATGTTGAAAAAATATATTTTTTTCACACAATTATTGAAAGCGTTGCTAGGCATTTTAAAATGTTAAAAAAATATATTTTTTTCACATTATTCATAACAGCGTTGCTAGGCATTTTGAAATGTTGAAAAAATATATTTTTTTTACACAATTATTGAAAGCGTTGCTAGGCATTTTAAAATGTTGAAAAAATATATTTTTTTCACATTATTCATAACAGCGTTGCTAGGCATTTTGAAATGTTGAAAAAATATATTTTTTTTACACAATTCGAGAAAGCGTTGCTAGGCATTTTGAAATGTTGAAAAAATATATTTTTTTTACACAATTCGAGAAAGCGTTACTAGGCATTTTGAAATGTTGAAAAAATATATTATTTTCACACAATTATTGAAAGCGTTGATAGGCATTTTAAAATGTTGAAAAAATATTTTTTTTTACAAAATTCATGAAAGCATTGCTAGGCTTTTTGAAATGTTGAAAAAATATTTTTTTTTCACATTATTCATTACAGCGTTGCTAGGCATTTTGAAATGTTGAAAAAATATATTTTTTTCTCAAAATTCATGAAAGCGTTGCTAGGCATTTTAAAATGTTGAAAACATATATTTTTTTTACGAAATTCGTGAAAGCGTTGCTAGGCATTTTGGAATGTTTAAAAAATATATTTTTTCACATTATTCATAACAGCGTTGCTAGGCATTTTGAAATGTTGAAAAAATATTTTTTTTTCACTAAATTCATGAAAGCGTTGCTAGGCATTTTAAAATGTTGAAAAAATATATTTTTTCACATTATTCATAACAGGGTTGCTAGGCATTTTGAAATGTTGAAGAAATATATTTTTTTTACACAATGCGAGAAAGCGTTGCTAGGCATTTTAAAATGTTGAAAATATAAATTTTTTTTACAAAATTCATGAAAGTGTTGCTAGGCATTTTGAAATGTTTAAAAAATATATTTTTTTCACATTATTCATAACTGCGTTGCTAGGCATTTTGAAATGTTTAAAAAATATATCTTTTTTACAAAATTCATGAAAGCGTTGCTAGGCATTTTAAAATGTTGAAATATACATTTTTTCACATTATTCATAACAGCGTTGCTAGGCATTTTGAATTGTTGAAAAAATATATTTTTTTCACACAATTATTGAAAGCGTTGCTAGGCATTTTAAAATGATGAAAAAATATTTTTTTTTTTACAAATTTCATGAAAGCGTTGCTAGGCATTTTGAAATGTTTAAAAAATATATTTTTTTCACATTATTCATAGCAGCGTTGCTAGGCATTTTGAAATGTTGAAAAAATATATTTTTTTCACACAATTATTGAAAGCGTTGCTAGGCATTTTAAAATGAAGAAAAAATATATTTTTTTTACAAAACACGTGAAAGCGTTGCTAGGCATTTTGATGTGATGAAAAAATATATTTTTTTCACAATTTTCATAACAGCGTTGCTAGGCATTTTGAAATGTTTAAAAAATATATTTTTTTCACATTATTCATAACAGCGTTGCTAGGCATTTTGAAATGTTTAAAAAATATATTTTTTTTCACATTATTCATAACAGCGTTGCTAGGCATTTTGAAATGTTGAAAAAATATATTTTTTTTACAAAATTCATGAAAGCGTTGCTAGGCATTTTGAAATGTCCAAAAAATATATTTTTTTCACATTATTCATTACAGCGTTGCTAGGCATTTTGAAATGTTGAAAAAATATATTTTTTTACACAATTCGAGAAAGCGTTGCTAGGCATTAAGAAATGTTGAAAAAATATATTTTTTTCACAAAATTCATGAAAGCGTTACTAGGCATTTTAAAATGTTGAAAAAATATATTTTTTTTACAAAACACGTGAAAGCGTTGCTAGGCATTTTGATGTGATGAAAAAATATATTTTTTTCACAATTTTCATAACAGCGTTGCTAGGCATTTTGAAATGTTGAAAAAATATATTTTTTCACACTATTATAGAAAGCGTTGCTAGGCATTTTAAAATGTTGAAAAAATATATTTCTTTTTACAAAATTCATGAAAGCGTTGCTAGGCATTTTGAAATGTTGAAAAAATATATTTTTTTTACACAATTCGAGAAAGCGTGGTTAGGCATTTTGAAATGTTGAAAAAATATATTATTTTCACACAATTATTGAAAGCGTTGCTAGGCATTTTAAAATGTTGAAAAAATATATTTTTTTCACATTATTCATAACAGCGTTGCTAGGCATTTTGAAATGTTGAAAAAATATATTTTTTTTACAAAATTCATGAAAGCGTTGCTAGGCATTTTGAAATGTTCAAAAAATATATTTTTTCACATTATTCATTACAGCGTTGCTAGGCATTTTGAAATGTTGAAAAAATATATTTTTTTACACAATTCGAGAAAGCGTTGCTAGGCATTTAGAAATGTTGAAAAAATATATATTTTTTTTACACAATTTGAGAAAGCGTTGCTAGGCATTTTGAAATGTTGAAAAAATATATTTTTTTCACACAATTATTGAAAGCGTTGCTAGGCATTTTAAAATGTTGAAAAAATATATTTTTTTTTCACATTATTCATAACAGCGTTGCTAGGCATTTTGAAATGTTTAAAAAATATATTTTTTTTACAAAATACTTGAAAGCGTTGCTAGGCATTTTGAAATGTTTAAAAAATATATTTTTTCACATTATTCATAACAGCGTTGCTAGGCATTTTGAAATGTTGAAAAAATATATTTTTTTCACACAATTATTGAAAGCGTTGCTAGGCATTTTAAAATGTTGAAAAAATATATTTTTTTCACATTATTCATAACAGCGTTGCTAGGCATTTTGAAATGTTGAAAAAATATATTTTTTTTACACAATTATTGAAAGCGTTGCTAGGCATTTTAAAATGATGAAAAAATATTTTTTTTTTACAAAATTCATGAAAGCGTTGCTAGGCATTTTGAAATGTTTAAAAAATATATTTTTTTCACATTATTCATAGCAGCGTTGCTAGGCATTTTGAAATGTTGAAAAAATATATTTTTTTCACACAATTATTGAAAGCGTTGCTAGGCATTTTAAAATGATGAAAAAATATTTTTTTTTTACAAAATTCATGAAAGCGTTGCTAGGCATTTTGAAATGTTTAAAAAATATATATTTTTTTCACATTATTCATAACAGCGTTGCTAGGCATTTTGAAATGTTTAAAAAATATATTTTTTTTACACAATTCATAACAGCGTTGCTAGGCATTTTGATGTGATGAAAAAATATATTGTTTTCACAATTTTCATAACAGCGTTGCTAGGCATTTTGAAATGTTGAAAAAATATATTTTTTTCACATAATTCATAACAGCGTTGCTAGGCATTTAGAAATGTTGAAAAAATATATTTTTTTCACAAAATTCATGAAAGCGTTGCTAGGCATTTTAAAATGTTGAAAAAATATATTTTTTTACACAATTCGAGAAAGCGTTGCTAGGCATTTAGAAATGTTGAAAAAATATATATTTTTTTTACACAATTTGAGAAAGCGTTGCTAGGCATTTTGAAATGTTGAAAAAATATATTTTTTTCACACAATTATTGAAAGCGTTGCTAGGCATTTTAAAATGTTGAAAAAATATATTTTTTTTTCACATTATTCATAACAGCGTTGCTAGGCATTTTGAAATGTTTAAAAAATATATTTTTTTTACAAAATACTTGAAAGCGTTGCTAGGCATTTTGAAATGTTTAAAAAATATATTTTTTCACATTATTCATAACAGCGTTGCTAGGCATTTTGAAATGTTGAAAAAATATATTTTTTTCACACAATTATTGAAAGCGTTGCTAGGCATTTTAAAATGTTGAAAAAATATATTTTTTTCACATTATTCATAACAGCGTTGCTAGGCATTTTGAAATGTTGAAAAAATATATTTTTTTTACACAATTATTGAAAGCGTTGCTAGGCATTTTAAAATGATGAAAAAATATTTTTTTTTTACAAAATTCATGAAAGCGTTGCTAGGCATTTTGAAATGTTTAAAAAATATATTTTTTTCACATTATTCATAGCAGCGTTGCTAGGCATTTTGAAATGTTGAAAAAATATATTTTTTTCACACAATTATTGAAAGCGTTGCTAGGCATTTTAAAATGATGAAAAAATATTTTTTTTTTACAAAATTCATGAAAGCGTTGCTAGGCATTTTGAAATGTTTAAAAAATATATATTTTTTTCACATTATTCATAACAGCGTTGCTAGGCATTTTGAAATGTTTAAAAAATATATTTTTTTTACATAATTCATAACAGCGTTGCTAGGCATTTTGATGTGATGAAAAAATATATTGTTTTCACAATTTTCATAACAGCGTTGCTAGGCATTTTGAAATGTTGAAAAAATATATTTTTTTCACATAATTCATAACAGCGTTGCTAGGCATTTAGAAATGTTGAAAAAATATATTTTTTTCACAAAATTCATGAAAGCGTTGCTAGGCATTTTAAAATGTTGAAAAAATATATTTTTTTCACACAATTATTAAAAGCGTTGCTAGGGATTTTAAAATGTTGAAAAAATATATTTTTTTTACAAAATTCTTGAGAGCGTTGCTAGGCATTTTGAAATGTTTAAAAAATATTTTTTTTTTCACATTATTCATAACAGCGTTGCTAGGCATTTTGAAATGTTGAAAAAATATATTTTTTACACAATTCGAGAAAGCGTTGCTAGGCATTTAGAAATGTTGAAAAAATATATTTTTTTCACAAAATTCATGAAAGCGTTGCTAGGCATTTTAAAATGTTGAAAAAATATATTTTTTTTACAAAACACATGAAAGCGTTGCTAGGCATTTTAAAATGTTGAAAAAATATATATTTTTCACACTATTATAGAAAGCGTTGCTAGGCATTTTAAAATGTTGAAAAAATATATTTCTTTTTACAAAATTCATGAAAGCGTTGCTAGGCATTTTGAAATGTTGAAAAAATATATTTTTTTCACATTATTCATAACAGCGTTGCTAGGCATTTAGAAATGTTGAAAAAATATATTTTTTTCACAAAATTCATGAAAGCGTTGCTAGGCATTTTAAAATGTTGAAAAAATATATTTTTTTCACATTATTCATAACAGCGTTGTTAGGCATTTTGAAATGTTGAAAAAATATATTTTTTTTACACATTTCGAGAAAGCGTTGCTAGGCATTTTGAAATGTTAAAAAAATTAATTTTTTTCACACAATTATTGAAAGCGTTGCTAGGCATTTTAAAATGTTGAAAAAATATATTTTTTTTACAAAATTCATGAAAGTGTTGCTAGGCAATTTAAAATGTTGAAAAAAAAATTTTTTTTACAAAATTCATGAAAGCGTTGCTAGGCATTTTGAATTGTTTAAAAAATATATTTTTTCACATTATTCATAACAGCGTTGCTAGGCATTTTGAAATGTTGAAAAAATATATATTGTTTTCACACAATTATTGAAAGCGTTGCTAGGCATTTTAAAATGATGAGAAAATATTTTTTTTTTACAAAATTCATGAAAGCGTTGCTAGGCATTTTGAAATGTTTAAAAAATATATTTTTTTCACATTATTCATAACAGCGTTGCTAGGCATTTTGAAATGTTGAAAAAATATATTTTTTTTTCACAATCCGAGAATGCGTTGCTAGGCATTTTGAAATGTTGAAAAAATATATTTTTTTCACACAATTATTGAAAGCGTTGCTAGGGATTTTAAAATGTTGAAAAAATATATTTTTTTACAAAATTCATGAGAGCGTTGCTAGGCATTTTGAAATGTTTAAAAAATTATTTTTTTTTTCACATTATTCATAACAGCGTTGCTAGGCATTTTGAAATGTTGAAAAAATATATTTCTTTTACTTAATTCGATAAAGCGTTGCTAGGCATTTTGAAATGTTGAAAAAATATATTATTTTCACATTATTCATAACAGCGTTGCTAGGCATTTAGAAATGTTGAAAAAATATATTTTTTTCACAAAATTCATGAAAGCGTTGCTATTCATTTTAGAATGTTGAAAAAATATATTTTTCTTACAAAACACATGAAAGCGTTGCTAGGAACTTTGAAATGTTGAAAAAATATACTTTTTTCACATTATTCATTACAGCGTTGCTAGGCATTTTGAAATGTTGAAAAAATATATTTTTTTTACACAATTCGAGAAAGCGTTGGTAGGCATTTTAAAATGTTGAAAACATATATTTTTTTTACAAAATTCATGAAAGCGTTGCTAGGCATTTTGGAATGTTTAAAAAATATATTTTTTTCACATTAGTCATAACAGCGTTGCTAGGCATTTTGAAATGTTGATAAAATATATTTTCTTCACAAAATTCATGAAAGCGTTGCTAGGCATTTTGAAATGTTGAAAAAATATATTTTTTTCACATTATTCATAAACGCGTTGCTAGGCATTTTGAAATGTTGAAAAAATATATATTTTTTACACATTTCGAGAAAGCGTTGTTACGCATTTTGAAATGGTGAAAAATATATTTTTTTCACACAATTATTGAAAGCGTTGCTAGGCATTTTAAAATGTTGAAAAAATATATTTTTTTCACATTATTCATAACAGCGTTGCTAGGCATTTTGAAATGTTGAAAAAATATATTTTTTTTACACATTTCGAGAAAGCGTTGCTAGGCATTTTGAAATGGTGAAAAAATATATTTTTTTCACACAATTATTGAAAGCGTTGCTAGGCATTTTAAAATGATGAAAAAATATTTTTTTTTTACAAAACACATGAAAGCGTTGCTAGGAACTTTAAAATGTTGAAAAAATATATTTTTTTCACATTATTCATAACAGCGTTGCTAGGCATTTTGAAATGTTGAAAAAATTAATTTTTTTCACACAATTATTGAAAGCGTTGCTAGGCATTTTAAAACGATGAAAAAATATTTTTTTTTTACAAAATTCATGAAAGCGTTGCTAGGCATTTTAAAATGTTGAAAAAATATATTTTATTTCACATTATTCATAACAGCGTTGCTAGGCATTTTGAAATGTTGAAAAAATATATTTTTTTTACACATTTCGAGAAAGCGTTGCTAGGCATTTTGAAATGGTGAAAAAATATATTTTTTTCACACAATTATTGAAAGCGTTGCTAGGGATTTTAAAATGTTGAAAAAATATATTTTTTTACAAAATTCATGAGAGCGTTGCTAGGCATTTTGAAATGTTTAAAAAATTAATTTTTTTTCACATTATTCATAACAGCGTTGTTAGGCATTTTGAAATGTTGAAAAAATATATTTTTTTCACAAAATTCATGAAAGCGTTACTATTCATTTTAGAATGATGGAAAAATATATTTTTTTTACAAAACACATGAAAGCGTTGCTAGGCACTTTGAAATGTTGAAAAAATATATTTTTTTCACATTATTCATTACAGCGTTGCTAGGCATTTTGAAATGTTGAAAAAATATATTTTTTTCACACAATTATTGAAAGCGTTGCTAGGCATTTTAAAATGTTAAAAAAATATATTTTTTTCACATTATTCATAACAGCGTTGCTAGGCATTTTGAAATGTTGAAAAAATATATTTTTTTTACAAAATTCATGAAAGCGTTGCTAGGCATTTTGAAATGTTCAAAAAATATATTTTTTCACATTATTCATTACGGCGTTGCTAGGCATTTTGAAATGTTGAAAAAATATATTTTTTTACACAATTCGAGAAAGCGTTGCTAGGCATTTAGAAATGTTGAAAAAATATATATTTTTTTTACACAATTTGAGAAAGCGTTGCTAGGCATTTTGAAATGTTGAAAAAATATATTTTTTTCACACAATTATTGAAAGCGTTGCTAGGCATTTTAAAATGTTGAAAAAATATATTTTTTTTTCACATTATTCATAACAGCGTTGCTAGGCATTTTGAAATGTTTAAAAAATATATTTTTTTTACAAAATACTTGAAAGCGTTGCTAGGCATTTTGAAATGTTTAAAAAATATATTTTTTCACATTATTCATAACAGCGTTGCTAGGCATTTTGAAATGTTGAAAAAATATATTTTTTTCACACAATTATTGAAAGCGTTGCTAGGCATTTTAAAATGTTAAAAAAATATATTTTTTTCACATTATTCATAACAGCGTTGCTAGGCATTTTGAAATGTTGAAAAAATATATTTTTTTTACACAATTATTGAAAGCGTTGCTAGGCATTTTAAAATGTTGAAAAAATATATTTTTTTCACATTATTCATAACAGCGTTGCTAGGCATTTTGAAATGTTGAAAAAATATATTTTTTTTACACAATTCGAGAAAGCGTTGCTAGGCATTTTGAAATGTTGAAAAAATATATTTTTTTTACACAATTCGAGAAAGCGTTACTAGGCATTTTGAAATGTTGAAAAAATATATTATTTTCACACAATTATTGAAAGCGTTGCTAGGCATTTTAAAATGTTGAAAAAATATTTTTTTTTACAAAATTCGTGAGAGCATTGCTAGGCTTTTTGAAATGTTGAAAAAATATTTTTTTTTCACATTATTCATTACAGCGTTGCTAGGCATTTTGAAATGTTGAAAAAATATATTTTTTTCTCAAAATTCATGAAAGCGTTGCTAGGCATTTTAAAATGTTGAAAACATATATTTTTTTTACGAAATTCGTGAAAGCGTTGCTAGGCATTTTGGAATGTTTAAAAAATATATTTTTTCACATTATTCATAACAGCGTTGCTAGGCATTTTGAAATGTTGAAAAAATATTTTTTTTTCACTAAATTCATGAAAGCGTTGCTAGGCATTTTAAAATGTTGAAAAAATATATTTTTTCACATTATTCATAACAGGGTTGCTAGGCATTTTGAAATGTTGAAGAAATATATTTTTTTTACACAATGCGAGAAAGCGTTGCTAGGCATTTTAAAATGTTGAAAATATAAATTTTTTTTACAAAATTCATGAAAGTGTTGCTAGGCATTTTGTAATGTTTAAAAAATATATTTTTT
This sequence comes from Prosapia bicincta, assembly GCA_036971475.1. Lineage (NCBI taxonomy): Eukaryota > Metazoa > Arthropoda > Insecta > Hemiptera > Cercopidae > Prosapia > Prosapia bicincta. Next base: position 152,382 of record JBAIZL010000047.1, read on the forward strand.
TCACATTATTCATAACTGCGTAGCTAGGCATTTTGAAATGTTTAAAAAATATATCTTTTTTACAAAATTCATGAAAGCGTTGCTAGGCATTTTAAAATGTTGAAAAATACATTTTTTCACATTATTCATAACAGCGTTGCTAGGCATTTTGAAATGTTTAAAAATTTATTTTTTTCCATTTTTCATAACAGCGTTGCTAGGCATTTTGAATTGTTGAAAAAATATATTTTTTTCACACAATTATTGAAAGCGTTGCTAGGCATTTTAAAATGATGAAAAAATATTTTTTTTTTTACAAATTTCATGAAAGCGTTGCTAGGCATTTTGAAATGTTTAAAAAATATATTTTTTTCACATTATTCATAGCAGCGTTGCTAGGCATTTTGAAATGTTGAAAAAATATATTTTTTTCACACAATTATTGAAAGCGTTGCTAGGCATTTTAAAATGAAGAAAAAATATATTTTTTTTACAAAACACGTGAAAGCGTTGCTAGGCATTTTGATGTGATGAAAAAATATATTTTTTTCACAATTTTCATAACAGCGTTGCTAGGCATTTTGAAATGTTTAAAAAATATATTTTTTTCACATTATTCATAACAGCGTTGCTAGGCATTTTGAAATGTTTAAAAAATATATTTTTTTTCACATTATTCATAACAGCGTTGCTAGGCATTTTGAAATGTTGAAAAAATATATTTTTTTTACAAAATTCATGAAAGCGTTGCTAGGCATTTTGAAATGTTCAAAAAATATATTTTTTTCACATTATTCATTACAGCGTTGCTAGGCATTTTGAAATGTTGAAAAAATATATTTTTTTACACAATTCGAGAAAGCGTTGCTAGGCATTAAGAAATGTTGAAAAAATATATTTTTTTCACAAAATTCATGAAAGCGTTACTAGGCATTTTAAAATGTTGAAAAAATATATTTTTTTTACAAAACACGTGAAAGCGTTGCTAGGCATTTTGATGTGATGAAAAAATATATTTTTTTCACAATTTTCATAACAGCGTTGCTAGGCATTTTGAAATGTTGAAAAAATATATTTTTTCACACTATTATAGAAAGCGTTGCTAGGCATTTTAAAATGTTGAAAAAATATATTTCTTTTTACAAAATTCATGAAAGCGTTGCTAGGCATTTTGAAATGTTGAAAAATATATTTTTTTTTACAAAATTCATGAAAGCGATGCTAGGCATTTTAAAATGTTGAAAAAATAAATTTTTTTTACAAAATTCATGGAAGCGTTGCTAGGCATTTTGAATTGTTTAAAAAATATATTTTTTCAAATTATTCATAACAGCGTTGCTAGGCATTTTGAAATGTTGAAAAAATATATTTTTTTTACACAATTCGAGAAAGCGTGGTTAGGCATTTTGAAATGTTGAAAAAATATATTATTTTCACACAATTATTGAAAGCGTTGCTAGGCATTTTAAAATGTTGAAAAAATATATTTTTTTCACATTATTCATAACAGCGTTGCTAGGCATTTTGAAATGTTGAAAAAATATATTTTTTTTACAAAATTCATGAAAGCGTTGCTAGGCATTTTGAAATGTTCAAAAAATATATTTTTTCACATTATTCATTACAGCGTTGCTAGGCATTTTGAAATGTTGAAAAAATATATTTTTTTACACAATTCGAGAAAGCGTTGCTAGGCATTTAGAAATGTTGAAAAAATATATATTTTTTTTACACAATTTGAGAAAGCGTTGCTAGGCATTTTGAAATGTTGAAAAAATATATTTTTTTCACACAATTATTGAAAGCGTTGCTAGGCATTTTAAAATGTTGAAAAAATATATTTTTTTTTCACATTATTCATAACAGCGTTGCTAGGCATTTTGAAATGTTTAAAAAATATATTTTTTCACATTATTCATAACAGCGTTGCTAGGCATTTTGAAATGTTGAAAAAATATATTTTTTTCACACAATTATTGAAAGCGTTGCTAGGCATTTTAAAATGTTGAAAAAATATATTTTTTTCACATTATTCATAACAGCGTTGCTAGGCATTTTGAAATGTTGAAAAAATATATTTTTTTTACACAATTATTGAAAGCGTTGCTAGGCATTTTAAAATGATGAAAAAATATTTTTTTTTTACAAAATTCATGAAAGCGTTGCTAGGCATTTTGAAATGTTTAAAAAATATATTTTTTTCACATTATTCATAGCAGCGTTGCTAGGCATTTTGAAATGTTGAAAAAATATATTTTTTTCACACAATTATTGAAAGCGTTGCTAGGCATTTTAAAATGATGAAAAAATATTTTTTTTTTACAAAATTCATGAAAGCGTTGCTAGGCATTTTGAAATGTTTAAAAAATATATATTTTTTTCACATTATTCATAACAGCGTTGCTAGGCATTTTGAAATGTTTAAAAAATATATTTTTTTTCACATTATTCATAACAGCGTTGCTAGGCATTTTGAAATGTTGAAAAAATATATTTTTTCACACAATTCGAGAAAGCGTTGCTAGGCATTTAGAAATGTTGAAAAAATATATTTTTTTCACAAAATTCATGAAAGCGTTACTAGGCATTTTAAAATGTTGAAAAAAATATATTTTTTTTACAAAACACATGAAAGCGTTGCTAGGCATTTTGATGTGATGAAAAAATATATTTTTTCACAATTTTCATAACAGCGTTGCTAGGCATTTTGAAATGTTGAAAAAATATATTTTTTTCACACTATTATAGAAAGCGTTGCTAGGCATTTTAAAATGTTGAAAAAATATATTTCTTTTTACAAAATTCATGAAAGCGCTGCTAGGCATTTTGAAATGTTTAAAAAATATTTTTTTTTCACATTATTCATAACAGCGTTGCTAGGCATTTAGAAATGTTGAAAAAATATATTTTTTTCACAAAATTCATGAGAGCGTTGCTAGGCATTTTAAAATGTTGAAAAAATATATTTTTTTCACATTATTCATAACAGCGTTGCTAGGCATTTTGAAATGTTTAAAAAATATATTTTTTTTTACAAAATACATGAAAGCGTTGCTAGGCATTTTGAAATGTTTAAAAAATATATTTTTTCACATTATTCATAACAGCGTTGTTAGGCATTTTGAAATGTTGAAAACATATATTTTGTTTACAAAATTCATGAAAGTGTTGCTAGGCATTTTGAAATGCTTAAAAAATATATTTTTTTCACATTATTCATAACAGCGTTGCTAGGCATTTTGAAATGTTTAAGAAATATATTTTTTTTTACAAAATTCATGAAAGCGTTGCTAGGCATTTTGAAATGTTTAACAAATATATTTTTTTCACATTATTCGTAACAGCGTTGCTAGGCATTTTGAAATGTTGAAAAAATATATTTTTTTTACAAAATTCATGAAAGCGTTGCTAGGCATTTTGAAATGTTCAAAAAATATATTTTTTCACATTATTCATTACAGCGTTGCTAGGCATTTTGAAATGTTGAAAAAATATATTTTTTTACACAATTCGAGAAAGCGTTGCTAGGCATTTAGAAATGTTGAAAAAATATATATTTTTTTTACACAATTTGAGAAAGCGTTGCTAGGTTTTTGAAATGTTGAAAAGATATATTTTTTTCACACAATTATTGAAAGCGTTGCTAGGCATTTTAAAATGTTGAAAAAATATATTTTTTTTTCACATTATTCATAACAGCGTTGCTAGGCATTTTGAAATGTTTAAAAAATATATTTTTTTTACAAAATACTTGAGAGCGTTGCTAGGCATTTTGAAATGTTTAAAAAATATATTTTTTCACATTATTCATAACAGCGTTGCTAGGCATTTTGAAATGTTGAAAAAATATATTTTTTTTTACAAAATTCATGAAAGCGTTGCTAGGCATTTTGAAATGTTCAAAAAATATATTTTTTCACATTATTCATTACAGCGTTGCTAGGCATTTTGAAATGTTGAAAAAATATATATTTTTTTTACACAATTTGAGAAAGCGTTGCTAGGCATTTTGAAATGTTGAAAAAATATATTTTTTTCACACAATTATTGAAAGCGTTGCGAGGCATTTTAAAATGTTGAAAAAATATATTTTTTTCACATTATTCATAACAGCGTTGCTAGGCAATTTGAAATGTTGAAAAAATATATTTTTTTTACACAATTATTGAAAGCGTTGCTAGGCATTTTAAAATGATGAAAAAATATTTTTTTTTTACAAAATTCATGAAAGCGTTGCTAGGCATTTTGAAATGTTTAAAAAATATATTTCTTTCACATTATTCATAGCAGCGTTGCTAGGCATTTTGAAACGTTGAAAAAATATATTTTTTTCACACAATTATTGAAAGCGTTGCTAGGCATTTTAAAATGATGAAAAAATATATTTTTTTTTCACATTATTCATAACAGCGTTGCTAGGCATTTTGAAATGTTTAAAAAATATATTTTATTTACAAAATACTTGAAAGCGTTGCTAGGCATTTTGAAATGTTTAAAAAATATATTTTTTCACATTATTCATAACAGCGTTGCTAGGCATTTTGAAATGTTGAAAAAATAAATTTTTTTTACAAAATTCATGAAAGCGTTGCTAGGCATTTTGAAATGTTGAAAAAATATATTTTTTTCACACAATTATTGAAAGCGTTGCTAGGCATTTTAAAATGTTGAAAAAATATATTTTTTTCACATTATTCATAACAGCGTTGCTAGGCATTTTGAAATGTTGAAAAAATATATTTTTTTTACACAATTATTGAAAGCGTTGCTAGGCATTTTAAAATGATGAAAAAATATTTTTTTTTTACAAAATTCATGAAAGCGTTGCTAGGCATTTTGAAATGTTTAAAAAATATATTTTTTTCACATTATTCATAGCAGCGTTGCTAGGCATTTTGAAATGTTGAAAAAATATATTTTTTTCACACAATTATTGAAAGCGTTGCTAGGCATTTTAAAATGATGAAAAAATATTTTTTTTTTACAAAATTCATGAAAGCGTTGCTAGGCATTTTGAAATGTTTAAAAAATATATATTTTTTTCACATTATTCATAACAGCGTTGCTAGGCATTTTGAAATGTTTAAGAAATATATTTTTTTTTTCACATTATTCAAAACAGCGTTGCTAGGCATTTTGAAATGTTGAAAAAATATATTTTTTTTACAAAATTCATGAAAGCGTTGCTAGGGATTTTGAAATGTTCAAAAAATATATTTTTTTCACATTATTCATTACAGCGTTTCTAGGCATTTTGAAATGTTGAAAAAATAAATTTTTTTACACAATTCGAGAAAGCGTTGCTAGGCATTTAGAAATGTTGAAAAAATATATTTTTTTCACAAAATTCATGAAAGCGTTACTAGGCATTTTAAAATGTTGAAAAAAATATATTTTTTTTACAAAACACATGAAAGCGTTGCTAGGCATTTTGATGTGATGAAAAAATATATTTTTTTCACAATTTTCATAACAGCGTTGCTAGGCATTTTGAAATGTTGAAAAAATATATTTTTTTCACACTATTATAGAGAGCGTTGCTAGGCATTTTAAAATGTTGAAAAAATATATTTCTTTTTAAAAAATTCATGAAAGCGTTGCTAGGCATTTTGAAATGTTTAAAAAATATATTTTTTTCACATTATTCATAACAGCGTTGCTAGGCATTTAGAAATGTTGAAGAAATATATTTTTTTCACAAAATTCATGAGAGCGTTGCTAGGCATTTTGAAATGTTGAAAAAATATATTTTTTTCACATTATTCATAACAGCGTTGCTAGGCATTTTGAAATGTTTAAAAAATATATTTTTTTTTTACAAAATACATGAAAGCGTTGCTAGGCATTTTGAAATGTTTAAAAAATATATTTTTTCACATTATTCATAACAGCGTTGTTAGGCATTTTGAAATGTTGAAAACATATATTTTGTTTACAAAATTCATGAAAGTGTTGCTAGGCATTTTGAAATGCTTAAAAAATATTTTTTTTTCACATTATTCATAACAGCGTTGCTAGGCATTTTGAAATGTTTAAGAAATATATTTTTTTTTACAAAATTCATGAAAGCGTTGCTAGGCATTTTGAAATGTTTACCAAATATATTTTTTTCACATTATTCGTAACAGCGTTGCTAGGCATTTTGAAATGTTGAAAAAATATATTTTTTTTTCACAATTCGAGAATGCGTTGCTAGGCATTTTGAAATGTTGAAAAATTTATTTTTTTCACACAATTATTGAAAGCGTTGCTAGGGATTTTAAAATGTTGAAAAAATATATTTTTTTTACAAAATTCTTGAGAGCGTTGCTAGGCATTTTGAAATGTTTAAAAAATATATTTTTTTTAACATTATTCATAACAGCGTTGCTAGGCATTTTGAAATGTTGAAAAAATATATTTTTTTTACAAAATTCATGAAAGCGTTGCTAGGCATTTTGAAATGTTCAAAAAATATATTTTTTCACATTATTCATTACAGCGTTGCTAGGCATTTTGAAATGTTGAAAAAATATATTTTTTTACACAATTCGAGAAAGCGTTGCTAGGCATTTAGAAATGTTGAAAAAATATATATTTTTTTTACACAATTTGAGAAAGCGTTGCTAGGCATTTTGAAATGTTGAAAAAATATATTTTTTTCACACAATTATTGAAAGCGTTGCTAGGCATTTTAAAATGTTGAAAAAATATTTTTTTTTTTCACATTATTCATAACAGCGTTGCTAGGCATTTTGAAATGTTTAAAAAATATATTTTTTTTACAAAATACTTGAGAGCGTTGCTAGGCATTTTGAAATGTTTAAAAAATATATTTTTTCACATTATTCATAACAGCGTTGCTAGGCATTTTGAAATGTTGAAAAAATATATTTTTTTTACAAAATTCATGAAAGCGTTGCTAGGCATTTTGAAATGTTCAAAAAATATAGTTTTTCACATTATTCATTACAGCGTTGCTAGGCATTTTGAAATGTTGAAAAAATATATATTTTTTTTACACAATTTGAGAAAGCGTTGCTAGGCATTTTGAAATGTTGAAAAAATATATTTTTTTCACACAATTATTGAAAGCGTTGCGAGGCATTTTAAAATGTTGAAAAAATATATTTTTTTCACATTATTCATAACAGCGTTGCTAGGCATTTTGAAATGTTGAAAAAATATATTTTTTTTACACAATTATTGAAAGCGTTGCTAGGCATTTTAAAATGATGAAAAAATATTTTTTTTTTACAAAATTCATGAAAGCGTTGCTAGGCATTTTGAAATGTTTAAAAAATATATTTCTTTCACATTATTCATAGCAGCGTTGCTAGGCATTTTGAAACGTTGAAAAAATATATTTTTTTCACACAATTATTGAAAGCGTTGCTAGGCATTTTAAAATGATGAAAAAATATATTTTTTTTTCACATTATTCATAACAGCGTTGCTAGGCATTTTGAAATGTTTAAAAAATATATTTTTTTTACAAAATACTTGAAAGCGTTGCTAGGCATTTTGAAATGTTTAAAAAATATATTTTTTCACATTATTCATAACAGCGTTGCTAGGCATTTTGAAATGTTGAAAAAATATATTTTTTTTACAAAATTCATGAAAGCGTTGCTAGGCATTTTGAAATGTTCAAAAAATATATTTTTTCACATTATTCATTACAGTGTTGCTAGGCATTTTGAAATGTTGAAAAAATATATATTTTTTTTACACAATTTGAGAAAGCGTTGCTAGGCATTTTGAAATGTTGAAAAGATATATTTTTTTCACACAATTATTGAAAGCGTTGCTAGGCATTTTAAAATGTTGAAAAAATATATTTTTTTCACATTATTCATAACAGCGTTGCTAGGCATTTTGAAATGTTGAAAAAATATATTTTTTTTACACAATTATTGAAAGCGTTGCTAGGCATTTTAAAATGATGAAAAAATATTTTTTTTTTACAAAATTCATGAAAGCGTTGCTAGGCATTTTGAAATGTTTAAAAAATATATATTTTTTTCACATTATTCATAACAGCGTTGCTAGGCATTTTGAAATGTTTAAAAAATATATTTTTTTTACACAATTATTGAAAGCGTTGCTAGGCATTTTAAAATGATGAAAAAATATTTTTTTTTTACAAAATTCATGAAAGCGTTGCTAGGCATTTTGAAATGTTTAAAAAATATATTTTTTTCACATTATTCATAGCAGCGTTGCTAGGCATTTTGAAATGTTGAAAAAATATATTTTTTTCACATTATTCATAACAGCGTTGCTAGGCATTTTGAAATGTTCAAAAAATATATTTTTTTCACATTATTCATTACAGAGTTTCTAGGCATTTTGAAATGTTGAAAAAATATATTTTTTTACACAATTCGAGAAAGCGTTGCTAGGCATTTAGAAATGTTGAAAAAATATATTTTTTTCACAAAATTCATGAAAGCGTTACTAGGCATTTTAAAATGTTGAAAATAATATATTTTTTTTACAAAACACATGAAAGCGTTGCTAGGCATTTTGATGTGATGAAAAAATATATTTTTTTCACAATTTTCATAACAGCGTTGCTAGGCATTTTGAAATGTTGAAAAAATATATTTTTTTCACACTATTATAGAGAGCGTTGCCAGGCATTTTAAAATGTTGAAAAAATATATTTCTTTTTACAAAATTCATGAAAGCGTTGCTAGGCATTTTGAAATGTTTAAAAAATATATTTTTTTCACATTATTCATAACAGCGTTGCTAGGCATTTAGAAATGTTGAAAAAATATATTTTTTTCACAAAATTCATGAGAGCGTTGCTAGGCATTTTAAAATGTTGAAAAAATATATTTTTTTCACATTATTCATAACAGCGTTGCTAGGCATTTTGAAATGTTTAAAAAATATATTTTTTTTTACAAAATACATGAAAGCGTTGCTAGGCATTTTGAAATGTTTAAAAAATATATTTTTTCACATTATTCATAACAGCGTTGTTAGGCATTTTGAAATGTTGAAGACATATATTTTGTTTACAAAATTCATGAAAGTGTTGCTAGGCATTTTGAAATGCTTAAAAAATATATTTTTGTCACATTATTCATAACAGCGTTGCTAGGCATTTTGAAATGTTTAAGAAATATATTTTTTTTTACAAAATTCATGAAAGCGTTGCTAGGCATTTTGAAATGTTTAACAAATATATTTTTTTCACATTATTCGTAACAGCGTTGCTAGGAATTTTGAAATGTTGAAAAAATATATTTTTTTACACAATTCGAGAAAGCGTTGCTAGGCATTTAGAAATGTTGAAAAAATATATATTTTTTTTACACAATTTGAGAAAGCGTTGCTAGGCATTTTGAAATGTTGAAAAAATATATTTTTTTCACACAATTATTGAAAGCGTTGCTAGGCATTTTAAAATGTTGAAAAAATATATTTTTTTTTCACATTATTCATAACAGCGTTGCTAGGCATTTTGAAATGTTTAAAAAATATATTTTTTTTACAAAATACTTGAGAGCGTTGCTAGGCATTTTGAAATGTTTAAAAAATATATTTTTTCACATTATTCATAACAGCGTTGCTAGGCATTTTGAAATGTTGAAAAAATATATTTTTTTTACAAAATTCATGAAAGCGTTGCTAGGCATTTTGAAATGTTCAAAAAATATATTTTTTCACATTATTCATTACAGCGTTGCTAGGCATTTTGAAATGTTGAAAAAATATATATTTTTTTTACACAATTTGAGAAAGCGTTGCTAGGCATTTTGAAATGTTGAAAAAATATATTTTTTTCACACAATTATTGAAAGCGTTGCGAGGCATTTTAAAATGTTGAAAAAATATATTTTTTTCACATTATTCATAACAGCGTTGCTAGGCATTTTGAAATGTTGAAAAAATATATTTTTTTTACACAATTATTGAAAGCGTTGCTAGGCATTTTAAAATGATGAAAAAATATTTTTTTTTTACAAAATTCATGAAAGCGTTGCTAGGCATTTTGAAATGTTAAAAAAATATATTTTTTTCACATTATTCATAGCAGCGTTGCTAGGAATTTTGAAATGTTGAAAAAATATATTTTTTTCACACAATTATTGAAAGCGTTGCTAGGCATTTTAAAATGATGAAAAAATATTTTTTTTTTACAAAATTCATGAAAGCGTTGCTAGGCATTTTGAAATGTTTAAAAAATATATATTTTTTCACATTATTCATAACAGCGTTGCTAGGCATTTTGAAAGGTTTAAAAAATATATTTTTTTTCACATTATTCATAACAGCGTTGCTAGGCATTTTGAAATGTTGAAAAAATATATTTTTTTTACAAAATTCATGAAAGCGTTGCTAGGGATTTTGAAATGTTCAAAAAATATATTTTTGTCACATTATTCATTACAGCGTTGCTAGGCATTTTGAAATGTTGAAAAAATATATTTTTTTACACAATTCGAGAAAGCGTTGCTAGGCATTTAGAAATGTTGAAAAAATATATTTTTTTCACAAAATTCATGAAAGCGTTACTAGGCATTTTAAAATGTTGAAAAAAATATATTTTTTTTACAAAACACATGAAAGCGTTGCTAGGCATTTTGATGTGATGAAAAAATATATTTTTTTCACAATTTTCATAACAGCGTTGCTAGGCATTTTGAAATGTTTAAGAAATATATTTTTTTTTACAAAATTCATGAAAGCGTTGCTAGGCATTTTGAAATGTTTAACAAATATATTTTTTTCACATTATTCGTAACAGCGTTGCTAGGCATTTTGAAATGTTGAAAAAATATATTTTTTTTTCACAATTCGAGAATGCGTTGCTAGGCATTTTGAAATGTTGAAAAAATATATTTTTTTCACATTATTCATAACAGCGTTGCTAGGCATTTTGAAATGTTTAAAAAATATATTTTTTTTTTACAATATACATGAAAGCGTTGCTAGGCATTTTGAAATGTTTAAAAAATATATTTTTTCACATTATTCATAACAGCGTTGTTAGGCATTTTGAAATGTTGAAAACATATATTTTGTTTACAAAATTCATGAAAGTGTTGCTAGGCATTTTGAAATGCTTAAAAAATATTTTTTTTTCACATTATTCATAACAGCGTTGCTAGGCATTTTGAAATGTTTAAGAAATATATTTTTTTTTACAAAATTCATGAAAGCGTTGCTAGGCATTTTGAAATGTTTAACAAATATATTTTTTTCACATTATTCGTAACAGCGTTGCTAGGCATTTTGAAATGTTGAAAAAATATATTTTTTTTTCACAATTCGAGAATGCGTTGCTAGGCATTTTGAAATGTTGAAAAAATTTATTTTTTTCACACAATTATTGAAAGCGTTGCTAGGGATTTTAAAATGTTGAAAAAATATATTTTTTTTACAAAATTCTTGAGAGCGTTGCTAGGCATTTTGAAATGTTTAAAAAATATATTTTTTTTAACATTATTCATAACAGCGTTGCTAGGCATTTTGAAATGTTGAAAAAATATATTTTTTTTACAAAATTCATGAAAGCGTTGCTAGGCATTTTGAAATGTTCAAAAAATATATTTTTTCACATTATTCATTACAGCGTTGCTAGGCATTTTGAAATGTTGAAAAAATATATTTTTTTACACAATTCGAGAAAGCGTTGCTAGGCATTTAGAAATGTTGAAAAAATATATATTTTTTTTACACAATTTGAGAAAGCGTTGCTAGGCATTTTGAAATGTTGAAAAAATATATTTTTTTCACACAATTATTGAAAGCGTTGCTAGGCATTTTAAAATGTTGAAAAAATATATTTTTTTTTCACATTATTCATAACAGCGTTGCTAGGCATTTTGAAATGTTTAAAAAATATATTTTTTTTACAAAATACTTGAGAGCGTTGCTAGGCATTTTGAAATGTTTAAAAAATATATTTTTTCACATTATTCATAACAGCGTTGCTAGGCATTTTGAAATGTTGAAAATATATATTTTTTTTACAAAATTCATGAAAGCGTTGCTAGGCATTTTGAAATGTTCAAAAAATATATTTTTTCACATTATTCATTACAGCGTTGCTAGGCATTTTGAAATGTTGAAAAAATATATATTTTTTTTACACAATTTGAGAAAGCGTTGCTAGGCATTTTGAAATGTTGAAAAAATATATTTTTTTCACACAATTATTGAAAGCGTTGCGAGGCATTTTAAAATGTTGAAAAAATATATTTTTTTCACATTATTCATAACAGCGTTGCTAGGCATTTTGAAATGTTGAAAAAATATATTTTTTTTACACAATTATTGAAAGCGTTGCTAGGCATTTTAAAATGATGAAAAAATATTTTTTTTTTACAAAATTCATGAAAGCGTTGCTAGGCATTTTGAAATGTTTAAAAAATATATTTCTTTCACATTATTCATAGCAGCGTTGCTAGGCATTTTGAAACGTTGAAAAAATATATTTTTTTCACACAATTATTGAAAGCGTTGCTAGGCATTTTAAAATGATGAAAAAATATATTTTTTTTTCACATTATTCATAACAGCGTTGCTAGGCATTTTGAAATGTTTAAAAAATATATTTTTTTTACAAAATACTTGAAAGCGTTGCTAGGCATTTTGAAATGTTTAAAAAATATATTTTTTCACATTATTCATAACAGCGTTGCTAGGCATTTTGAAATGTTGAAAAAATATATTTTTTTTACAAAATTCATGAAAGCGTTGCTAGGCATTTTGAAATGTTCAAAAAATATATTTTTTCACATTATTCATTACAGTGTTGCTTTGCATTTTGAAATGTTGAAAAAATATATATTTTTTTTACACAATTTGAGAAAGCGTTGCTAGGCATTTTGAAATGTTGAAAAGATATATTTTTTTCACACAATTATTGAAAGCGTTGCTAGGCATTTTAAAATGTTGAAAAAATATATTTTTTTCACATTATTCATAACAGCGTTGCTAGGCATTTTGAAATGTTGAAAAAATATATTTTTTTTACACAATTATTGAAAGCGTTGCTAGGCATTTTAAAATGATGAAAAAATATTTTTTTTTTACAAAATTCATGAAAGCGTTGCTAGGCATTTTGAAATGTTTAAAAAATATATATTTTTTTCACATTATTCATAACAGCGTTGCTAGGCATTTTGAAATGTTTAAAAAATATATTTTTTTTACACAATTATTGAAAGCGTTGCTAGGCATTTTAAAATGATGAAAAAATATTTTTTTTTTACAAAATTCATGAAAGCGTTGCTAGGCATTTTGAAATGTTTAAAAAATATATTTTTTTCACATTATTCGTAGCAGCGTTGCTAGGCATTTTGAAATGTTGAAAAAATATATTTTTTTCACATTATTCATAACAGCGTTGCTAGGCATTTTGAAATGTTCAAAAAATATATTTTTTTCACATTATTCATTACAGCGTTTCTAGGCATTTTGAAATGTTGAAAAAATATATTTTTTTACACAATTCGAGAAAGCGTTGCTAGGCATTTAGAAATGTTGAAAAAATATATTTTTTTCACAAAATTCATGAAAGCGTTACTAGGCATTTTAAAATGTTGAAAATAATATATTTTTTTTACAAAACACATGAAAGCGTTGCTAGGCATTTTGATGTGATGAAAAAATATATTTTTTTCACAATTTTCATAACAGCGTTGCTAGGCATTTTGAAATGTTGAAAAAATATATTTTTTTCACACTATTATAGAGAGCGTTGCCAGGCATTTTAAAATGTTGAAAAAATATATTTCTTTTTACAAAATTCATGAAAGCGTTGCTAGGCATTTTGAAATGTTTAAAAAATATATTTTTTTCACATTATTCATAACAGCGTTGCTAGGCATTTAGAAATGTTGAAAAAATATATTTTTTTCACAAAATTCATGAGAGCGTTGCTAGGCATTTTAAAATGTTGAAAAAATATATTTTTTTCACATTATTCATAACAGCGTTGCTAGGCATTTTGAAATGTTTAAAAAATATATTTTTTTTTACAAAATACATGAAAGCGTTGCTAGGCATTTTGAAATGTTTAAAAAATATATTTTTTCACATTATTCATAACAGCGTTGTTAGGCATTTTGAAATGTTGAAGACATATATTTTGTTTACAAAATTCATGAAAGTGTTGCTAGGCATTTTGAAATGCTTAAAAAATATATTTTTGTCACATTATTCATAACAGCGTTGCTAGGCATTTTGAAATGTTTAAGAAATATATTTTTTTTTACAAAATTCATGAAAGCGTTGCTAGGCATTTTGAAATGTTTAACAAATATATTTTTTTCACATTATTCGTAACAGCGTTGCTAGGAATTTTGAAATGTTGAAAAAATATATTTTTTTTTCACAATTCGAGAATGCGTTGCTAGGCATTTTGAAATGTTGAAAAAATTTATTTTTTTCACACAATTATTGAAAGCGTTGCTAGGGATTTTAAAATGTTGAAAAAATATTTTTTTTACAAAATTCTTGAGAGCGTTGCTAGGCATTTTGAAATGTTGAAAAAATATATTTTTTTACACAATTCGAGAAAGCGTTGCTAGGCATTTAGAAATGTTGAAAAAATATATATTTTTTTTACACAATTTGAGAAAGCGTTGCTAGGCATTTTGAAATGTTGAAAAAATATATTTTTTTCACACAATTATTGAAAGCGTTGCTAGGCATTTTAAAATGTTGAAAAAATATATTTTTTTTTCACATTATTCATAACAGCGTTGCTAGGCATTTTGAAATGTTTAAAAAATATATTTTTTTTACAAAATACTTGAGAGCGTTGCTAGGCATTTTGAAATGTTTAAAAAATATATTTTTTCACATTATTCATAACAGCGTTGCTAGGCATTTTGAAATGTTGAAAAAATATATTTTTTTTACAAAATTCATGAAAGCGTTGCTAGGCATTTTGAAATGTTCAAAAAATATATTTTTTCACATTATTCATTACAGCGTTGCTAGGCATTTTGAAATGTTGAAAAAATATATATTTTTTTTACACAATTTGAGAAAGCGTTGCTAGGCATTTTGAAATGTTGAAAAAATATATTTTTTTCACACAATTATTGAAAGCGTTGCGAGGCATTTTAAAATGTTGAAAAAATATATTTTTTTCACATTATTCATAACAGCGTTGCTAGGCATTTTGAAATGTTGAAAAAATATATTTTTTTTACACAATTATTGAAAGCGTTGCTAGGCATTTTAAAATGATGAAAAAATATTTTTTTTTTACAAAATTCATGAAAGCGTTGCTAGGCATTTTGAAATGTTAAAAAAATATATTCTTTTCACATTATTCATAGCAGCGTTGCTAGGAATTTTGAAATGTTGAAAAAATATATTTTTTTCACACAATTATTGAAAGCGTTGCTAGGCATTTTAAAATGATGAAAAAATATTTTTTTTTTACAAAATTCATGAAAGCGTTGCTAGGCATTTTGAAATGTTTAAAAAATATATATTTTTTCACATTATTCATAACAGCGTTGCTAGGCATTTTGAAAGGTTTAAAAAATATATTTTTTTTCACATTATTCATAACAGCGTTGCTAGGCATTTTGAAATGTTGAAAAAATATATTTTTTTTACAAAATTCATGAAAGCGTTGCTAGGGATTTTGAAATGTTCAAAAAATATATTTTTGTCACATTATTCATTACAGCGTTGCTAGGCATTTTGAAATGTTGAAAAAATATATTTTTTTACACAATTCGAGAAAGCGTTGCTAGGCATTTAGAAATGTTGAAAAAATATATTTTTTTCACAAAATTCATGAAAGCGTTACTAGGCATTTTAAAATGTTGAAAAAAATATATTTTTTTTACAAAACACATGAAAGCGTTGCTAGGCATTTTGATGTGATGAAAAAATATATTTTTTTCACAATTTTCATAACAGCGTTGCTAGGCATTTTGAAATGTTGAAAAAATATATTTTTTTCACACTATTATAGAAAGCGTTGCTAGGCATTTTAAAATGTTGAAAAAATATATTTTTTTCACATTATTCATAACAGCGTTGCTAGGCATTTAGAAATGTTGAAAAAATATATTTTTTTCACAAAATTCATGAGAGCGTTGCTAGGCATTTTAAAATGTTGAAAAAATATATTTTTTTCACATTATTCATAACAGCGTTGCTAGGCATTTTGAAATGTTTAAAAAATATATTTTTTTTTACAAAATACATGAAAGCGTTGCTAGGCATTTTGAAATGTTTAAAAAATATATTTTTTCACATTATTCATAACAGCGTTGTTAGGCATTTTGAAATGTTGAAAACATATATTTTTTTTACAAAATTCATGAAAGCGTTGCTAGGCATTTTGAATTGTTTAAAAAATATATTTTTTCACATTATTCATAACAGCGTTGCTAGGCATTTTGAAATGTTGAAAAAATATATTTTTTTTACACAATTCGATAAAGCGTGGTTAGGCATTTTGAAATGTTGAAAAAATATATTATTTTCACACAATTATTGAAAGCGTTGCTAGGCATTTTAAAATGTTGAAAAAATATATTTTTTTTACAAAATTCATGAAAGCGTTGCTAGGCATTTTAAAATGTTTAAAAAATATATTTTTTTCACCTTATTCATAACAGCGTTGCTAGGCATTTAGAATAGTTGAAAAAATATATTTTTTTCACAAAATTCATGAAAGCGTTGCTATTCATTTTAGAATATTGAAAAAATATATTTTTTTTACAAAACACATGAAAGCGTTGCTAGGCACTTTGAAATGTTAAAAAAATATATTTTTTTCACATTATTCATTACAGCGTTGCTAGGCATCTTGAAATGTTGAAAAAATATATTTTTTTCACAAAATTCATGAAAGCGTTGCTAGGAATTTTGAAATGTTGAAAAAATATATTTTTTTCACAAAATTAATGAAAGCGTTGCTAGGCATTTTAAAATGTTGAAAAAATATATTTTTTTCACCTTATTCATAACAGCGTTGCTAGGCATTTTGAAATGTTGTAAAAATATAATTTTTTTACACAATTCGAGAAAGCGTTGCTAGGCATTTTGAAATGTTGAAAAAATATATTTTTTTCACACAAATATTGAAAGCGTTGCTAGGGATTTTATAATGTTGAAAAAATATATTTTTTTTACAAAATTCTTGAGAGCGTTGCTAGGCATTTTGAAATGTTTAAAAAATATATTTTTTTTCACATTATTCATAACAGCGTTGCTAGGCATTTTAAAATGTTGAAAAAATATATTTTTTTTACAAAACACATGAAAGCGTTGCTAGGCATTTTGAAATGTTGAAAAAATATATATTTTTCACACTATTATAGAAAGCGTTGCTAGGCATTTTAAAATGTTGAAAAAATATATTTCTTTTTACAAAATTCATGAAAGGTTGCTAGGCATTTTAAAATGTTGAAAAAATAAATTTTTTTTACAAAATTCATGAAAGCGTTGCTAGGCATTTTGAATTGTTTAAAAAATATTTTTTTCACATTATTCATAACAGCGTTGCTAGGAATTTTGAAATGTTGAAAAAATATATTTTTTTTACACAATTCGAGAAAGCGTTGCTAGGCATTTTGAAATGTTGAAAAAATATATTATTTTCACACAATTATTGAAAGCGTTGCTAGGCATTTTAAAATGTTGAAAAAATATATTTTTTTCACATTATTCATAACAGCGTTGCTAGGCATTTAGAAATGTTGAAAAAATATATTTTTTTCACAAAATTCATGAAAGCGTTGCTAGGCATTTTAAAATGTTGAAAAAATTTATTTTTTTCACCTTATTCATAACAGCGTTGCTAGGTATTTAGAAATGTAGAAAAAATATATTTTTTTCACAAAATTCATGAAAGCGTTGCTATTCATTTTAGAATGTTGAAAAAATATATATTTTTTTTACAAAACACATGAAAGCGTTGCTAGGCACTTTGAAATGTTGAAAAAATATATTTTTTTCACATTATTCATTACAGCGTTGCTAGGCATTTTGAAATGTTGAAAAAATATATTTTTTTTACACAATTCCAGAAAGCGTTGGTAGGCATTTTAAAATGTTGAAAACATATATTTTTTTTACAAAATTCATGAAAGCGTTGCTAGGCATTTTGGAATGTTAAAAAAATATATTTTTTTCACATTAGTCATAACAGCGTTGCTAGGCATTTTGAAATGTTGAAAAAATATATTTTCTTCACAAAATTCATGAAAGCGTTGCTAGGCATTTTAAAATGTTGAAAAAATATATTTTTTTCACATTATTCATAACAGCATTGCTAGGCATTTTGAAATGTTGAAAAAATATATTTTTTTTACAAAATTCATGAAAGCGTTGCTAGGCATTTTAAAATGTTCAAAAAATATATTTTTTTCACACAATTATTGAAAGCGTATCTAGGCATTTTAAAATGTTGAAAAAATATATTTTTATCACATTATTCATAACAGCGTTGCTAGTTATTTTGAAATGTTGAAAACATATATTTTGTTTACAAAATTCATGAAAGCGTTGCTAGGCATTTTGAAATGTTTAAAAAATATATTTTTTCACATTATTCATAACAGCGTTGCTAGGCATTTTGAAATGTTGAAAAAATATATTATTTTCACACAATTATTGAAAGCGTTGCTAGGCATTTTAAAATGTTGAAAAAATATATTTTTTTTACAAAATTCATGAAAGCATTGCTAGGCATTTTGAAATGTTTAAAAAATATATTTTTTTCACCTTATTCATAACAGAGTTGCTAGGCATTTAGAAATGTTGAAAAAATATATTTGTTTCACAAAATTCATGAATGCATTGCTAGGCATTTAAAAATGTTGAAAAAATATATTTTTTTCACATTATTCATAACAGCGTTGCTAGGCATTTTGAAATGTTGAAAAAATATATTTTTTTCTAAAAATTCATGAAAGCGTTGCTAGGCATTTTAGAATGTTGAAAAAATATATTTTTTTTACAAAACACATGAAAGCGTTGCTAGGCACTTTGAAATGTTGAAAAAATATATTTTTTTTACATTACTCATTACAGCGTTGCTAGGCATTTTGAAATGTTGAAAAAATATATTTTTTTTACAAAATTCATGAAAGGGTTGCTAGGCATTTTGAAATGTTCAAAAAATATATTTTTTACACATTATTCATTACAGCGTTGCTAGGCATTTTGAAATGTTGAAAAAATATATTTTTTTACATAATTCGAGAAAGCGTTGCTAGGCATTTTAAAATGTTGAAAACATATATTTTTTTTACGAAATTCATGAAAGCGTTGCTAGGCATTTTGGAATATTTAAAAAATATATTTTTTTCACATTATTCATAACAGCGTTGCTAGGCAATTTGAAATGTTGAAAAAATATATTTTTTTCACTAAATTCATGAAAGCGTTGCTAGGCATTTTAAAATGTTGAAAAAATATATTTTTTCACATTATTCATAACAGGGTTGCTAGGCATTTTGAAATGTTGAAGAAATATATTGTTTTTACACAATGCGAGAAAGCGTTGCTAGGCATTTTAAAATGTTGAAAAAATAAATTTTTTTTACAAAATTCCTGAAAGTGTTGCTAGGCATTTTGAAATGTTTAAAAAATATATTTTTTTTCACATTATTCATAACTGCATTGCTAGGCATTTTGAAATGTTTAAAAAATATATTTTTTTTACAAAATTCATGAAAGCGTTGCTAGGCATTTTAAAATGTTAAAAAAATACAATTTTTCACATTATTCATAACAGCGTTGCTAGGCATTTTGAAATGTTGTAAAAATATATTTTTTTTACACAATTCGAGAAAGCGTTGCTAGGCATTTTGAAATGTTGAAAAAATATATTATTTTCACATTCTTCATTACAGCGTTGCTAGGCATTTTGAAATGTTGAAAAAATATATTTCTTTTACACAATTCGAGAAAGCGTTGCTAGGCATTTTAAAATGTTGAAAAAATATATTTTCTTCACAAAATTCATGAAAGCGTTGCTAGGCATTTTAAAATGTTGAAAAAATATATTTTTTTCACATTATTCATAACAGCGTTGCTAGGCATTTTGAAATGTTGAAAAAATATATTTTTTTTACACAATTCGAGAAAGCGTTGTTACGCATTTTGAAATGATGAAAAATATATTTTTTTCACACAATTATTGAAAGCGTTGCTAGGCATTTTAAAATGTTGAAAAAATATATTTTTTTCACATTATTCATAACAGCGTTGCTAGTTATTTTGAAATGTTGAAAAAATATATTTTTTTTACAAAATTCATGAAAGCGTTGCTAGGCATTTTGAAATGGTGAAAAAAAATATTTTTTTCACACAATTATTGAAAGCGTTGCTAGGCATTTTAAAATGTTGAAAAAATATATTTTTTTCACATTATACATAACAGCGTTGCTAGGCATTTTGAAATGTTGTAAAAATATATTTTTTTTACACAATTCGAGAAAGCGTTGCTAGGCATTTTGAAATGTTGAAAAAATATATTATTTTCACACAATTATTGAAAGCGTTGCTAGGCATTTTAAAATGTTGAAAAAATAGATTTTTTTTACAAAATTCATGAAAGTGTTGCTAGGCATTTTGAAATGTTTAAAAAATATATTTTTTCACCTTATTCATAACAGCGTTGCTAGGCATTTAGAAATGTTGAAAAAATATATTTTTTTCACAAAATTCATGAAAGCGTTGCTAGGCATTTTAGAATGTTGAAAAAATATATTTTTTTTACAAAACACATGAAAGCGTTGCTAGGCACTTTGAAATGTTGAAAAAATATATTTTTTCACATTCTCCATTACAGCGTTGCTAGGCATTTTGAAATGTTGAAAAAATATATTTCTTTTACACAATTCGAGAAAGCGTTGCTAGGCATTTTAAAATGTTGAAAAAATATATATTTTCTTCACAAAATTCATGAAAGCGTTGCTAGGCATTTTAAAATGTGGAAAAAATATATTTTTTTCACATTATTCATAACAGCGTTGCTAGGCATTTTGAAATGTTGAAAAAATATATTTTTTTTACACAATTCGAGAAAGCGTTGTTACGCATTTTGAAATGATGAAAAATATATTTTTTTCACACAATTATTGAAAGCGGTGCTAGGCATTTTAAAATGTTGAAAAAATATATTTTTTTCACATTATTCATAACAGCGTTGCTAGTTATTTTGAAATGTTAAAAAAATATATTTTTTTTACAAAATTCATGAAAGCGTTGCTAGGCATTTTGAAATGGTGAAAAAATATATTTTTTTCACACAATTATTGAAAGCGTTGCTAGGCATTCTAAAATGTTGAAAAAATAGATTTTTTTTACAAAATTCATGAAAGTGTTGCTAGGCATTTTGAAATGTTTAAAAAATATTTTTTTCACCTTATTCATAACAGCGATGCTAGGCATTTAGAAATGTTGAAAAAATATATTTTTTTCACAAAATTCATGAAAGCGTTGCTAGGCATTTTAGAATGTTGAAAAAATATATTTTTTTTACAAAACACATGAAAGCGTTGCTAGGAACTTTAAAATGTTGAAAAAATATATTTTTTCACATTCTCCATTACAGCGTTGCTAGGCATTTTGAAATGTTGAAAAAATATATTTCTTTTACACAATTCGAGAAAGCGTTGCTAGGCATTTTAAAATGTTGAAAAAATATATTTTCTTCACAAAATTCATGAAAGCGTTGCTAGGCATTTTAAAATGTTGAAAAAATATATTTTTTTCACATTATTCATAACAGCGTTGCTAGGCATTTTGAAATGTTGAAAAAATTTATTATTTTCACACAATTATTGAAAGCGTTGCTAGGCATTTTAAAATGTTGAAAAATAGATTTTTTTTACAAAATTCATGAAAGTGTTGCTAGGCATTTTGAAATGTTTAAAAAATATATTTTTTCACCTTATTCATAACAGGGTTGCTAGGCATTTAGAAATGTTGAAAAAATATATTTTTTTCACAAAATTCATGAAAGCGTTGCTAGGCATTTTAGAATGTTGAAAAAATATATATTTTTTACAAAACACATGAAAGCGTTGCTAGGCACTTTGAAATGTTGAAAAAATATATTTTTTCACATTCTGCATTACAGCGTTGCTAGGCATTTTGAAATGTTGAAAAAATATATTTCTTTTACACAATTCGAGAAAGCGTTGCTAGGCATTTTAAAATGTTGAAAAAATATATTTTCTTCAAAAAATTCATGAAAGCGTTGCTAGGCATTTTAAAATGTTGAAAAAATATATTTTTTTCACATTTTTCATAACAGCGTTGCTAGGCATTTTGAAATGTTGAAAAAATATATTTTTTTTACAAAATTCATGAAAGCGTTGCTAGGCACTTTGAAATGTTTAAAAAATATATTTTTTTCACATTATTCATAACAGCGTTGCTAGGCATTTTGAAATGTTGAAAAAATATATTTTTTTCTAAAAATTCATGAAAGCGTTGCTAGGCATTTTAGAATGTTGAAAAAATATATTTTTTTTACAAAACACATGAAAGCGTTGCTAGGCACTTTGAAATGTTGAAAAAATATATTTTTTTTACATTACTCATTACAGCGTTGCTAGGCATTTTGAATTGTTGAAAAAATATATTTTTTTTACAAAATTCATGAAAGCGTTGCTAGGCATTTTGAAATGTTCAAAAAAGAAATTTTTTACACATTATTCATTACAGCGTTGCTAGGCATTTTGAAATGTTGAAAAAATATATTTTTTTACATAATTCGAGAAAGCGTTGCTAGGCATTTTAAAATGTTGAAAACATATATTTTTTTTACGAAATTCATGAAAGCGTTGCTAGGCATTTTGGAATATTTAATAAATATATTTTTTTCACATTATTCATAACAGCGTTGCTAGGCAATTTGAAATGTTGAAAAAATATATTTTTTTCACTAAATTCATGAAAGCGTTGCTAGGCATTTTAAAATGTTGAAAAAATATATTTTTTCACATTATTCATAACAGGGTTGCTAGGCATTTTGAAATGTTGAAGAAATATATTTTTTTTACACAATGCGAGAAAGCGTTGCTAGGCATTTTAAAATGTTGAAAAAATAAATTTTTTTTACAAAATTCCTGAAAGTGTTGCTAGGCATTTTGAAATGTTTAAAAAATATATTTTTTTTCACATTATTCATAACTGCATTGCTAGGCATTTTGAAATGTTTAAAAAATATATTTTTTTTACAAAATTCATGAAAGCGTTGCTAGGCATTTTAAAATGTTAAAAAAATACAATTTTTTTACAAAACACATGAAAGCGTTGCTAGGCACTTTAAAATGTTGAAAAAATATATTTTTTCACATTCTTCATTACAGCGTTGCTAGGCATTTGGAATGTTGAAAAAATATATTTCTTTTACACAATTCGAGAAAGCGTTGCTAGGCATTTTAAAATGTTGAAAAAATATATTTTCTTCACAAAATTCATGAAAGCGTTGCTAGCATTTTAAAATGTTGAAAAAATATATTTTTTTCACATTATTCATAACAGCGTTGCTAGGCATTTTGAAATGTTGAAAAAATATATTTTTTTTACACAATTCGAGAAAGCGTTGTTACGCATTTTGAAATGATGAAAAATATAATTTTTTCACACAATTATTGAAAGCGTTGCTAGGCATTTTAAAATGTTGAAAAAATATATTTTTTTCACATTATTCATAACAGCGTTGCTAGTTATTTTGAAATGTTGAAAAAATATATTTTTTTTACAAAATTCATGAAAGCGTTGCTAGGCATTTTGAAATGGTGAAAAAATATATTTTTTTCACACAATTATTGAAAGCGTTGCTAGGCATTTTAAAATGTTGAAAAAATATATTTTTTTCACATTATACATAACAGCGTTGCTAGGCATTTTGAAATGTTGTAAAAATATATTTTTTTTACACAATTCGAGAAAGCGTTGCTAGGCATTTTGAAATGTTGAAAAAATATATTATTTTCACACAATTATTGAAAGCGTTGCTAGGCATTTTAAAATGTTGAAAAAATAGATTTTTTTTACAAAATTCATGAAAGTGTTGCTAGGCATTTTGAAATGTTTAAAAAATATATTTTTTCACCTTATTCATAACAGCGTTGCTAGGCATTTAGAAATGTTGAAAAAATATATTTTTTTCACAAAATTCATGAAAGCGTTGCTAGGCATTTTAGAATGTTGAAAAAATATATTTTTTTTACAAAACACATGAAAGCTTTGCTAGGCACTTTGAAATGTTGAAAAAATATATTTTTTCACATTCTCCATTACAGCGTTGTTAGGCATTTTGAAATGTTGAAAAAATATATTTCTTTTACACAATTCGAGAAAGCGTTGCTAGGCATTTTAAAATGTTGAAAAAATATATATTTTCTTCACAAAATTCAAGAAAGCGTTGCTAGGCATTTTAAAATGTGGAAAAAATATATTTTTTTCACATTATTCATAACAGCGTTGCTAGGCATTTTGAAATGTTGAAAAAATATATTTTTTTTACACAATTCGAGAAAGCGTTGTTACGCATTTTGAAATGATGAAAAATATATTTTTTTCACACAATTATTGAAAGCGGTGCTAGGCATTTTAAAATGTTGAAAAAATATATTTTTTTCACATTATTCATAACAGCGTTGCTAGTTATTTTGAAATGTTGAAAAAATATATTTTTTTTACAAAATTCATGAAAGCATTGCTAGGCATTTTGAAATGGTGAAAAAATATATTTTTTTCACACAATTATTGAAAGCGTTGCTAGGCATTTTAAAATGTTGAAAAAATAGACTTTTTTTACAAAATTCATGAAAGTGTTGCTAGGCATTTTGAAATGTTTAAAAAATATTTTTTTCACCTTATTCATAACAGCGATGCTAGGCATTTAGAAATGTTGAAAAAATATATTTTTTTCACAAAATTCATGAAAGCGTTGCTAGGCATTTTAGAATGTTGAAAAAATATATTTTTTTTACAAAACACATGAAAGCGTTGCTAGGAACTTTAAAATGTTGAAAAAATATATTTTTTCACATTCTCCATTACAGCGTTGCTAGGCATTTTGAAATGTTGAAAAAATATATTTCTTTTACACAATTCGAGAAAGCGTTGCTAGGCATTTTAAAATGTTGAAAAAATATATTTTCTTCACAAAATTCATGAAAGCGTTGCTAGGCATTTTAAAATGTTGAAAAAATATATTTTTTTCACATTATTCATAACAGCGTTGCTAGGCATTTTGAAATGTTGAAAAAATTTATTATTTTCACACAATTATTGAAAGCGTTGCTAGGCATTTTAAAATGTTGAAAAATAGATTTTTTTTACAA
This sequence comes from Prosapia bicincta, assembly GCA_036971475.1. Taxonomy (NCBI): domain Eukaryota; kingdom Metazoa; phylum Arthropoda; class Insecta; order Hemiptera; family Cercopidae; genus Prosapia; species Prosapia bicincta. The sequence goes on from JBAIZL010000047.1 coordinate 177,659, forward strand.
AATTCATGAAAGTGTTGCTAGGCATTTTGAAATGTTTAAAAAATATATTTTTTCACCTTATTCATAACAGCGTTGCTAGGCATTTAGAAATGTTGAAAAAATATATTTTTTTCACAAAATTCATGAAAGCGTTGCTAGGCATTTTAGAATGTTGAAAAAATATATATTTTTTACAAAACACATGAAAGCGTTGCTAGGCACTTTGAAATGTTGAAAAAATATATTTTTTCACATTCTGCATTACAGCGTTGCTAGGCATTTTGAAATGTTGAAAAAATATATTTCTTTTACACAATTCGAGAAAGCGTTGCTAGGCATTTTAAAATGTTGAAAAAATATATTTTCTTCAAAAAATTCATGAAAGCGTTGCTAGGCATTTTAAAATGTTGAAAAAATATATTTTTTTCACATTTTTCATAACAGCGTTGCTAGGCATTTTGAAATGTTGAAAAAATATATTTTTTTTACAAAATTCATGAAAGCGTTGCTAGGCACTTTGAAGTGTTTAAAAAATATATTTTTTCACATTATTCATAACAGCGTTGCTAGGCATTTTGAAATGTTGAAAAAATATATTTTTTTTACACAATTCGAGAAAGCGTTACTAGGCATTTTGAAATGTTGAAAAAATATATTATTTTCACACAATTATTGAAAGCGTTGCTAGGCATTTTAAAATGTTGAAAAAATATATTTTTTTTACAAAATTCATGAAAGCATTGCTAGGCATTTTGAAATGTTTAAAAAATATATTTTTTTCACCTTATTCATAACAGAGTTGCTAGGCATTTAGAAATGTTGAAAAAATATATTTGTTTCACAAAATTCATGAAAGCATTGCTAGGCATTTAAAAATGTTGAAAAAATATATTTTTTTCACATTATTCATAACAGCGTTGCTAGGCATTTTGAAATGTTGAAAAAATATATTTTTTTACAGAATTCGAGAAAGCGTTGCTAGGCATTTTAAAATGTTGAAAACATATATTTTTTTTACGAAATTCATGAAAGCGTTGCTAGGCATTTTGGAATATTTAAAAAATATATTTTTTTCACATTATTCATAACAGTGTTGCTAGGCATTTTAAAATGTTGAAAAAATATATTTTTTCACATTATTCATAACAGGGTTGCTAGGCATTTTGAAATGTTGAAGAAATATATTTTTTTTACACAATGCGAGAAAGCGTTGCTAGGCATTTTAAAATGTTGAAAAAATATATTTTTTTTACAAAATTCATGAAAGCGTTGCTAGGCATTTTAAAATGTTGAAAAAATACATTTTTTCACATTATTCATAACAGCGTTGCTAGGCATTTTGAAATGTTTTAAAAATATATTTTTTTTACATTATTCATAACTGCGTTGCTAGGCATTTTGAAATGTTTAAAAAATATATTTTTTTTACAAAATTCATGAAAGCGTTGCTAGGCATTTTAAAATGTTGAAAAAATACATTTTTTCACCTTATTCATAACAGCGTTGCTAGGCATTTAGAAATGTTGAAAAAATATATTTTTTTCACAAAATTCATGAAAGCGTTGCTAGGCATTTTAGAATGTTGAAAAAATATACTTTTTTTACAAAACACATGAAAGCGTTGCTAGGCACTTTGAAATGTTGAAAAAATATATTTTTTCACATTCTTCATTACAGCGTTGCTAGGCATTTTGAAATGTTGAAAAAATATATTTCTTTTACACAATTCGAGAAAGCGTTGCTAGGCATTTTAAAATGTTGAAAACATATATTTTTTTTACAAAATTCATGAAAGCGTTGCTAGGCATTTTGGAATGTTTAAAAAATATATTTTCTTCACCTTATTCATAACAGCGTTGCTAGGCACTTTGAAATGTTGAAAAAATATATTTTTTTACACAATTTTTAGAAAGCGTTGCTAGGCATTTTGAAATGGTGAAAAAATATTTTTTCTTCACACAATTATTGGAAGCGTTCCTAGGCATTTTAAAATGGTGAAAAAATATATTTTTTTTCACATTATTCATAACAGCGTTGCTAGGCATTTTGAAATGTTTAAAAAATATATTTTTTTTACAAAATACATGAAAGCGTTGCTAGGCATTTTGAAATGTATAAAAAATATATTTTTTCACATTATTCATAACAGCGTTTCTAGGCATTTTGAAAAGTTGAAAAAATATATTTTTTTTTACACAATTGGAGAAATCGTTGCTAGGCATTTTAAAATGTTGAAAAAATATATTATTTTCACACAATTATTGAAAGCGTTGCTAGGCATTTTAAAATGTTGAAAAAATAGATTTTTTTTACAAAATTCATGAAAGTGTTGCTAGGCATTTTGAAATGTTTAAAAAATATATTTTTTCACCTTATTCATAACAGCGTTGCTAGGCATTTAGAAATGTTGAAAAAATATATTTTTTTCACAAAATTCATGAAAGCGTTGCTAGGCATTTTAGAATGTTGAAAAAATATATTTTTTTTACAAAACACATGAAAGCGTTGCTAGGCACTTTGAAATGTTGAAAAAATATATTTTTTCACATTCTTCATTACAGCGTTGCTAGGCATTTTGAAATGTTGAAAAAATATATTTCGTTTACACAATTCGAGAAAGCGTTGCTATGCATTTTAAAATGTTGAAAACATATATTTTTTTTACAAAATTCATGAAAGCGTTGCTAGGCATTTTGGAATGTTTAAAAAATATATTTTCTTCACCTTTTTCATAACAGCGTTGCTAGGCACTGTGAAATGTTGAAAAAATATATTTTTTTTACACAATTAGAGAAAGCGTTGCTAGGCATTTTGAAATGGTGAAAAAATATATTTTCTTCACACAATTATTGGAAGCGTTGCTAGGCATTTTAAAATGTTGAAAAAATATATTTTTTTTCACATTATTCATAACAGCGTTGCTAGGCATTTTGAAATGTTTAAAAAATATATTTTTTTTACAAAATACATGAAAGCGTTGCTAGGCATTTTGAAATGTTTAAAAAATATATTTTTTCACATTATTCATAACAGCGTTTCTAGGCATTTTGAAATGTTGAAAAAATATATTTTTTTTTACACAATTCGAGAAAGCGTTGCTAGGCATTTTGAAATGTTGAAAAAATATATTTCTTTTACACAATTCGAGAAAGCGTTGCTAGGCATTTTAAAATGTTGAAAACATATATTTTTTTTACAAAATTCATGAAAGCGTTGCTAGGCATTTTGGAATGTTTAAAAAATATATTTTCTTCACCTTATTCATAACAGCGTTGCTAGGCACTGTGAAATGTTGAAAAAATATATTTTTTTACACAATTTGAGAAAGCGTTGCTAGGCATTTTGAAATGGTGAAAATATATATTTTCTTCACACAATTATTGGAAGCGTTGCTAGGCATTTTAAAATGTTGAAAAAATATATTTTTTTTCACATTATTCATAACAGCGTTGCTAGGCATTTTGAAATTTTTAAAAAATATATTTTTTTTACAAAATACATGAAAGCGTTGCTAGGCATTTTGAAATGTTTAAAAAATATATTTTTTCACATTATTCATAACAGCGTTTCTAGGCATTTTGAAATGTTGAAAAAATATATTTTTTTTTACACAATTCGAGAAGGCGTTGCTAGGCATTTTGAAAAGTTGAAAAAATATATTATTTTCACACAATTATTGAAAGCGTTGCTAGGCATTTTAAAATGTTGAAAAAATATATTTTTTTTACAAAATTCATGAATGCATTGCTAGGCATTTTGAAATGTTTAAAAAATATATTTTTTCACATTATTCATTACAGCGTTGCTAGGCATTTTAAAATGTTGAAAAAATATATTTTTTTCACAAAATTCATGAAAGCGTTGCTAGGCATTTTAAAATGTTGAAAAAATATATTTTTTTCACATTATTCATAACAGCGTTGCTAGGCATTTTGAAATGTTGAAAAAATATATTTTTTTTACACAATTCGAGAAAGCGTTGCTAGGCATTTTGAAATGGTGAAAAAATATATTTTTTTCTCACAATTATTGAAAGCGTTGCTAGGCATTTTAAAATGTTGAAAACATATATTTTTTTTACAAAATTCATGAAAGCGTTGCTAGGCATTTTGGAATGTTTAAAAAATATATTTTCTTCACCTTATTCATAACAGCGTTGCTAGGCACTGTGAAATGTTGAAAAAATATATTTTTTTACACAATTTGAGAAAGCGTTGCTAGGCATTTTGAAATGGTGAAAATATATATTTTCTTCACACAATTATTGGAAGCGTTGCTAGGCATTTTAAAATGTTGAAAAAATATATTTTTTTTCACATTATTCATAACAGCGTTGCTAGGCATTTTGAAATTTTTAAAAAATATATTTTTTTTACAAAATACATGAAAGCGTTGCTAGGCATTTTGAAATGTTTAAAAAATATATTTTTTCACATTATTCATAACAGCGTTTCTAGGCATTTTGAAATGTTGAAAAAATATATTTTTTTTTACACAATTCGAGAAGGCGTTGCTAGGCATTTTGAAAAGTTGAAAAAATATATTATTTTCACACAATTATTGAAAGCGTTGCTAGGCATTTTAAAATGTTGAAAAAATATATTTTTTTTACAAAATTCATGAATGCATTGCTAGGCATTTTGAAATGTTTAAAAAATATATTTTTTCACATTATTCATTACAGCGTTGCTAGGCATTTTAAAATGTTGAAAAAATATATTTTTTTCACAAAATTCATGAAAGCGTTGCTAGGCATTTTAAAATGTTGAAAAAATATATTTTTTTCACATTATTCATAACAGCGTTGCTAGGCATTTTGAAATGTTGAAAAAATATATTTTTTTTACACAATTCGAGAAAGCGTTGCTAGGCATTTTGAAATGGTGAAAAAATATATTTTTTTCTCACAATTATTGAAAGCGTTGCTAGGCATTTTAAAATGTTGAAAAAATATATTTTTTTTACAACATTCATGAAAGCGTTGCTAGGCATTTGGAATGTTTAAAAAATATATTTTTTTCACATTATTCATAACAGCGTTGCTAGGCATTTTGAAATGTTGAAAAAATATATTTTTTTCACAAAATCCATGAAAGCGTTGCTAGGCATTTTAAAATGTTGAAAAAATATATTTTTTCACATTATTCATAACAGGGTTGTTACGCATTTTGAAATGTTGAAGAAATATATTTTTTTCACACAATTATTGAAAGCGTTGCTAGGCATTTTAAAATGTTTAAAAAATATATTTTTTTCACATTATTCATAACAGCGTTGCTAGGCATTTTGAAATGTTGAAAAAATATTTTTTTTTTACACAATTCGAGAAAGCGTTGCTAGGCATTTTGAAATGTTGAAAAAATATATTTTGTTCACACATTTATTGAAAGCGTTGCTAGGCATTTTAAAATGTTGAAAAAATATATTTTTTCACAAAATTCATGAAAGCGTTGCTAGGCATTTTAAAATGTTAAAAAAATATATTCTTTCACATTATTCATAACAGCGTTGCTAGGCGTTTTGAAATGTTGAAAAAATATATTTTTTTACACAATTCGAGAAAGCGTTGCTAGGCATTTTAAAATGTTGAAAAAATATATTTTTTTTACAACATTCATGAAAGCGTTGCTAGGCATTTTGAAATGTTTAAAAAATATATTTTTTCACATTATTCATAACAGAGTTGCTATGCATTTTGAAATGTTGAAAATATATATTTTTTTTTACACAATTCGAGAAAGCGTTGCTAGGCATTTTGAAATGTTGAAAAAATATATAATTTCACACAATTATTGACAGCGTTGCTAGGCATTTTAAAAAGTTGAAAAAATATATTTTTTTTACAAAATTCATGAAAGCATTGCTAGGCATTTTGAAATGTTTAAAAAATATATTTTTTTCACCTTATTCATAACAGCGTTGCTAGGCATTTAGAAATGTTGAAAAAATATATTTTTTTCACAAAATTCATGAAAGCATTGCTAGGCATTTTAAAATGTTGAAAAAATATATTTTTTTCTCAAAAATTCATGAAAGCGTTCCTAGGCATTTTAGAATGTTGAAAAATAATATTTTTTTTACAAAACACATGAAAGCGTTGCTAGGCACTTTGAAATGTTGAAAAATATATTTTTTTCACATTATTCATTACAGCGTTGCTATTCATTTTGAAATGTTGAAAAAATATAAATTTGTTTACACAATTCGAGAAAGCGTTGCTAGGCATTTTAAAATGTTGAAAACATATATTTTTTTTACAAAATTCATGAAAGCGTTGCTAGGCATTTGGAATGTTTAAAAAATATATTTTTTTCACATTATTCATAACGGCGTTGCTAGGCATTTTGAAATGTTGAAAAAATATATTTTTTTCACAAAATCCATGAAAGCGTTGCTAGGCATTTTAAAATGTTGAAAAAATATATTTTTTCACATTATTCATAACAGGGTTGTTACGCATTTTGAAATGTTGAAGAAATATATTTTTTTCACACAATTATTGAAAGCGTTGCTAGGCATTTTGAAATGTTTAAAAAATATATTTTTTTCACATTATTCATAACAGCGTTGCTAGGCATTTTGAAAAGTTAAAAAATATTTTGCTTTACACAATTCCAGAAAGCGTTGCTAGGCATTTTGAAATGTTGAAAAAATATATTTTGTTCACACAATTATTGAAAGCGTTGCTAGGCATTTTAAAATGTTGAAAAAATATATTTTTTCACAAAATTCATGAAAGCGTTGCTAGGCATTTTAAAATGTTAAAAAAATATATTTTTTCACATTATTCATAACAGCGTTGCTAGGCGTTTTGAAATGTTGAAAAAATATATTTTTTTACACAATTCGAGAAAGCGTTGCTAGGCATTTTGAAATGTTGAAAAAATATATTTTTTTTACAAAATTCATGAAAGCGTTGCTAGGGATTTTGGAATGTTTAAAAAATATATTCTTTTCACATTATTCATAACAGCGTTGCTAGGCATTTTGAAATATTGAAAAAATATATTTTTTTTACACAATGCGAGAAAGCGTTGCTAGGCATTTTGAAATGTTGAAAAAATATATTTTTTTCACAAAATTCATGAAAGCGTTGCTAGGCATTTTAAAATGTTGAAAAAATATATTTTTTTCACATTATTCATAACAGCGTTGCTAGGCATTTTGAAATGTTGAAAAAATATTTTTTTTCTACACAATTCGAGAAAGCGTTGCTAGGCATTTTGAAATGTTGAAAAAATATATTTTTTTCACACAATTATTGAAAGCGTTGCTAGGCATTTTAAAATGTTGAAAAAATATATTTTTTCACAAAATTCATGAAAGCGTTGCTAGGCATTTTAAAATGTTAAAAAAATATATTTTTTCACATTATTCACAACAGCGTTGCTAGGCGTTTTGAAATGTTGAAAAAATATATTTTTTTACACAATTCGAGAAAGCGTTGCTAGGCATTTTGAAATGTTGAAAAAATATATTTTTTTTACAAAATTCATGAAAGCGTTGCTAGGGATTTTGGAATGTTTAAAAAATATATTCTTTTCACATTATTCATAACAGCGTTGCTAGGCATTTTGAAATGTTAAAAAAATATATTTTTTTTACAAAATTCATGAAAGCGTTGCTAGGGATTTTGGAATGTTTAAAAAATATATTCTTTTCACATTATTCATAACAGCGTTGCTAGGCATTTTGAAATGTCGAAAAAATATATTTTTTTCACAAAATTCATGAAAGCGTTGCTAGGCATTTTAAAATGTTGAAAAAATATATTTTTTTTCACATTATTCATAACAGCGTTGCTAGGCATTTTGAAATGATGAAAAAATATATTTTTTTACACAATTCGAGAAAGCGTTGCTAGGCATTTTGAAATGTTGAAAAAATATATTTTTTTACACAATTCGAGAAAGCGTTGCTAGGCATTTTGAAATGTTGAAAAAATATATTATTTTCACACGATTATTAAAAGCGTTGCTAGGCATTTTAAAATGTTGAAAAAATATATTTTTTTTACAAAATTCATGAATGCATTGCTAGGCATTGAAATGTTTAAAAAATATATTTTTTTCACATTATTCATTACAGCGTTGCTAAGCATTTTGAAATGTTGAAAATATATATTTTTTTTACACAATTAGAGAAAGCGTTGCTAGGCATTTTGAAATGTTGAAAAAATATATTATTTTCACACAATTATTGAAAGCGTTGCTATGCATTTTAAAATGTTGAAAAAATATATTTTTTTTACAAAATTCATGAAAGCATTGCTAGGCATTTTGAAATGTTTAAAAAATATATTTTTTTCACCTTATTCATAACAGCGTTGCTAGGCATTTAGAAATGTTGAAAAAATATATTTTTTTCACAAAATTCATGAAAGCATTGCTAGGCATTTTAAAATGTTGAAAAAATTTATTTTTTTCACAATATTCATAACAGCGTTGCTAGGCATTTTGAAATGTTGAAAAAATATATTTGTTTCTCAAAAATTCATGAAAGCGTTCCTAGGCATTTTAGAATGTTGAAAAAATATATGTTTTTTACAAAACACATGAAAGCGTTGCTAGGCACTTTGAAATGTTGAAAAAATATATTTTTTTCACATTATTCATTACAGCGTTGCTATTCATTTTGAAATGTTGAAAAAATATATTTTTTTTACACAATTCGAGAAAGCGTTGCTAGGCATTTTAAAATGTTGAAAACATTTATTTTTTTTACAAAATTCATGAAAGCGTTGCTAGGCATTTGGAAAGTTTACAAAATAAATTTTTTTCACATTATTCATAACAGCGTTGCTAGGCATTTTGAAATGTTGAAAAAATATATTTTTTTAACAAAATCCATGAAAGCGTTGCTAGGCATTTTAAAATGTTGAAAAAATATATTTTTTCACATTATTCATAACAGGGATGCTACGCATTTTGAAATGTTGAAGAAATATATTTTTTTTACACAATGCGAGAAAGCGTTGCTAGGCATTTTGAAATGTTGAAAACATATATTTTTTCACACAATTATTGAAAGCGTTGCTAGGCATTTTAAAATGTTGAAAAAATATATTTTTATTTCAAAATTCATGAAAGCGTTGCTAGGCATTTTGAAATGTTTAAAAAATATATTTTTTTCACATTATTCATAACAGCGTTGCTAGGCATTTTGAAATGTTGAAAAAATATATTTTGTTCACACAATTATTGAAAGCGTTGCTAGGCATTTTAAAATGTTGAAAAAATATATTTTTTTCACAAAATTCATGAAAGCGTTGCTAGGCATTTTAAAATGTTGAAAAAATATATTTTTTTTCACATTATTCATAACAGCGTTGCTAGGCATTTTGAAATGATGAAAAAATATATTTTTTTTACACAATTCGAGAAAGCGTTGCTAGGCATTTTGAAATGTTGAAAAAATATATTTTTTTACACAATTCGAGAAAGCGTTGCTAGGCATTTTGAAATGTTTAAAAAATATATTATTTTCACACGATTATTGAAAGCGTTGCTAGGCATTTTAAAATGTTGAAAAAATATATTTTTTTTACAAAATTCATGAATGCATTGCTAGGCATTGAAATGTTTAAAAAATATATTTTTTTCACATTATTCATTACAGCGTTGCTAAGCATTTTGAAATGTTGAAAATATATATTTTTTTTACACAATTAGAGAAAGCGTTGCTAGGCATTTTGAAATGTTGAAAAAATATATTATTTTCACACAATTATTGAAAGCGTTGCTATGCATTTTAAAATGTTGAAAAAATATATTTTTTTTACAAAATTCATGAAAGCATTGCTAGGCATTTTGAAATGTTTAAAAAATATATTTTTTTCACCTTATTCATAACAGCGTTGCTAGGCATTTAGAAATGTTGAAAAAATATATTTTTTTCACAAAATTCATGAAAGCATTGCTAGGCATTTTAAAATGTTGAAAAAATTTATTTTTTTCACAATATTCATAACAGCGTTGCTAGGCATTTTGAAATGTTGAAAAAATATATTTGTTTCTCAAAAATTCATGAAAGCGTTCCTAGGCATTTTAGAATGTTGAAAAAATATATGTTTTTTACAAAACACATGAAAGCGTTGCTAGGCACTTTGAAATGTTGAAAAAATATATTTTTTTCACATTATTCATTACAGCGTTGCTATTCATTTTGAAATGTTGAAAAAATATATTTTTTTTACACAATTCGAGAAAGCGTTGCTAGGCATTTTAAAATGTTGAAAACATTTATTTTTTTTTACAAAATTCATGAAAGCGTTGCTAGGCATTTGGAAAGTTTACAAAATAAATTTTTTTCACATTATTCATAACAGCGTTGCTAGGCATTTTGAAATGTTGAAAAAATATATTTTTTTAACAAAATCCATGAAAGCGTTGCTAGGCATTTTAAAATGTTGAAAAAATATATTTTTTCACATTATTCATAACAACGTTGCTAGGCATTTTGAAATGTTGAAAAAATATATTTTTTTTACACAATTCGAGAAAGCGTTGCTAGGCATTTTGAAATGTTGAAAAATATATTATTTTCACACAATTATAGAAAGCGTTGCTAGGCATTTTAAAATGTTGAAAAAATATATTTTTATTTCAAAATTCATGAAAGCGTTGCTAGGCATTTTGAAATGTTTAAAAAATATATTTTTTTCACATTATTCATAACAGCGTTGCTAGGCATTTTGAAATGTTGAAAAAATATATTTTGTTCACACAATTATTGAAAGCGTTGCTAGGCATTTTAAAATGTTGAAAAAATATATTTTTTTCACAAAATTCATGAAAGCGTTCCTAGGCATTTTAAAATGTTAAAAAAATATATTTTTTTACATTATTCATAACAGCGTTGCTAGGCGTTTTGAAATGTTGAAAAAATATATTTTTTTCACAAAATTCATGAAAGCGTTGCTAGGCATTTTAAAATGTTGAAAAAATATATTTTTTTCACATTATTCATAACAGCGTTTCTAGGCATTTTGAAATGTTTAAAAAATATATTTTTTTTACAAAATACATGAAATCGTTGCTAGGCATTTTGAAATGTTTAAAAAATATATTTTTTCACATTATTCATAACAGCGTTGCTAGGCATTTTGAAATGTTGAAAAAATATATTTTTTTTACACAATTCGAGAAAGCGTTGCTAGGCATTTTGAAATGTTGAAAAATATATTATTTTCACACAATTATTGAAAGCGTTGCTAGGCATTTTAAAATGTTGAAAAAATATATTTTTTTTACAAAATTCATGAAAGCATTGCTGGCATTTTGAAATGTTTAAAAAATAAATTTTTTTCACCTTATTCATAACAGCGTTGCTAGGCATTTAGAAATGTTGAAAAAATATATTTTTTTCACAAAATTCATGAAAGCATTGCTAGGCATTTTAAAATGTTGAAAAAATATATTTTTTTCACATTATTCATAACAGCGTTGCTAGGCATTTTGAAATGTTGAAAAAATATATTTTTTTCTCAAAAATTCATGAAAGCGTTGCTAGGCATTATAGAATGCTGAAAAAATATATTTTTTTTACAAAACACATGAAAGCGTTGCTAGGCACTTTGAAATGTTGAAAAAATATATTTTTTTCTCATTATTCATTACAGCGTTGCTAGGCATTTTGAAATGTAGAAAAAATATATTTTTTTTACACAATTCTAGAAAGCGTTGCTAGGCATTTAAAAATGTTGAAAAAATATATTTTTTTTACAAAATTCATAAAAGCATTGCTGGCATTTTGAAATGTTTAAAAATATATTTTTTTCACATTTTTCATAACAGCGTTGCTAGGCATTTTGAAATGTTGAAAAAATATATTTTTTTCACAAAATCCATGAAAGCGTTGCTAGGCATTTTAAAATGTTGAAAAAATATATTTTTTCACATTATTCATAACAGTGTTGATACGCATTTTGAAATGTTAAAGAAATATATTTTTTTTACACAATGCGAGAAAGCGTTGCTAGGCATTTTGAAATGTTGAAAAAATATATTTTTATTTCAAAATTCATGAAAGCGTTGCTAGGCATTTTGAAATGTTTAAAAAATATATTTTTTTTACATTATTCATAACAGCGTTGCTAGGCATTTTGAAATGTTGAAAAAATATATTTTTTTACACAATTCGAGAAAGCGTTGCTAGGCATTTTGAAATGTTGAAAAAATATATTTTTTTCACAAAATTCATGAAAGCGTTGCTAAGCATTTTAAAATGTTGAAAACATATATTTTTTTTTACAAAATTCATGAAAGCGTTGCTAGGCATTTGGAATGTTTAAAAAATATATTTTTTTCACATTATTCATAACAGCGTTGCTAGGCATTTTGAAATGTTGAAAAAATATATTTTTTTCACAAAATCCATGAAAGCGTTGCTAGGCATTTTAAAATGTTGAAAAAATATATTTTTTCACATTATTCATAACAGGGTTGCTACGCATTTTCAAATGTTGAAGAAATATATTTTTTTTACACAATGCGAGAAAGCGTTGCTAGGCATTTTGAAAAGTTGAAAAAATATATTTTTTTCACACAATTTTTGAAAGCGTTGCTAGGCGTTTTAAAATGTTGAAAAAATATATTTTTATTTCAAAATTTATGAAAGCGTTGCTAGGCATTTTGAAATGTTTAAAAAATATATTTTTTTCACATTATTCATAACAGCGTTGCTAGGCATTTTGAAATGTTGAAAAAATATATTTTTTTTACACAATTCGAGAAAGCGTTGCTAGGCATTTTGAAATGTTGAAAAAATATATTTTTACACACAATTATTGAAAGCGTTGCTAGGCATTTTAAAATGTTGAAAAAATATATTTTTTTCATAAAATTCATGAAATCGTTGCTAGGCATTTTAAAATGATGAAAAAATATATTTTGTTCACATTATTCATAACAGCGTTGCTAGGCAATTTTAAATGTTTAAAAAATATTTTTTTTCACATTATTCATAACAGCGTTGCTAGGCATTTTGAAATGTTGAAAAAATATATTTTTTTTACACAATTCGAGAAAGCGTTGCTAGGCATTTTGAAATGTTGAAAAAATATATTTTTTTCACATTATTCATAACAGCGTTGCTAGGCATTTTGAAATGTTGAAAAAATATATTTTTACACACAATTATTGAAAGCGTTGCTAGGCATTTTAAAATGATGAAAAAATATATTTTTTTCACATTATTCATAACAGCGTTGCTAGGCAATTTTAAATGTTTAAAAAATATTTTTTTTCACATTATTCATAACAGCGTTGCTAGGCATTTTGAAATGTTGAAAAAATATATTTTTTTTACACAATTCGAGAAAGCGTTGCTAGGCATTTTGAAATGTTGAAAAAATATATTTTTTTCACATTATTCATAACAGCGTTGCTAGGCATTTTGAAATGTTGAAAAAATATATTTTTACACACAATTATTGAAAGCGTTGCTAGGCATTTTAAAATGTTGAAAAAATATATTTTTTTTACGCAATTCGAGAAAGCGTTGTTAGGCATTTTGAAATGTTGAAAAAATATATTATTTTCACACAATTATTGAAAGCGTTGCTAGGGATTTTAAAATGTTTAAAAAATATATTTTTTTTACAAAATTCATGAAAGCATTCCTAGGCATTTTAAAATGTTGAAAAAATATATTTTTTCACATTATTCATAACAGTGTTGCTACGCATTTTGAAATGTTGAAAAAATATATTTTTTTCTCAAAAATTCATGAAAGCGTTGCTAGGCATTATAGAATGTTGAAAAAATATATTTTTTTTACAAAACACATGAAAGCGTTGCTAGGCACTTTGAAATGTTGTAAAAATATATTTTTTTCACATTATTCATTACAGCGTTGCTAGGCATTTGAAATGTTGAAAAAATATATTTTTTTTACACAATTCTAGAAAGCGTTGCTAGGCATTTTAAAATGTTGAAAACATATATTTTATTTCTAAATTCATGAAAGCGTTGATAGGCATTTTGAAATGTTGAAAAAATATATTTTTTTCATAAAATTCATGAAAGCGTTGCTAGGCATTTTAAAATGATGAAAAAATATATTTTTTTCACATTATTCATAACAGCGTTGCTAGGCAATTTTAAGTGTTTAAAAAATATTTTTTTTTCACATTATTCATAACAGAGTTGCTAGGCATTTTGAAATGTTGAAAAAATATATTTTTTTACGCAATTCGAGAAAGCGTTGTTAGGCATTTTGAAATGTTGAAAAAATATATTATTTTCACACAATTATTGAAAGCGTTGCTAGGCATTTTAAAATGTTGAAAAAATATATTTTTTTTACAAAATTCATGAAAGCATTCCTAGGCATTTTAAAATGTTGAAAAAATATATTTTTTTCACATTATTCATAACAGGGTTGCTAGGCATTTTGAAATGTTGAAAAAATATATTTTTTTCTCAAAAGTTCATGAAAGCGTTGCTAGGCATTATAGAATGTTGAAAAAATGTATTTTTTTTACAAAACACATGAAAGCGTTGCTACTCACTTTGAAATGTTGAAAAAATATATTTTTTTCACATTATTCATTACAGCGTTGCTAGGCATTTTGAAATGTTGAAAAATTATATTTTTTTTACAAAATTCGAGAAAGCGTTGCTAGGCATTTTAAAATGTTGAAAAAATATATTATTTTTAAAAAATTCATGAAAGCGTTGCTAGGCATTTGGAATGTTTAAAAAATATATTTTTTTCACATCAGTCATAACAGCGTTGCTAGGCATTTTGAAATGTTGAAAAAATATATTTTTTTCACAAAATCCATGAAAGCGTTGTTAGGCATTTTAAAATGTTGAAAAAATATATTTTTTCACATTATTCATTACAGCGTTGCTAGGCATTTTGAAATGTTGAAAAAATATATTTTTTTTACACAATTCTAGAAAGCGTTGCTAGGCATTTTAAAATGTTGAAAACATATATTTTATTTCTAAATTCATGAAAGCGTTGCTAGGCATTTTGAAATGTTTTAAAAAAATATTTTTTTCACATTATTCATAACAGCGTTGCTAGGCATTTTGAAATGTTGAAAAAATATATTTTTTTACACAATTCGAGAAAGCGTTGCTAGGCATTTTAAAATGTTGAAAACATATATTTTATTTCTAAATTCATGAAAGCGTTGCTAGGCATTTCGAAATGTTTTAAAAAAATATTTTTTTCACATTATTCATTACAGCGTTGCTAGGCATTTTAAAATGTTGAAAAAATATATTATTTTTAAAAAATTCATGAAAGCGTTGCTAGGCATTTGGAATGTTTAAAAAATATATTTTTTTCACATTATTCATAACAGCGTTGCTAGGCATTTTTAAATGTTGAAAAAATATATTTTTTTCTCAAAAATTCATGAAAGCGTTGCTAGGCATTATAGAATGTTGAAAAAATATATTTTTGTTACAAAACACATGAAAGCGTTGCTAGGCACTTTGAAATGTTGTAAAATAATATTTTTTCCACATTATTCATTACAGCGTTGCTAGGCATTTTGAAATGTTGAAAAAATATATTTTTTTTACACAATTCTAGAAAGCGTTGCTAGGCATTTTAAAATGTTGAAAACATATATTTTATTTCTAAATTCATGAAAGCGTTGCTAGGCATTTTGAAATGTTTTAAAAAAATATTTTTTTCACATTATTCATAACAGCGTTGCTAGGCATTTTGAAATGTTGAAAAAATATATTTTTTTACACAATTCGAGAAAGCGTTGCTAGGCATTTTGAAATGTTGAAAAAATATATTTTTTTCACAAAATTCATGAAAGCGTTGCTAGGCATTTTAAAATGTTGAAAAAATATATTTTGTTCACATTATTCATAACAACGTTGCTAGGCATTTTGAAATGTTGAAAAAATATGTTTTTTTTACACAATTCGAGAAAGCGTTGCTAGGCATTTTGAAATGTTGAAAAAATATATTTTTTTCACATTATTCATAACAGCGTTGCTAGGCATTTTGAAATGTTGAAAAAATATATTTTTACACACAATTATTGAAAGCGTTGCTAGGCATTTTAAAATGTTGAAAAAATATATTTTTTTCATAAAATTCATGAAAGCGTTGCTAGGCATTTTAAAATGAAGAAAAAATATATTTTTTTCACATTATTCATAACAGCGTTGCTAGGCAATTTTAAATGTTTAAAAAATATTTTTTTTCACATTATTCATAACAGCGTTGCTAGGCATTTTGAAATGTTGAAAAAATATATTTTTTTACACAATTCGAGAAAGCGTTGCTAGGCATTTTGAAATGTTGAAAAAATATATTTTTTTCACAAAATTCATGAAAGCGTTGCTAGGCATTTTAAAATGTTGAAAAAATATATTTTGTTCACATTATTCATAACAACGTTGCTAGGCATTTTGAAATGTTGAAAAAATATATTTTTTTTACACAATTCGAGAAGGCGTTGCTAGGCATTTTGAAATGTTGAAAAAATATATTTTTTTCACATTATTCATAACAGCGTTGCTAGGCATTTTGAAATGTTGAAAAAATATATTTTTACACACAATTATTGAAAGCGTTGCTAGGCATTTTAAAATGTTGAAAAAATATATTTTTTTCATAAAATTCATGAAAGCGTTGCTAGGCATTTTAAAATGATGAAAAAATATATTTTTTTCACATTATTCATAACAGCGTTGCTAGGCAATTTTAAATGTTTAAAAAATATTTTTTTTCACATTATTCATAACAGCGTTGCTAGGCATTTTGAAATGTTGAAAAAATATATTTTTTTCTCAAAAATTCATGAAAGCGTTGCTAGGCATTATAGAATGTTGAAAAAATATATTTTTTTTACAAAACACATGAACGCGTTGCTAGGCACTTTGAAATGTTGTAAAAATATATTTTTTTCACATTATTCATTACAGCGTTGCTAGGCATTTGAAATGTTGAAAAAATATATTTTTTTTACACAATTCTAGAAAGCGTTGCTAGGCATTTTAAAATGTTGAAAACATATATTTTATTTCTAAATTCATGAAAGCGTTGATAGGCATTTTGAAATGTTGAAAAAATATATTTTTTTCATAAAATTCATGAAAGCGTTGCTAGGCATTTTAAAATGATGAAAAAATATATTTTTTTCACATTATTCATAACAGCGTTGCTAGGCAATTTTAAGTGTTTAAAAAATATTTTTTTTTCACATTATTCATAACAGAGTTGCTAGGCATTTTGAAATGTTGAAAAAATATATTTTTTTACGCAATTCGAGAAAGCGTTGTTAGGCATTTTGAAATGTTGAAAAAATATATTATTTTCACACAATTATTAAAAGCGTTGCTAGGCATTTTAAAATGTTGAAAAAATATATTTTTTTTACAAAATTCATGAAAGCATTCCTAGGCATTTTAAAATGTTGAAAAAATATATTTTTTTCACATTATTCATAACAGGGTTGCTAGGCATTTTGAAATGTTGAAAAAATATATTTTTTTCTCAAAAGTTCATGAAAGCGTTGCTAGGCATTATAGAATGTTGAAAAAATGTATTTTTTTTACAAAACACATGAAAGCGTTGCTACTCACTTTGAAATGTTGAAAAAATATATTTTTTTCACATTATTCATTACAGCGTTGCTAGGCATTTTGAAATGTTGAAAAATTATATTTTTTTTACAAAATTCGAGAAAGCGTTGCTAGGCATTTTAAAATGTTGAAAAAATATATTATTTTTAAAAAATTCATGAAAGCGTTGCTAGGCATTTGGAATGTTTAAAAAATATATTTTTTTCACATTAGTCATAACAGCGTTGCTAGGCATTTTGAAATGTTGAAAAAATATATTTTTTTCACAAAATCCATGAAAGCGTTGTTAGGCATTTTAAAATGTTGAAAAAATATATTTTTTCACATTATTCATTACAGCGTTGCTAGGCATTTTGAAATGTTGAAAAAATATATTTTTTTTACACAATTCTAGAAAGCGTTGCTAGGCATTTTAAAATGTTGAAAACATATATTTTATTTCTAAATTCATGAAAGCGTTGCTAGGCATTTTGAAATGTTTTAAAAAAATATTTTTTTCACATTATTCATAACAGCGTTGCTAGGCATTTTGAAATGTTGAAAAAATATATTTTTTTACACAATTCGAGAAAGCGTTGCTAGGCATTTTAAAATGTTGAAAACATATATTTTATTTCTAAATTCATGAAAGCGTTGCTAGGCATTTTGAAATGTTTTAAAAAAATATTTTTTTCACATTATTCATTACAGCGTTGCTAGGCATTTTAAAATGTTGAAAAAATATATTATTTTTAAAAAATTCATGAAAGCGTTGCTAGGCATTTGGAATGTTTAAAAAATATATTTTTTTCACATTATTCATAACAGCGTTGCTAGGCATTTTTAAATGTTGAAAAAATATATTTTTTTCTCAAAAATTCATGAAAGCGTTGCTAGGCATTATAGAATGTTGAAAAAATATATTTTTGTTACAAAACACATGAAAGCGTTGCTAGGCACTTTGAAATGTTGTAAAATAATATTTTTTCCACATTATTCATTACAGCGTTGCTAGGCATTTTGAAATGTTGAAAAAATATATTTTTTTTACACAATTCTAGAAAGCGTTGCTAGGCATTTTAAAATGTTGAAAACATATATTTTATTTCTAAATTCATGAAAGCGTTGCTAGGCATTTTGAAATGTTTTAAAAAAATATTTTTTTCACATTATTCATAACAGCGTTGCTAGGCATTTTGAAATGTTGAAAAAATATATTTTTTTACACAATTCGAGAAAGCGTTGCTAGGCATTTTGAAATGTTGAAAAAATATATTTTTTTCACAAAATTCATGAAAGCGTTGCTAGGCATTTTAAAATGTTGAAAAAATATATTTTGTTCACATTATTCATAACAACGTTGCTAGGCATTTTGAAATGTTGAAAAAATATGTTTTTTTTACACAATTCGAGAAAGCGTTGCTAGGCATTTTGAAATGTTGAAAAAATATATTTTTTTCACATTATTCATAACAGCGTTGCTAGGCATTTTGAAATGTTGAAAAAATATATTTTTACACACAATTATTGAAAGCGTTGCTAGGCATTTTAAAATGTTGAAAAAATATATTTTTTTCATAAAATTCATGAAAGCGTTGCTAGGCATTTTAAAATGAAGAAAAAATATATTTTTTTCACATTATTCATAACAGCGTTGCTAGGCAATTTTAAATGTTTAAAAAATATTTTTTTTCACATTATTCATAACAGCGTTGCTAGGCATTTTGAAATGTTGAAAAAATATATTTTTTTACACAATTCGAGAAAGCGTTGCTAGGCATTTTGAAATGTTGAAAAAATATATTTTTTTCACAAAATTCATGAAAGCGTTGCTAGGCATTTTAAAATGTTGAAAAAATATATTTTGTTCACATTATTCATAACAACGTTGCTAGGCATTTTGAAATGTTGAAAAAATATATTTTTTTTACACAATTCGAGAAGGCGTTGCTAGGCATTTTGAAATGTTGAAAAAATATATTTTTTTCACATTATTCATAACAGCATTGCTAGGCATTTTGAAATGTTGAAAAAATATATTTTTACACACAATTATTGAAAGCGTTGCTAGGCATTTTAAAATGTTGAAAAAATATATTTTTTTCATAAAATTCATGAAAGCGTTGCTAGGCATTTTAAAATGATGAAAAAATATATTTTTTTCACATTATTCATAACAGCGTTGCTAGGCAATTTTAAATGTTTAAAAAATATTTTTTTTCACATTATTCATAACAGCGTTGCTAGGCATTTTGAAATGTTGAAAAAATATATTTTTTTCTCAAAAATTAATGAAAGCGTTGCTAGGCATTATAGAATGTTGAAAAAATATATTTTTTTTACAAAACACATGAAAGCGTTGCTAGGCACTTTGAAATGTTGTAAAAATATATTTTTTTCACATTATTCATTACAGCGTTGCTAGGCATTTGAAATGTTGAAAAAATATATTTTTTTTACACAATTCTAGAAAGCGTTGCTAGGCATTTTAAAATGTTGAAAACATATATTTTATTTCTAAATTCATGAAAGCGTTGATAGGCATTTTGAAATGTTGAAAAAATATATTTTTTTCATAAAATTCATGAAAGCGTTGCTAGGCATTTTAAAATGATGAAAAAATATATTTTTTTCACATTATTCATAACAGCGTTGCTAGGCAATTTTAAGTGTTTAAAAAATATTTTTTTTTCACATTATTCATAACAGAGTTGCTAGGCATTTTGAAATGTTGAAAAAATATATTTTTTTACGCAATTCGAGAAAGCGTTGTTAGGCATTTTGAAATGTTGAAAAAATATATTATTTTCACACAATTATTGAAAGCGTTGCTAGGCATTTTAAAATGTTGAAAAAATATATTTTTTTTACAAAATTCATGAAAGCATTCCTAGGCATTTTAAAATGTTGAAAAAATATATTTTTTTCACATTATTCATAACAGGGTTGCTAGGCATTTTGAAATGTTGAAAAAATATATTTTTTTCTCAAAAGTTCATGAAAGCGTTGCTAGGCATTATAGAATGTTGAAAAAATGTATTTTTTTTACAAAACACATGAAAGCGTTGCTACTCACTTTGAAATGTTGAAAAAATATATTTTTTTCACATTATTCATTACAGCGTTGCTAGGCATTTTGAAATGTTGAAAAATTATATTTTTTTTACAAAATTCGAGAAAGCGTTGCTAGGCATTTTAAAATGTTGAAAAAATATATTATTTTTAAAAAATTCATGAAAGCGTTGCTAGGCATTTGGAATGTTTAAAAAATATATTTTTTTCACATTAGTCATAACAGCGTTGCTAGGCATTTTGAAATGTTGAAAAAATATATTTTTTTCACAAAATCCATGAAAGCGTTGTTAGGCATTTTAAAATGTTGAAAAAATATATTTTTTCACATTATTCATTACAGCGTTGCTAGGCATTTTGAAATGTTGAAAAAATATATTTTTTTTACACAATTCTAGAAAGCGTTGCTAGGCATTTTAAAATGTTGAAAACATATATTTTATTTCTAAATTCATGAAAGCGTTGCTAGGCATTTTGAAATGTTTTAAAAAAATATTTTTTTCACATTATTCATAACAGCGTTGCTAGGCATTTTGAAATGTTGAAAAAATATATTTTTTTACACAATTCGAGAAAGCGTTGCTAGGCATTTTAAAATGTTGAAAACATATATTTTATTTCTAAATTCATGAAAGCGTTGCTAGGCATTTTGAAATGTTTTAAAAAAATATTTTTTTCACATTATTCATTACAGCGTTGCTAGGCATTTTAAAATGTTGAAAAAATATATTATTTTTAAAAAATTCATGAAAGCGTTGCTAGGCATTTGGAATGTTTAAAAAATATATTTTTTTCACATTATTCATAACAGCGTTGCTAGGCATTTTTAAATGTTGAAAAAATATATTTTTTTCTCAAAAATTCATGAAAGCGTTGCTAGGCATTATAGAATGTTGAAAAAATATATTTTTGTTACAAAACACATGAAAGCGTTGCTAGGCACTTTGAAATGTTGTAAAATAATATTTTTTCCACATTATTCATTACAGCGTTGCTAGGCATTTTGAAATGTTGAAAAAATATATTTTTTTTACACAATTCTAGAAAGCGTTGCTAGGCATTTTAAAATGTTGAAAACATATATTTTATTTCTAAATTCATGAAAGCGTTGCTAGGCATTTTGAAATGTTTTAAAAAAATATTTTTTTCACATTATTCATAACAGCGTTGCTAGGCATTTTGAAATGTTGAAAAAATATATTTTTTTACACAATTCGAGAAAGCGTTGCTAGGCATTTTGAAATGTTGAAAAAATATATTTTTTTCACAAAATTCATGAAAGCGTTGCTAGGCATTTTAAAATGTTGAAAAAATATATTTTGTTCACATTATTCATAACAACGTTGCTAGGCATTTTGAAATGTTGAAAAAATATGTTTTTTTTACACAATTCGAGAAAGCGTTGCTAGGCATTTTGAAATGTTGAAAAAATATATTTTTTTCACATTATTCATAACAGCGTTGCTAGGCATTTTGAAATGTTGAAAAAATATATTTTTACACACAATTATTGAAAGCGTTGCTAGGCATTTTAAAATGTTGAAAAAATATATTTTTTTCATAAAATTCATGAAAGCGTTGCTAGGCATTTTAAAATGAAGAAAAAATATATTTTTTTCACATTATTCATAACAGCGTTGCTAGGCAATTTTAAATGTTTAAAAAATATTTTTTTTCACATTATTCATAACAGCGTTGCTAGGCATTTTGAAATGTTGAAAAAATATATTTTTTTACACAATTCGAGAAAGCGTTGCTAGGCATTTTGAAATGTTGAAAAAATATATTTTTTTCACAAAATTCATGAAAGCGTTGCTAGGCATTTTAAAATGTTGAAAAAATATATTTTGTTCACATTATTCATAACAACGTTGCTAGGCATTTTGAAATGTTGAAAAAATATATTTTTTTTACACAATTCGAGAAGGCGTTGCTAGGCATTTTGAAATGTTGAAAAAATATATTTTTTTCACATTATTCATAACAGCGTTGCTAGGCATTTTGAAATGTTGAAAAAATATATTTTTACACACAATTATTGAAAGCGTTGCTAGGCATTTTAAAATGTTGAAAAAATATATTTTTTTCATAAAATTCATGAAAGCGTTGCTAGGCATTTTAAAATGATGAAAAAATATATTTTTTTCACATTATTCATAACAGCGTTGCTAGGCAATTTTAAATGTTTAAAAAATATTTTTTTTCACATTATTCATAACAGCGTTGCTAGGCATTTTGAAATGTTGAAAAAATATATTTTTTTCACAAAATTCATGAAAGCGTTGCTAGGCATTTTAAAATGTTGAAAAAATATATTTTGTTCACATTATTCATTACAGCGTTGCTAAGCATTTTGAAATGTTGAAAAAATATATTTTTTTTACACAATTCGAGAAAGCGTTGCTAGGCATTTTAAAATGTTGAAAACATATATTATTTTTAAAAAATTCATGAAAGCGTTGCTAGGCATTTGGAATGTTGAAAAATATATTTTTTCACATTATTCATAACAGCATTGCTAGGCATTTTGAAATGTTGAAAAAATATATTTTTTTCACAAAATCCATGAAAGCGTTGTTAGGCATTTCAAAATGTTGAAAAAATATATTTTTTCACATTATTCATAACAGTGTTGCTACGCATTTTGAAATGTTGAAGAAATATATTTTTTTTACACAATGCGAGAAAGCGTTGCTAGGCATTTTGAAATGTTGAAAAAATATATTTTTTTCACACAATTATTGAAAGCGTTGCTAGGCATTTTAAAATGTTGAAAAAATATATTTTTATTTCAAAATTCATGAAAGTGTTGCTAGGCATTTTGAAATGTTTAAAAAATATATTTTTTTCACATTATTCATAACAGCGTTGCTAGGCATTTTGAAATGTTGAAAAAATATATTTTTTTTCACAATTCGAGAAAGCGTTGCTACGCATTTTGAAATGTTGAAAAAATATATTTTGTTCACACAATTATTGAAAGCGTTGCTAGGCATTTTAAAATGTTGAAAAAATATATTTTTTCACATTATTCATAACAGCATTGCTAGGCATTTTAAAATGTTGAAAAAATATATTTTTTTCTCAAAAATTCATGAAAGCGTTGCTAGGCATTATAGAATGTTGAAAAATTATATTTTTTTTACAAAACACATGAAAGCGTTGCTACTCACTTTGAAATGTTGAAAAAATAAATTTTTTTCACATTATTCATTACAGCGTTGCTAGGCATTTTGAAATGTTGAAAAAATATATTTTCCTTGCACAATTCGAGAAAGCGTTGCTAGGCATTTTAAAATGTTGAAAACATATATTATTTTTAAAAAATTCATGAAAGCGTTGCTAGCCATTTGGAATGTTTAAAAAATATATTTTTTTCACATTATTCATAACAGCGTTGCTAGGCATTTTGAAATGTTGAAAAAATATATTTTTTTCACAAAATCCATGAAAGCGTTGTTAGGCATTTTAAAATGTTGAAAAAATATATTTTTTCACATTATTCATAACAGTGTTGCTACGCATTTTGAAATGTTGAAGAAATATATTTTTTTTACACAATGCGAGAAAGCGTTGCTAGGCATTTTGAAATGTTGAAAAAATATATTTTTTTCACACAATTATTGAAAGCGTTGCTAGGCATTTTGAAATGTTGAAAAAATATATTTTTATTTCAAAATTCATGAAAGCGTTGCTAGGCATTTTGAAATGTTTAAAAAATATATTTTTTTCACATTATTCATAACAGCGTTGCTAGGCATTTTGAAATGTTGAAAAAATATATTTTTTTCACACAATTATTGAAAGCGTTGCTAGGCATTTTAAAATGTTGAAAAAATATATTTTTATTTCAAAATTCATGAAAGCGTTGCTAGGCATTTTGAAATGTTTAAAAAATATATTTTTTCACATTATTCATAACAGCGTTGCTAGGCATTTTGAAATGTTGAAAAAATATATTTTTTTTCACAATTCGAGAAAGCGTTGCTAGGCATTTTAAAATGTTGAAAACATATATTATTTTTAAAAAATTCATGAAAGCGTTGCTAGGCATTTGGAATGTTTAAAAAATATATTTTTTTCACATTATTCATAACAGCGTTGCTAGGCATTTTGAAATGTTGAAAAAATATATTTTTTTTCACAAAATCCATGAAAGCGTTGTTAAGAATTTTAAAATGTTGAAAAAATATATTTTTTCACATTATTCATAACAGTGTTGCTACGCATTTTGAAATGTTGAAGAAATATATTTTTTTTACACAATGCGAGAAAGCGTTGCTAGGCATTTTGAAATGTTGAAAAAATATATTTTTTTCACACAATTATTGAAAGCGTTGCTAGGCATTTTGAAATGTTGAAAAAATATATTTTTATTTCAAAATTCATGAAAGCGTTGCTAGGCATTTTGAAATGTTTAAAAAATATATTTTTTTCACATTATTCATAACAGCGTTGCTAGGCATTTTGAAATGTTGAAAAAATATATTTTTTTTCACAATTCGAGAAAGCGTTGCTACGCATTTTGAAATGTTGAAAAAATATATTTTGTTCACACAATTATTGAAAGCGTTGCTAGGCATTTTAAAATGTTGAAAAAATATATTTTTTCACATTATTCATAACAGCGTTGCTAGGCATTTTGAAATGTTGAAAATATATATTTTTTTACACAATTCGAGAAAGCGTTGTTAGGCATTTGAAATGTTGAAAAAATATATTATTTTCACACAATTATTGAAAGCGTTGCTAGGCATATTAAAATGCTGAAAAAATATATTTTTTTTACAAAATTCATGAAAGCGTTGCTAGGCATTTTAAAATGTTAAAAAAATATATTTTTTTCACATTATTCATAACAGCGTTGCTAGGCGTTTTTAAATGTTGAAAAAATATATTTTTTTACACAATTCGAGAAAGCGTTGTAAGGCATTTTGAAATGTTGAAAAAATTTATTTTTTCACACAATTATTGAAAGCGTTGCTAGGCATTTTAAAATGTTGAAAAAATATATTTTTATTTCAAAATTCATGAAAGCGTTGCTAGGCATTTTTAAATGTTTAAAAAATATATTTTTTTCACATTATTCATAACAGCGTTGCTAGGCATTTTGAAATGTTGAAAAAATATATTTTTTTTCACAATTCGAGAAAGCGTTGCTACGCATTTTGAAATGTTGAAAAAATATATTTTGTTCACGCAATTATTGAAAGCGTTGCTAGGCATTTTAAAATGTTGAAAAAATATATTTTTTTCACATTATTCATAACAGCGTTGCTAGGCATTTTGAAATGTTGAAAAAATATATTTTTTTCTCAAAAATTCATGAAAGCGTTGCTAGGCATTATAGAATGTTGAAAAATTATATTTTTTTTACAAAACACATGAAAGCGTTGCTACTCACTTTGAAATGTTGAAAAAATAAATTTTTTTCACATTATTCATTACAGCGTTGCTAGGCATTTTGAAATGTTGAAAAAATATATTTTTCTTACACAATTCGAGAAAGCGTTGCTAGGCATTTTAAAATGTTGAAAACATATATTATTTTTAAAAAATTCATTAAAGCGTTGCTAGGCATTTGGAATGTTTGAAAAATAAATTTTTTTTCACATTATTCATAACAGCGTTGCTAGGCATTTTGAAATGTTGAAAAAATATATTTTTTTCACACAATTATTGAAAGCGTTGCTAGGCATTTTGAAATGTTGAAAAAATATATTTTTATTTCAAAATTCATGAAAGCGTTGCTAGGCATTTTGAAATGTTGAAAAAATATATTTTTTTTCACAATTCGAGAAAGCGTTGCTACGCATTTTGAAATGTTGAAAAAATATATTATTTTCACACAATTATTGAAAGCGTTGCTAGGCATTTTAAAATGCTGAAAAAATATATTTTTTTTACAAAATTCATGAGAGCGTTGCTAGGCATTTTAAAATGTTAAAAAAAATATATTTTTCACATTATTCATAACAGCGTTCCTAGGCGTTTTGAAATGTTGAAAAAATATATTTTTTTACACAATTCGAGAAAGCGTTGTAAGGCATTTTGAAATGTTGAAAAAATTTATTTTTTCACACAATTATTGAAAGCGTTGCTAGGCATTTTGAAATGTTTAAAAAATATTTTCTTTTCACCTTATTCATAACAGCGTTGCTAGGCATTTAGAAATGTTGAAAAAATATATTTTTTTTCACAAAAGTCATGAAAGCATTGCTAGGCATTTTAAAATGTTGAAAAAATATTTTTTTTCACATTATTCATAACAGCGTTGCTAGGCATTTTGAAATGTTGAAAAAATATATTTTTTTCACATTATTCATAACAGCGTTGCTAGGCGTTTTGAAATGTTGAAAAAATATTTTTTTTTACACAATTCGAGAAAGCGTTGTAAGGCATTTTGAAATGTTGAAAAAATTTATTTTTTCACACAATTATTGAAAGCGTTGCTAGGCATTTTAAAATGCTGAAAAAATATATTTTTTTTACAAAATTCATGAGAGCGTTGCTAGGCATTTTAAAATGTTAAAAAAATATATTTTTTTCACATTATTCATAACAGCGTTGCTAGGCGTTTTGAAATGTTGAAAAAATATATTTTTTTACACAATTCGAGAAAGCGTTGGAAGGCATTTTGAAATGTTGAAAAAATTTATTTTTTCACACAATTATTGAAAGCGTTGCTAGGCATTTTGAAATGTTTAAAAAATATTTTCTTTTCACCTTATTCATAACAGCGTTGCTAGGCATTTAGAAATGTTGAAAAAATATATTTTTTTTCACAAAAGTCATGAAAGCATTGCTAGGCATTTTAAAATGTTGAAAAAATATTTTTTTTCACATTATTCATAACAGCGTTGCTAGGCATTTTGAAATGTTGAAAAAATATATTTTTTTCTCAAAAATTCATGAAAGCGTTGCTAGGCATTTAGAAATGTTGAAAAAATATATTTTTTTTACAAAACACATGAAAGCGTTGCTAGGCACTTTCAAATGTTGAAAAAATATATTTTTTTTACATTATTCATTACAGCGTTGCTAGGCATTTTGAAATGTTGATAAAACATATTTTTTTTACACAATTCTAGAAAGCGTTGCTAGGCATTTTGAAATGTTGAAAAATATATTTTTTTTCACAATTCGAGAAAGCGTTGCTACGCATTTTGAAATGTTGAAAAAATATATTTTGTTCACACAATTATTGAAAGCGTTGCTAGGCATTTTAAAATGTTGAAAAAATATATTTTTTCACATTATTCATAACAGCGTTGCTAGGCATTTTGAAATGTTGAAAACATATATTTTTTTTACACAATTCGAGAAAGCGTTGTTAGGCATTTGAAATGTTGAAAAAATATATTATTTTCACACAATTATTGAAAGCGTTGCTAGGCATTTTAAAATGCTGAAAAAATATATTTTTTTTACAAAATTCATGAGAGCGTTGCTAGGCATTTTAAAATGTTAAAAAAATATATTTTATTCACATTATTCATAACAGCGTTGCTAGGCGTTTTGAAATGTTGAAAAAATATATTTTTTTACACAATTCGAGAAAGCGTTGTAAGGCATTTTGAAATGTTGAAAAAATTTATTTTTTCACACAATTATTGAAAGCGTTGCTAGGCATTTTGAAATGTTTAAAAAATATTTTCTTTTCACCTTATTCATAACAGCGTTGCTAGGCATTTAGAATTGTTGAAAAAATATATTTTTTTTCACAAAAGTCATGAAAGCATTGCTAGGCATTTTAAAATGTTGAAAAAATATTTTTTTTCACATTATTCATAACAGCGTTGCTAGGCATTTTGAAATGTTGAAAAAATATTTTTTTTTCTCAAAAATTCATGAAAGCGTTGCTAGGCATTTATAAATGTTGAAAAAATATATTTTTTTTACAAAACACATGAAAGCGTTGCTAGGCACTTTCAAATGTTGAAAAAATATATTTTTTTTACATTATTCATTACAGCGTTGCCTGGCATTTTGAAATGTTGATAAAACATATTTTTTTTACACAATTCTAGAAAGCGTTGCTAGGCATTTTAAAATGTTGAAAAAATATATTTTTTCACATTATTCATAACAGTGTTGCTACGCATTTTGAAATGTTGAAGAAATATATTTTTTTTACACAATTCGAGAAAGCGTTGCTAGGCATTTTGAAATGTTGAAAAAATATATTTTTTTCACACAATTATTGAAAGCGTTGCTAGGCATTTTAAAATGTTGAAAAAATATATTTTTTTCATAAAATTCATGAAAGCGTTGCTAGGCATTTTAAAACGTTGAGAAAATTAATTTTTTTCACATTATTTATAACAGCGTTGCTAGGCATTTTGAAATGTTTAAAAAATATATTTTTTCACATTATTCATAACAGCGTTGCTAGGCATTTTGAAATGTTGAAAAAATATATTTTTTTTACACAATTCGAGAAAGCGTTGTTAGGCATTTTGAAATGTTGAAAAAATATATTATTTTCACACAATTATTGAAAGCGTTGCTAGGCATTTAAAAATGTTGAAAAAATATATTTTTTTTACAAAATTCCTGAAAGCATTGCAAGGCATTTTGAAATGTTGAAAAAATATGTTTTTTTTACAAAACACATGAAAGCGTTGCTACTCACTTTGAAATGTTGAAAAAATTTATTTTTTTCACATTATTCATTACAGCGTTTCTAGGCATTTTAAAATGTTGAAAAAATATATTATTTTACACAATTCGAGAAAGCGTTGCTAGGCATTTAAAAATGTTGAAAACATATATTTTTTTTACAAAATTCATGAAAGCATTGCTAGGCATTTGGAATGTTAAAAAAATATATTTTTTTCACATTATTCATAACAGCGTTGCTAGGCATTTTGAAACGTTGAAAAAATATATTTTTTTCACAAAATCCATGAAAGCGTTGCTAGGCGTTTTAAAATGTTGAAAAATATATTTTTTCACATTATTCATAACAGTGTTGCTACGCATTTTGAAATGTTGAAGAAATATATTTTTTTTACACAATGCGAGAAAGCGTTGCTAGGCATTTTGAAATGTTGAAAAAATATATTTTTCACGCAATTATTGAAAGCATTGCTAGGCATTTTAAAATGTTGAAAAAATATATTTTTATTTCAAAATTCATGAAAGTGTTGCTAGACATTTTGAAATGTTTAAAAAATATATTTTGTTCACACAATTATTGAAAGCGTTGCTAGGCATTTTGAAATGTTGAAAAAATATGTTTTTTTTACAAAACACATGAAAGCGTTGCTACTCACTTTGAAATGTTGAAAAAATTTATTTTTTTCACATTATTCATAACAGCGTTCCTAGGCATTTTGAAATGTTGAAAAAATATATTTTTTTACACAATTCGAGAAAGCGTTGCTAGGCATTTTGAAATGTTGAAAAAATATATTTTGTTCACACAATTATTGAAAGCGTTGCTAGGCATTTTAAAATGTTGAAAAAATATATTTTTTTCACAAAATTCATGAAAGCGTTGCTAGGCATTTTAAAATGTTAAAAAAATATATTTTTTTCACAAAATTCATGAAAGCGTTGCTAGGCATATTAAAATGTTGAAAAAATATATTTTGTTCACATTATTCATAACAGCGTTGCTAGGCATTTTGAAATGTTGAAAAAATAAATATTTTTTTTACACAATTCGAGAAAGCGTTGCTAGGCATTTTGAAATGTTGAAAAAATATATTTTTTTCACATTATTCATAACAGCGTTGCTAGGCATTTTGAAATGTTGAAAAAATATATTTTTTTCACGCAATTATTGAAAGCGTTGCTAGGCATATTAAAATGTTGAAAAAATATATTTTCTTCATAAAATTCATGAAAGCGTTGCTAGGCATTTTGAAATGTTTAAAAAATATATTTTTTCACATTATTCATAACAGCGTTGCTAGGCATTTTGAAATGTTGAAAAAATATATTTTTTTTACACAATTCGAGAAATCATTGTAAGGCATTTTGAAATGTTGAAAAAATATATTATTTTCACACAATTATTGAAAGCGTTGCTAGGTATTTTAAAATGTTGAAAAAATATATTTTTTTTACAAAATTCATGAAAGCATTGCTAGGCATTTTGAAATGTTTAAAAAATATATTTTTTTCACCTTATTCATAACAGCGTTGCTAGGCATGTAGAAATGTTGAAAAAATATATTTTTTTCACAAAATTCATGAAAGCATTGCTAGGCATTTTAAAATGTTGAAAAAATATATTTTTTTCACATTATTCATAACAGCGTAGATAGGCATTTTGAAATGTTTAAAAAATATATTTTTTCACATTATTCATAACAGCGTTGCTAGGCATTTTGAAATGTTGACAAAATATATTTTTTTTACACAATTCGAGAAAGCGTTGTTAGGCATTTTGAAATGTTGAAAAATAATATTATTTTCACACAATTATTGAAAGCGTTGCTAGGCATTTTAAAATGTTGAAAAAATATATTTTTTTTACAAAATTCATGAAAGCATTGCTAGGCATTTTAAAGTGTTAAAAAAATATATTTTATTCACATTATTCATAACAGCGTTGCTAGGCGTTTTGAAATGTTGAAAAAATATATTTTTTTACACAATTCGAGAAAGCGTTGTAAGGCATTTTGAAATGTTGAAAAAATTTATTTTTTCACACAATTATTGAAAGCGTTGCTAGGCATTTTGAAATGTTGAAAAAATATATTTTTTTTCACAAAAGTCATGAAAGCATTGCTAGGCATTTTAAAATGTTGAAAAAATATTTTCTTTTCACCTTATTCATAACAGCGTTGCTAGGCATTTAGAAATGTTGAAAAAATATATTTTTTTTCACAAAAGTCATGAAAGCATTGCTAGGCATTTTAAAATGTTGAAAAAATATTTTTTTTCACATTATTCATAACAGCGTTGCTAGGCATTTTGAAATGTTGAAAAAATATTTTTTTTTCTCAAAAATTCATGAAAGCGTTGCTAGGCATTTATAAATGTTGAAAAAATATATTTTTTTTACAAAACACATGAAAGCGTTGCTAGGCACTTTCAAATGTTGAAAAAATATATTTTTTTTACATTATTCATTACAGCGTTGCCTGGCATTTTGAAATGTTGATAAAACATATTTTTTTTACACAATTCTAGAAAGCGTTGCTAGGCATTTTAAAATGTTGAAAAAATATATTTTTTCACATTATTCATAACAGTGTTGCTACGCATTTTGAAATGTTGAAGAAATATATTTTTTTTACACAATTCGAGAAAGCGTTGCTAGGCATTTTGAAATGTTGAAAAAATATATTTTTTTCACACAATTATTGAAAGCGTTGCTAGGCATTTTAAAATGTTGAAAAAATATATTTTTTTCATAAAATTCATGAAAGCGTTGCTAGGCATTTTAAAACATTGAGAAAATTAATTTTTTTCACATTATTTATAACAGCGTTGCTAGGCATTTTGAAATGTTTAAAAAATATATTTTTTCACATTATTCATAACAGCGTTGTTAGGCATTTTGAAATGTTGAAAAAATATATTTTTTTTACACAATTCGAGAAAGCGTTGTTAGGCATTTTGAAATGTTGAAAAAATATATTATTTTCACACAATTATTGAAAGCGTTGCTAGGCATTTAAAAATGTTGAAAAAATATATTTTTTTTACAAAATTCCTGAAAGCATTGCTAGGCATTTTGAAATGTTGAAAAAATATGTTTTTTTTACAAAACACATGAAAGCGTTGCTACTCACTTTGAAATGTTGAAAAAATTTATTTTTTTCACATTATTCATTACAGCGTTTCTAGGCATTTTGAAATGTTGAAAAAATATATTATTTTACACAATTCGAGAAAGCGTTGCTAGGCATTTTGAAACGTTGAAAAAATATATTTTTTTCACAAAATCCATGAAAGCGTTGCTAGGCGTTTTAAAATGTTGAAAAATATATTTTTTCACATTATTCATAACAGTGTTGCTACGCATTTTGAAATGTTGAAGAAATATATTTTTTTTACACAATGCGAGAAAGCGTTGCTAGGCATTTTGAAATGTTGAAAAAATATATTTTTCACGCAATTATTGAAAGCATTGCTAGGCATTTTAAAATGTTGAAAAAATATATTTTTATTTCAAAATTCATGAAAGTGTTGCTAGACATTTTGAAATGTTTAAAAAATATATTTTGTTCACACAATTATTGAAAGCGTTGCTAGGCATTTTGAAATGTTGAAAAAATATGTTTTTTTTACAAAACACATGAAAGCGTTGCTACTCACTTTGAAATGTTGAAAAAATTTATTTTTTTCACATTATTCATAACAGCGTTCCTAGGCATTTTGAAATGTTGAAAAAATATATTTTTTTCACGCAATTATTGAAAGCGTTGCTAGGCATATTAAAATGTTGAAAAAATATATTTTCTTCATAAAATTCATGAAAGCGTTGCTAGGCATTTTGAAATGTTTAAAAAATATATTTTTTCACATTATTCATAACAGCGTTGCTAGGCATTTTGAAATGTTGAAAAAATATATTTTTTTTACACAATTCGAGAAATCATTGTAAGGCATTTTGAAATGTTGAAAAAATATATTATTTTCACACAATTATTGAAAGCGTTGCTAGGTATTTTAAAATGTTGAAAAAATATATTTTTTTTACAAAATTCATGAAAGCATTGCTAGGCATTTTGAAATGTTTAAAAAATATATTTTTTTCACCTTATTCATAACAGCGTTGCTAGGCATGTAGAAATGTTGAAAAAATATATTTTTTTCACAAAATTCATGAAAGCATTGCTAGGCATTTTAAAATGTTGAAAAAATATATTTTTTTCACATTATTCATAACAGCGTAGATAGGCATTTTGAAATGTTTAAAAAATATATTTTTTCACATTATTCATAACAGCGTTGCTAGGCATTTTGAAATGTTGACAAAATATATTTTTTTTACACAATTCGAGAAAGCGTTGTTAGGCATTTTGAAATGTTGAAAAATAATATTATTTTCACACAATTATTGAAAGCGTTGCTAGGCATTTTAAAATGTTGAAAAAATATATTTTTTTTACAAAATTCATGAAAGCATTGCTAGGCATTTTAAAGTGTTAAAAAAATATATTTTATTCACATTATTCATAACAGCGTTGCTAGGCGTTTTGAAATGTTGAAAAAATATATTTTTTTACACAATTCGAGAAAGCGTTGTAAGGCATTTTGAAATGTTGAAAAAATTTATTTTTTCACACAATTATTGAAAGCGTTGCTAGGCATTTTGAAATGTTTAAAAAATATTTTCTTTTCACCTTATTCATAACAGCGTTGCTAGGCATTTAGAAATGTTGAAAAAATATATTTTTTTTCACAAAAGTCATGAAAGCATTGCTAGGCATTTTAAAATGTTGAAAAAATATTTTTTTTCACATTATTCATAACAGCGTTGCTAGGCATTTTGAAATGTTGAAAAAATATTTTTTTTTCTCAAAAATTCATGAAAGCGTTGCTAGGCATTTATAAATGTTGAAAAAATATATTTTTTTTACAAAACACATGAAAGCGTTGCTAGGCACTTTCAAATGTTGAAAAAATATATTTTTTTTACATTATTCATTACAGCGTTGCCTGGCATTTTGAAATGTTGATAAAACATATTTTTTTTACACAATTCTAGAAAGCGTTGCTAGGCATTTTAAAATGTTGAAAAAATATATTTTTTCACATTATTCATAACAGTGTTGCTACGCATTTTGAAATGTTGAAGAAATATATTTTTTTTACACAATTCGAGAAAGCGTTGCTAGGCATTTTGAAATGTTGAAAAAATATATTTTTTTCACACAATTATTGAAAGCGTTGCTAGGCATTTTAAAATGTTGAAAAAATATATTTTTTTCATAAAATTCATGAAAGCGTTGCTAGGCATTTTAAAACATTGAGAAAATTAATTTTTTTCACATTATTTATAACAGCGTTGCTAGGCATTTTGAAATGTTTAAAAAATATATTTTTTCACATTATTCATAACAGCGTTGTTAGGCATTTTGAAATGTTGAAAAAATATATTTTTTTTACACAATTCGAGAAAGCGTTGTTAGGCATTTTGAAATGTTGAAAAAATATATTATTTTCACACAATTATTG
Source organism: Prosapia bicincta (assembly GCA_036971475.1). NCBI lineage: Eukaryota > Metazoa > Arthropoda > Insecta > Hemiptera > Cercopidae > Prosapia > Prosapia bicincta. The sequence continues at coordinate 212,401 of JBAIZL010000047.1, forward strand.
AAAGCGTTGCTAGGCATTTAAAAATGTTGAAAAAATATATTTTTTTTACAAAATTCCTGAAAGCATTGCTAGGCATTTTGAAATGTTGAAAAAATATGTTTTTTTTACAAAACACATGAAAGCGTTGCTACTCACTTTGAAATGTTGAAAAAATTTATTTTTTTCACATTATTCATTACAGCGTTTCTAGGCATTTTGAAATGTTGAAAAAATATATTATTTTACACAATTCGAGAAAGCGTTGCTAGGCATTTTGAAACGTTGAAAAAATATATTTTTTTCACAAAATCCATGAAAGCGTTGCTAGGCGTTTTAAAATGTTGAAAAATATATTTTTTCACATTATTCATAACAGTGTTGCTACGCATTTTGAAATGTTGAAGAAATATATTTTTTTTACACAATGCGAGAAAGCGTTGCTAGGCATTTTGAAATGTTGAAAAAATATATTTTTCACGCAATTATTGAAAGCATTGCTAGGCATTTTAAAATGTTGAAAAAATATATTTTTATTTCAAAATTCATGAAAGTGTTGCTAGACATTTTGAAATGTTTAAAAAATATATTTTGTTCACACAATTATTGAAAGCGTTGCTAGGCATTTTGAAATGTTGAAAAAATATGTTTTTTTTACAAAACACATGAAAGCGTTGCTACTCACTTTGAAATGTTGAAAAAATTTATTTTTTTCACATTATTCATAACAGCGTTCCTAGGCATTTTGAAATGTTGAAAAAATATATTTTTTTACACAATTCGAGAAAGCGTTGCTAGGCATTTTGAAATGTTGAAAAAATATATTTTGTTCACACAATTATTGAAAGCGTTGCTAGGCATTTTAAAATGTTGAAAAAATATATTTTTTTCACAAAATTCATGAAAGCGTTGCTAGGCATTTTAAAATGTTAAAAAAATATATTTTTTTCACAAAATTCATGAAAGCGTTGCTAGGCATATTAAAATGTTGAAAAAATATATTTTGTTCACATTATTCATAACAGCGTTGCTAGGCATTTTGAAATGTTGAAAAAATAAATATTTTTTTTACACAATTCGAGAAAGCGTTGCTAGGCATTTTGAAATGTTGAAAAAATATATTTTTTTCACATTATTCATAACAGCGTTGCTAGGCATTTTGAAATGTTGAAAAAATATATTTTTTTCACGCAATTATTGAAAGCGTTGCTAGGCATATTAAAATGTTGAAAAAATATATTTTCTTCATAAAATTCATGAAAGCGTTGCTAGGCATTTTGAAATGTTTAAAAAATATATTTTTTCACATTATTCATAACAGCGTTGCTAGGCATTTTGAAATGTTGAAAAAATATATTTTTTTTACACAATTCGAGAAAGCGTTGTTAGGCATTTTGAAATGTTGAAAAATAATATTATTTTCACACAATTATTGAAAGCGTTGCTAGGCATTTTAAAATGTTGAAAAAATATATTTTTTTTACAAAATTCATGAAAGGATTGCTAGGCATTTTGAAATGTTGAAAAAATATATTTTATTCTCAAAAATTCATGAAAACGTTGCTAGGTATTTTAGAACGTTGAAAAAATATATTTTTTTTACAAAACACATGAAAGCGTTGCTACTCACTTTGAAATGTTGAAAAAATATATTTTTTTCACATTATTCATAACAGCGTTGCTAGGCATTTTGAAATGTTTAAAAAATATATTTTTTCACATTATTTATAACAGCGTTGCTAGGCATTTTGAAATGTTGACGAAATATATTTTTTTACACAATTCGAGAAAGCGTTGCTAGGCATTTTAAAATGTTGAAAACATATATTTTTCTTACAAAATTTATGAAAGCGTTGCTAGGCATTTGGAATGTTTAAATAATATATTTTTTTCACATTATTCATAACAGCGTTGGTAGGCATTTTGAAATGTTGAAAAAATATATTTTTTTCACAAAATCGATGAAAGCGTTGCTAGGCATTTTAAAATGTTGAAAAAATATTTTTTCACATTATTCATAACAGTGTTGCTACGCATTTTGAAATGTTGAAGAAATATATTTTTTTACACAATTCGAGAAAGCGTTGCTAGGCATTTTGAAATGTTTAAAAAATATATTTTTTTCACATTATTCATAACAGCGTTCCTAGGCATTTTGAAATGTTGAAAAAATATATTTTTTTACACAATTCGAGAAAGCGTTGCTAGGCATTTTGAAATGTTGGAAAAATATATTTTGTTCACACAATTATTGACAGCGTTGCTAGGCATTTTAAAATGTTGAAAAAATATATTTTTTTCACATTATTCATAACAGCCTTGCTAGGCATTTTGAAATGTTTAAAAAATATATTTTTTCACATTATTCATAACAGCGTTGCTAGGCATTTTGAAATGTTGAAAAAATATATTTTTTTTACACAATTCGAGAAAGCGTTGTTAGGCATTTTGAAATGTTGAAAAAATATATTATTTTCACACAATTATTGAAAGCGTTGCTAGGCATTTTAAAATGTTGAAAAAATATATTTTTTTTACAAAATTCATGAAAGCATTGCTAGGCATTTTGAAATGTTTAAAAAATATATTTTTTTCACCTTATTCATAACAGCGTTGCTAGGCATGTAGAAATGTTGAAAAAATATATTTTTTTCACAAAATTCATGAAAGCGTTGCTAGGCATTTTAAAATGTTAAAAAAATATATTTTTTTTACAAAATTCATGAAAGCATTGCTAGGCATTTAGAAATGTTGAAAAAATATACTTTTTTCACAAAATTCATGAAAGCATTGCTAGGCATTTTAAAATGTTGAAAAAATATATTTTTTTTACAAAACACATGAAAGCGTTGCTAGGCACTTTGAAATGTTGAAAAAATATATTTTTTTCACATTATTCATTACAGCGCTGCTAGGCATTTTGATATGTTGAAAAAATATATTTTTTTTACACAATTCGAGAAAGTGTTGCTAGGCATTTTGAAATGTAGAAAAAATATATTTTTTTCACAAAATTCATGAAAGCGTTGCTAGGCATTTTAAAATGTTGAAAACATATATTTTTTTTACAAAATTCATGAAAGCGTTACTAGGCATTTGGAATGTTTAAAAAATATATTTTTTTCACATTATTCATAACATCGTTGCTAGGCATTTTGAAATGTTGAAAAAATATATTTTTTTTACACAATTCGAGAAAGTGTTGCTAGGCATTTTTAAATGTTGAAAACATATATTTTTTTTACAAAATTCATGAAAGCGTTGCTAGGCATTTGGAATGTTTAAAAAATATATTTTTTTCACATTATTCATAACAGCGTTGCTAGGCATTTTGAAATGTAGAAAAAATATATTTTTTTCACAAAATTCATGAAAGCGTTGCTAGGCATTTTATAATGTTGAAAACATATATTTTTTTTACAAAATTCATGAAAGCGTTACTAGGCATTTGGAATGTTTAAAAAATATATTTTTTTCACATTATTCATAACATCGTTGCTAGGCATTTTGAAATGTTGAAAAAATATATTTTTTTTACACAATTCGAGAAAGCGTTGTTAGGCATTTTGAAATGGTGAAAAAATATATTTTTTTTACAAAACTCATGAAAGCGTTGCTAGACATTTGGAAATGTTGAAAAAATATATTTTTTTTACAAAACTCATGAAAGCGTTACTAGGCATTTTGAAATGTTGAAAAAATATATTTTTTTTACAAAATTCATGAAAGCGTTGCTAGGCATTTTGAAATGTGGAAAAAATATATTTTGTTTACCAAATTCATAAAAGCGTTGCTAGGCATTTTGAAATGTGGAAAAAATATATTTTGTGTACACAATTCATGAAAGCGTTGCTAGGCATTTTGAAATGTTGAAAAAATATGTTTTTTTCACATTATTCATAACAGCGTTGCTAGGCATTTTGAAATGTTGAAAAAATATATTTTGTTTACCAAATTAATGAAAGCGTTGCTAGGCATTTTGAAATGTGGAAAAAATATATTTTTTTACACAATTCGAGAAAGTGTTGCTAGGCATTTTTAAATGTTGAAAACATATATTTTTTTTACAAAATTCATGAAAGCGTTGCTAGGCATTTGGAATGTTTAAAAAATATATTTTATTCGCATTATTCATAACAGCGTTGCTAGGCATTTTGAAATGTAGAAAAAATAAATTTTTTTCACAAAATTCATGAAAGCATTGCTAGGCATTTTAAAATGTCGAAAAAAATATATTTTTTCACATTATACATAACAGGGTTGCTAGGCATTTTGAAATGTTGAAGAAATATATTTTTTTACACAATCCGAGAAAGCGTTGCTAGGCAATTTCAAATGTTGAAAAAATATATTTTTTTCACTCAATTATTGAAAGCGTTGTTAGGCATTTTAAAATGTTGAAAACATATATTTTTTTTACAAAATTCATGAAAGCGTTACTAGGCATTTGGAATGTTTAAAAAATATATTTTTTTCACATTATTCATAACATCGTTGCTAGGCATTTTGAAATGTTGAAAAAATATATTTTTTTTACAAAATTCATGAAAGCGTTGCTAGGCATTTTGAAATGTAGAAAAAATATATGTTTTTTACAAAATTCATGAAAGCGTTGCTAGGCATTTTGAAATGTAGAAAAAATATATTTTGTTTACCAAATTCATGAAAGCGTTGCTAGACATTTGGAAATGTTGAAAAAATATATTTTTTTACAGAATTCGAGAAAGCGTTGCTAGGCATTTTGAAATGTTGAAAAAATATATTTTTTTTACAAAACTCATGAAAGCGTTACTAGGCATTTTGAAATGTTGAAAAAATATATTTTTTTTACAAAATTCATGAAAGCGTTGCTAGGCATTTTGAAATGTGGAAAAAATATATTTTGATTACCAAATTCATAAAAGCGTTGCTAGGCATTTTGAAATGTGGAAAAAATATATTTTTTTTACACAATTCGAGAAAGCGTTGTTAGGCATTTTGAAATGTTGAAAAAATATATTTTTTTTCACACAATTATTGAAAGCGTTGCTAGGCATTTTAAAATGTTGAAAAAATATATTTTTTTCACCTTATTCATAACAGCGTTGCTAGGCATTTAGAAATGTTGAAAAAATATACTTTTTTCACAAAATTCATGAAAGCATTGCTAGGCATTTTAAAATGTTGAAAAAATATATTTTTTTTACAAAACACATGAAAGCGTTGCTAGGCACTTTGAAATGTTGAAAAAATATATTTTTTTCACATTATTCATTACAGCGTTGCTAGGCATTTTGATATGTTGAAAAAATATATTTTTTTCTCACAATTATTGAAAGCGTTGCTAGGCATTTTAAAATGTTGAAAAAATATATTTTTTTTACAACATTCATGAAAGCGTTGCTAGGCATTTGGAATGTTTAAAAAATATATTTTTTTCACATTATTCATAACAGCGTTGCTAGGCATTTTGAAATGTTGAAAAAATATATTTTTTTCACAAAATCCATGAAAGCGTTGCTAGGCATTTTAAAATGTTGAAAACATATATTTTTTTTACAAAATTCATGAAAGCGTTGCTAGGCATTTGGAATGTTTAAAAAATATATTTTTTCCACATTATTCATAACAGCGTTGCTAGGCATTTTGAAATGTAGAAAAAATATATTTTTTTCACAAAATTCATGAAAGCGTTGCTAGGCATTTTAAAATGTTGAAAAAATATATTTTTTCACATTATTCATAACAGGGTTGCTAGGCATTTTGAAATGTTGAAGAAATATATTTTTGTACACAATGCGAGAAAGCGTTGCTAGGTAATTTGAAATGTTGAAAAAATATATTTTTTTCACACAATTATTGAAAGCGTTGCTAGGCATTTTAAAATGTTGAAAACATATATTTTTTTTACAAAATTCATGAAAGCGTTACTAGGCATTTGGAATGTTTAAAAAATATATTTTTTTCACATTATTCATTACATCGTTGCTAGGCATTTTGAAATGTTGAAAAAATATATTTTTTTTACAAAATTCATGAAAGCGTTGCTAGGCATTTTGAAATGTAGAAAAAATATATGTTTTTTACAAAATTCATGAAAGCGTTGCTAGGCATTTTGAAATGTAGAAAAAATATATTTTGTTTACCAAATTCATGAAAGCGTTGCTAGACATTTGGAAATGTTGAAAAAATATATTTTTTTACAGAATTCGAGAAAGCGTTGCTAGGCATTTTGAAATGTTGAAAAAATATATTTTTTTTACAAAACTCATGAAAGCGTTACTAGGCATTTTGAAATGTTGAAAAAATATATTTTTTTTACAAAATTCATGAAAGCGTTGCTAGGCATTTTGAAATGTGGAAAAAATATATTTTGTTTACCAAATTCATAAAAGCGTTGCTAGGCATTTTGAAATGTGGAAAAAATATATTTTTTTTACACAATTCGAGAAAGCGTTGTTAGGCATTTTGAAATGTTGAAAAAATATATTTTTTTTCACACAATTATTGAAAGCGTTGCTAGGCATTTTAAAATGTTGAAAAAATATATTTTTTTCACCTTATTCATAACAGCGTTGCTAGGCATTTAGAAATGTTGAAAAAATATACTTTTTTCACAAAATTCATGAAAGCATTGCTAGGCATTTTAAAATGTTGAAAAAATATATTTTTTTTACAAAACACATGAAAGCGTTGCTAGGCACTTTGAAATGTTGAAAAAATATATTTTTTTCACATTATTCATTACAGCGTTGCTAGGCATTTTGATATGTTGAAAAAATATATTTTTTTTACACAATTCGAGAAAGTGTTGCTAGGCATTTTTAAATGTTGAAAACATATATTTTTTTTACAAAATTCATGAAAGCGTTGCTAGGCATTTGGAATGTTTAAAAAATATATTTTTTCCACATTATTCATAACAGCGTTGCTAGGCATTTTGAAATGTAGAAAAAATATATTTTTTTCACAAAATTCATGAAAGCGTTGCTAGGCATTTTAAAATGTTGAAAAAATATATTTTTTCACATTATTCATAACAGGGTTGCTAGGCATTTTGAAATGTTGAAGAAATATATTTTTGTACACAATGCGAGAAAGCGTTGCTAGGCAATTTGAAATGTTGAAAAAATATATTTTTTTCACACAATTATTGAAAGCGTTGCTAGGCATTTTAAAATGTTGAAAACATATATTTTTTTTACAAAATTCATGAAAGCGTTACTAGGCATTTGGAATGTTTAAAAAATATATTTTTTTCACATTATTCATTACATCGTTGCTAGGCATTTTGAAATGTTGAAAAAATATATTTTTTTTACACAATTCGAGAAAGCGTTACTAGGCATTTTGAAATGTTGAAAAAATATATTTTTTTTACAAAATTCATGAAAGCGTTGCTAGGCATTTTAAAATGTGGAAAAAATATATTTTGTGTACACAATTCATGAAAGCGTTGCTAGGCATTTTGAAATGTTGAAAAAATATGTTTTTTTCAAATTATTCATAACAGCGTTGCTAGGCATTTTGAAATGTTGAAAAAATATATTTTGTTTACCAAATTCATGAAAGCGTTGCTAGGCATTTTGAAATGTGGAAAAAATATATTTTGTTTACAAAACACATGAAAGCGTTGCTAGGCACTTTGAAATGTTGAAAAAATATATTTTTTTCACATTATTCATTACAGCGTTGCTAGGCATTTTGAAATGTAGAAAAAATATATTTTTTTCACAAAATTAATGAAAGCGTTGCTAGGCATTTTAAAATGTTGAAGAAATATATTTTTTCACATTATTCATAACAGGGTTGCTAGGCATTTTGAAATGTTGAAGAAATATATTTTTTTACACAATGCGTGAAAGCGTTGCTAGGCAATTTGAAATGTTGAAAAAATATATTTTTTTCACACAATTATTGAAAGCGTTGCTAGGCATTTTAAAATGTTGAAAACATATATTTTTTTTACAAAATTCATGAAAGCGTTACTAGGCATTTGGAATGTTTAAAAAATATATTTTTTTCACATTATTCATAACATCGTTGCTAGGCATTTTGAAATGTTGAAAAAATATATTTTTTTTACACAATTCGAGAAAGCGTTGTTAGGCATTTTGAAATGGTGAAAAAATTTATTTTTTTTACAAAACTCATGAAAGCGTTGCTAGGCATTTTGAAATGTTGAAAAAATATATGTTTTTCACAAAATTCATGAAAGCGTTGCTAGGCATTTTGAAATGTAGAAAAAATATATTTTGTTTACTAAATTCATGAAAGCGTTGCTAGACATTTGGAAATGTTGAAAAAATATATTCTTTTTACAGAATTCGAGAAAGCGTTGCTAGGCATTTTGAAATGTTGAAGAAATATATTTTTTTTACAAAACTCATGAAAGCGTTACTAGGCATTTTGAAATGTTGAAAAAGTATATTTTTTTTACAAAATTCATGAAAGCGTTGCTAGGCATTTTGAAATGTGGAAAAAATATATTTTGTTTACAAAACACATGAAAGCGTTGCTAGGCACTTTGAAATGTTGAAAAAATATATTTTTTTCACATTATTCATTACAGCGTTGCTAGGCATTTTTAAATGTAGAAAAAATATATTTTTTTCACAAAATTCATGAAAGCGTTGCTAGGCATTTTAAAATGTTGAAAAAATATATTTTTTCACATTATTCATAACAGGGTTGCTAGGCATTTTGAAATGTTGAAGAAATATATTTTTTTACACAATGCGTGAAAGCGTTGCTAGGCAATTTGAAATGTTGAAAAAATATATTTTTTTCACACAATTATTGAAAGCGTTGCTAGGCATTTTAAAATGTTGAAAACATATATTTTTTTTACAAAATTCATGAAAGCGTTACTAGGCATTTGGAATGTTTAAAAAATATATTTTTTTCACATTATTCATAACATCGTTGCTAGGCATTTTGAAATGTTGAAAAAATATATTTTTTTTACACAATTCGAGAAAGCGTTGTTAGGCATTTTGAAATGGTGAAAAAATATATTTTTTTTACAAAACTCATGAAAGCGTTGCTAGGCATTTTGAAATGTTGAAAAAATATATGTTTTTTACAAAATTCATGAAAGCGTTGCTAGGCATTTTGAAATGTAGAAAAAATATATTTTGTTTACCAAATTCATGAAAGCGTTGCTAGACATTTGGAAATGTTGAAAAAATATATTCTTTTTACAGAATTCGAGAAAGCGTTGCTAGGCATTTTGAAATGTTGAAAAAATATATTTTTTTTACAAAACTCATGAAAGCGTTACTAGGCATTTTGAAATGTTGAAAAAGTATATTTTTTTTACAAAATTCATGAAAGCGTTGCTAGGCATTTTGAAATGTGGAAAAAATATATTTTGTTTACCAAATTCATAAAAGCGTTGCTAGGCATTTTGAAATGTGGAAAAAATATATTTTGTGTACACAATTCATGAAAGCGTTGCTAGGCATTTTGAAATGTTGAAAAAATATGTTTTTTCACATTATTCATAACAGCGTTGCTAGGCATTTTGAAATGTTGAAAAAATATATTTTGTTTACCAAATTCATGAAAGTGTTGCTATTCATTTTGAAATGTGGAAAAAATATATTTTGTTTACCAAATTCATGAAAGCGTTGATAGGCATTTGGAAATGTTGATAAAATATATTTTTTTTACAAAATTCGAGAAAGCGTTGCTAGGCATTTTGAAATGTTGATAAAATATATATTTTTTTTACAAAATTCATGAAAGCGTTACTAGGCATTTGGAATGTTTAAAAAATATATTTTTTTCACATTATTCTTAACATCGTTGCTAGGCATTTTGAAATGGTGAAAAAATATATTTTTTTTACAAAACTCATGAAAGCGTTGCTAGGCATTTTGAAATGTTGAAAAAATATATGTTTTTTACAAAATTAATGAAAGCGTTGCTAGGCATTTTGAAATGTAGAAAAAATATATTTTGTTTACCACATTCATGAAAGCGTTGCTAGACATTTGGAAATGTTGAAAAAATATATTTTTTTTACAGAATTCGAGAAAGCGTTGCTAGGCATTTTGAAATGTTGAAAAAATATATTTTTTTTACAAAACTCATGAAAGCGTTACTAGGCATTTTGAAATGTTGAAAAAATATATTTTTTTTACAAAATTCATGAAAGCGTTGCTAGGCATTTTGAAATGTGGAAAAAATATATTTTGTTTACCAAATTCATAAAAGCGTTGCTAGGCATTTTGAAATGTGGAAAAAATATATTTTGTGTACACAATTCATGAAAGCGTTGCTAGGCATTTTGAAAAGTTGAAAAAATATGTTTTTTTCACATTATTCATAACAGCGTTGCTAGGCATTTTGAAATGTTGAAAAAATATATTTTGTTTACCAAATTCATGAAAGCGTTGCTAGGCATTTTGAAATGTGGACAAAATATATTTTGTTTACAAAACACATGAAAGCGTTGCTAGGCATTTGGAAATGTTGATAAAATATATTATTTTTACAAAATTCGAGAAAGCGTTGCTAGGCATTTTGAAATGTTGATAAAATATATATTTTATTTACAAAATTCATGAAAGAGTTGCTAGGCATTTTGAAATGTTGAAAAAATAAATGTTTTTCACAAAATTCATGAATGCGTTGCTAGGCATTATGAAATGTTGAAAAAATAATTTTTTTTCAAATTATACATAACAGTGTTGCTAGGCATTTTGAAATGTAGAAAAAATATATTTTTTCACATTATTCATAACAGGGTTGCTAGGCATTTTGAAATGTTGAAGAAATATATTTTTTTACACAATGCGAGAAAGCGTTGCTAGGCAATTTGAAATGTTGAAAAAATATATTTTTTTCACACAATTATTGAAAGCGTTGCTAGGCATTTTAAAATGTTGAAAACATATATTTTTTTTACAAAATTCATGAAAGCGTTACTAGGCATTTGGAATGTTTAACAAATATATTTTTTTCACATTATTCATAACATCGTTGCTAGGCATTTTGAAATGTTGAAAAAATATATTTTTTTACACAATTCGAGAAAGCGTTGTTAGGCATTTTGAAATGGTGAGAAAATATATTTTTTTTACAAAACTCATGAAAGCGTTGCTAGGCATTTTGAAATGTTGAAAAAATATATGTTTTTTACAAAATTCATGAAAGCGTTGTTAGGCATTTTGAAATGGTGAGAAAATATATTTTTTTTACAAAACTCATGAAAGCGTTGCTAGGCATTTTGAAATGTTGAAAAAATATATTTTTTTTACAAAATTCATGAAAGCGTTGCTAGGCATTTTGAAATGTGGAAAAAATATATTTTGTTTACCAAATTCATAAAAGCGTTGCTAGGCATTTTGAAATGTGGAAAAAAAATATATTGTGTACACAATTCATGAGAGCGTTGCTAGGCATTTCGAAATGTTGAAAAAATATGTTTTTTTCACATTATTCATAACAGCGTTGCTAGGCATTTTGAAATGTTGAAAAAATATATTTTGTTTACCAAATTCATGAAAGCGTTGCTAGGCATTTTGAAATGTGGAAAAAATATATTTTGTTTACCAAATTCATGAAAGCGTTGATAGGCATTTAGAAATGTTGATAAAATATATTTTTTTTACAAAATTCGAGAAAGCGTTGCTAGGCATTTTGAAATGTTGATAAAATATATATTTTATTTACAAAATTCATGAAAGAGTTGCTAGGCATTTTAAAATGTTGAAAAAATAAATGTTTTTCACAAAATTCATGAATGCGTTGCTAGGCATTATGAAATGTTGAAAAAATAATTTTTTTTCAAATTATACATAACAGTGTTGCTAGGCATTTTGAATTGTTGAAAAAATATATTTTGTTTACCAAATTCATGAAAGCGTTGCTAGGCATTTTGAAATGTGGAAAAAATATATTTTGTTTACACGATTCATGAAAGCGTTGCTAGGCATTTTGAAATGTGAATAAAATATATTTTGTTTACCAAATTTATGAAAGCGTTGCTAGGCATTTGGAAATGTTGAAAAAATTTATTTTTTTTACGAAATTCGAGAAAGCGTTGCTAGGCATTATGAAATGTTGAAAAAATAAATTTTTTTCACATTATTCATAACAGCGTTGCTAGGCATTTTGAAATGTTGAAAAAATATATTTTTTTTACAAAATTCATGAATGCGTTGCTTGGCATTTTGAAATGTAAAAAAAATATATTTTGTTTATCAAATTCATGAAAGCGTTGCTAGGCATTTTGAAATGTGGAAAAAATATATTTTGTTTACCAAATTCATGAAAGCGTTGATAGGCATTTGGAAATGTTGATAAAATATATAATTTTTACAAAATTCGAGAAAGCGTTGCTAGGCATTTTGAAATGTTGAAAAAATATATATTTTATTTACAAAATTCATAAAAGAGTTGCTAGGCATTTTGAAATGTTGAAAAAGTTATTTTTTTCACATTATTCATAAAAGCGTTGCTAGGTATTTTGAAATGTTGAAAAAATATATTTTTTTTTTTTTTACCCAATTCACTAAAGCGTTTCTAGGCAATTTGAAATGTTGAAAAAATATACTTTTTTTTACAAAATTCGTGAAAGCGTTTCTAGGCATTTTGAAATGTTGAAAAAATATGGTTTTTTCACATTATTCATAACAGCGTTGCTAGGCATTTTGAAATGTTGAAAAAATATATTTTTTATACAATTATTGAAAGCGTTGCCAGGCATTTTAAAATGTTGAAAAAATATATTTTTTTTACAAAATTCATGAAAGGGTTGCTAGGCATTTTAAAATGTTGAAAACAATATGTTTTTTTTACAAAATTTTTAAAAGCGTTGCTAGGCATTTTGAATTGTTGAAAAATATATTTTTTTACAAAATTCATAAAAGCGTTGCTAGGCATTATGAAATGTTGAAAAAATAATTTTTTTTTTACATTATTTATAACATCAATGCTAGGCATTTTGAAATGTTGAAAAAATATATTTTTTTACAAAATTCGAGAAAGCGTTGCTAGGCATTTAGAAATGTTGAAAAAATATATTTTGTTCACAAAATTCATGAAATCGTTGCTAGTCATTTTAAAATGTTGAAAAAAATATATTTGTTTTACAAAATTTATAAAAGCGTGCTAGGCATTTTGAATTGTTGAAAAATATATTTTTTCACATTATTCGTAACAGCGTAGCTAGGCATTTTGAAATATTGAATAAATATATCTTTTTACAAAATTCATGAAAGCGTTGCTATTCATTATGAAATGTTGAAAAAATAATTTTTTTGTTACATTATTTATAAAAGCATTGCTAGGCATTTTGAAATGTGGAAAAAATATATTTTGTTTACCAAATTCATGAAAGCGATGCTAGGCATTTTGAAATGTGGAAAATATATATTTTGTTTATCAAATTCATGAAAGCGTTGCTAGGCATTTTGAAATGTTGACAAAATATATTTTTTTCACATTATTCATAACAGAGTTTATATTCATTTGAAAATGTTAAAAAAATAAATTTTTTTCACAAAACTTGTGAAAGCGTTGATAGGCATTTTGAAATGTGGGCAAAAATCATATCTTTACAAAATTCATGAAAGCGTTGATAGGCATTATGAAATGCTGAAAAAATATGTTTTTCACATTATTCATAACAGCGTTGCTAGGCATTTTGAAATGTTGAAAAAATATATTTTTTATACAATTATTTAAAGCGTTGCAAGGCATTTTAAAATGTTGAAAAAATATATTTTTTTTTACAAAATTCATGAAAGCAATGCTAGGCATTTTGAAATGTTGAAAAAATATTTTTTTTTTCACAATATTCATAAAAGCGTTGCTAGGCAATTTGAAATGTGGAAAAAATATATTTTGTTTACTTAATTCATGAAAGCGTTGATAGGCATTTGGAAATGTTGAAAACATATATTTTTTTCAAACAATTATTAAACAATTTTAAACAATTATTCAAAGCGTTGCTAGGCATTTTAAAATGTTGAAAAAATATATATTATTTTTACAAAATTCATTAAAGCGTTTCTAGGCAATTTGAATTGTTGAAAAAATATACTTTTTTTTCAAAATTCGTGAAAGCTTTTCTAGGCAATATGAAATGTTAAAAAGATAAATTTTTTTTACAATATTCATAAAAGCGTTGCTAGGCATTTTGAAATGTGGAAGAAATATATTTTGTTTACCAAATTCATGAAAGCGTTGCTAGGCATTTTGAAATGTTTAAAAAATATATTTTTTCACATTATTTATAACAGCGTTGCTAGGCATTTAGCAAAGTTGAAAAAATATTTTTTTTTCACAAAATTCATGAAAGCGTTGCTAGGCATTTTAAAATGTTGAAAAAATATATTTATTTTACAAAATTCGAGAAAGCGTTGCTAGGTATTTTGAAATGTTGAAAAAATATATTTTTTTCACATTATTCATAACAGCGTTGCTAGGCATTTTGAAATATTGAAAAAATATATTTTTTTCACACAATTATTCAAAGCGTTACTAGGCATTTTGAAAAGTTAAAAAAATATATATTTTTAACAAAATTCATGAAAGCGTTGCTAGGCATTATGAAATGTTGAAAAAATAATTCTTTTTCCACATTATTTATAACAGCGTTGCTAGGCATTTTGAAATGTTGAAAAAATATATTTTTTTTACAAAATTCATGACAGCGTTGCTAAGCATTTTTAAATGTTGAAAAAATATATTTTTAAAAAAAATTCATGAAAGTGTTGCTAGGCATTTCGAAGTTTTGAAAAAATACATTTTTTTCACAAAATTCATGAACGCGTTGCTAGGCATTTTAAGATGTTGAAAAAATTAATTTTTTGTACAAAACTCATGAAAGCGTTGCTAAGCATTTTGAAATGTTGAAAAAATATATTTTTTAAAAAAATTCATGAAAGCGTTGCTAGGCATTTTGAAATGTTGAAAAAATATGTTTTTTTCACATTATTCATAACAGCGTTGCTAGGCATTTTGAAATGTTGAAAAAATATATATTTTTTCACACCATTATTGAAAGCGTTACTAGGCATTTTGAAATGTTGAAAAAATTAATTTTTTTTACAAAATTAATGAAAGCGTTGCTAGGCATTTTAAAATGTTGAAAAAAATATATTTTTTTTACAAAATTTATAAAAGCGTTGCTAGGCATTATGAAATGTTGAAAAAATAATTTTTTTTTACATTATTCATAACAGCATTGCTAGGCATTTTGAAATGTGGAAAAAATATATTTTGTTTACCAAATTCATGAAAGCGATGCTAGGCATTTTGAAATGTTGACAAAATATATTTTTTTCACATTATTCATAACAGAGTTTATATTCATTTGAAAATGTTGAAAAAATAAATTTTTTTCACAAAACTTGTGAAAGCGTTGCTAGGCATTTTCAAATGTGGACAAAATATATTATTTTTACAAAATTCATGAAAGCGTTGCTAGGCATTATGAAATGTTGAAAAAATATTTTTTTTTCAAATTAAACATAACAGTGTTGTTAGGCATTTTGAATTGTTGAAAAAATATATTTTTTACACAAAATTCATGAAAGCGTTGCTATGCATTTTAAAATGTTGAAAAAATATATTTTTTTCACAAAATTCATGAATGCGTTGCTAGGCATTTTGAAATGTTGACAAAATATATTTTTTTCTCAATATTCATAACGGCGTTGCTAGGTATTTAGAAATGTTGAAAAAATATATTTTTTTCACAAAATTCATGAAATCGTTGCTAGGCATTTTAAAATGTTGAAAAAAAAATATTTTCTTTACAAAATACATGAAAGCGTTGCTAGGCATTTTGAAATGTTGAAAAAATATATGTTTTTTACAAAATTCATGAAAGCGTTTTTAGGCATTTTCAAATGTTAAAAGAATATATTTTTTTAACAAAATTCATGAAAGTGTTGCTAGGCATTTTGAAATGTTGACAAAATATATTATTTTCACATTATTCATAACAGCGTTGCTAGGTATTTATAAAGGTTGAAAAAATATATTTCTTCACAAAATTCTTGAGAGCGTTGCTAGGCATTTTAAAATGTTGAAAAAATATATTTTTTTTACAAAATACATGAAAGCGTTACTAGGCGTTTTGAAATGACGAACAAATATACTTTTTTTTTACAAAATTCGTGAAAGCGTGGCTAGGCAATATGAAATGTTGAAAAAATAATTTTGTCGTGTAGGTTAGAGGGCAAAGCCGGGATAAGGATTCACTGTCATAGGTAAGGCAATTGTTGTGGCTGGTTCAACAAAACATTTATTAGTCCTCTTCTATTGTGTAGGGTTTTATTGAGTTTTTGGTAACCTTTGCCTTCTTATGTTGCCGGTGTGTTAGTAGTAATTATTATTTGAAATATTTGTGCACACTTATAATTTTTCTTTTCAGTTAGGCATACAAATTCAATCTAAAGTATTTAAATAAGTGATGCTATTTTATAAAACGTTACATAAAGCTCTTGATCTTTAACAATCATCACATGTTTTATAAATATTGATCTTATATTGTTAAATTTTCTAATTGCGTGTTTATTCTTACAAAAATACGATTCTGTTTTATTCCATCTACAAGGGGCTACAATTATCAAATTCAAACTTTGCACAATTGTTTTTAAAAAATATTTTAGAAAACCTTTACTTCTGTTTTTAAAATATTATTTATGGTTGAGAGAAAACTAAGCAAAGTCCAACCTTTTTCTTCGAAAGTAGTTATAAAGATAGCATTATGCTTCATTGGAAATATTTTGATTATTTTGACTCCAGGAATTGGTTGAGTAGTTTGTGGAATCTAGGTATACTAAATTTAATTTTACTAAGCTTCATATCAACCATTTAAGGTAAAAAAATACCTTTAAAAAATTATTGCTCTTCTTATAATATCCATGCAAAATATAGAATTTAAAGAGAATTTAAAGAGAATTACTTACATCCCTTTTGTCTGTCGCAACCGGCCCTATTTAGCCGATTGATTGCACCAAGTAAACACTGGGTAGTAAGCTTTGGGCTATAAATAAATATCGCTTACATTTTTCAGTGTTTCTGGTTTATTGAGATCAGTACTGTGCACAATTTTATTTGTAACATTCTAAATGAGAGTTAACATTTGTAACTCCTTAGATATTACATAAATTGTAACAGTTATCATAGTTACAAACAGTATTTTTAATAATTAAATAGGTTTCATTTTCGTGGTCTATGTGTAGCAAAAAATTGTTATTAGACATTTTGAGATGATTCTTTAATTTTTCATTTGATTTTTATCGTTTTCACTAAAATGTGTTTTTAAAACTAACGTAATTATATTTTTCTAATGCTCATACTATGTAAACGAAAGCTTGTTCCACAATAGAGGCCATAGATTATTAGTAATTAAATAGGTATCTCGTCTAGTTATCTATATTTTACTGTTACACTGAGTGAATACTTTTAATAAGAGAGCAATGCCAGTTTCACACTAGTACCTGAACAGAAGAGATTCTGTGTTTGTGATGACATACGCACTACTAAACAGGTTTATATGCAATTAATGAAGACATTGAAGTCCTGTAACGAGTAGAACAGATACGTAGCAGCAGTTAAACAGAAATTTGACGTTAAGAGAAAGGAGGAAGAGAGAAAGATAGACATAGATAGATAGACAGATAGAGAGAGAGATAGATAGATAGAAAGAGAGAGAGAGAGAAAGAGAGAGAGAGAGAGAGATGTGAATGAGACTCATACATCTAGAAATGCTCGTTGGCCAAGGAATCACAACCTCAGGCATTCATGCGTTCTCCCTCATATATGTCCTGAACAGAATTTACGTCTATCTCTAGAATGAGATAGCCACTCCGAGTCAGGATCAGTTAAACTTACTTAGCCGTGATGGCTAAAAAACAATTGCGTCTCATCCATCTTAGTTGGTTCGTTACACTTAGAACCACTCCCTCATACATGCTTGTACTCTCTCGTATCATTACTGTGCAGAAAGTAGGATACATTTCGAATCTGAATCAGCTATACTCACTTAGTCGTGATGACTTAAAAATGATTCACACACATTTAGGGATACTCGTTACTCAAGAAATTACACCCTCAAAGATTCACGCAATCCTTTTTATCTGTTCTGGACATAAGTTACATCTTCTTTTATAAGGACGACAAATTCCGAATACGGGTCAGCTAAACTTACTTTTACGTCATGACTAACAACA
Organism: Prosapia bicincta; assembly: GCA_036971475.1. Taxonomy (NCBI): domain Eukaryota; kingdom Metazoa; phylum Arthropoda; class Insecta; order Hemiptera; family Cercopidae; genus Prosapia; species Prosapia bicincta. The sequence continues at coordinate 230,556 of JBAIZL010000047.1, forward strand.
ATCGACTCACCTCACTATAAATGCTCCATACCCTTACTACTACGTCCTCACACATTGTCGTTCTTTCGCTCATATCTGTCCTGAGTAGTGTGATTTCATAAGAAATTCATTAGAAAAAAGACACATTTCCAATCTGAATCAGTTATACTCTCTTAGCCTTGATGACTTAAAATTGACTCACACATCTAATAACTTTCGTTACTCTAGGAATCACACCCTCGCACATTCACGCTTTCTCACTCACATCTGTCCTAGACAGAACTGATGAAATTTGTATAAGCAAGATACGTATCTAATCAGGATCAACTAACCGTACTTTCCTGGGAACACTAGCAGTAGACCAGGCGGGTCCACAGGTGGCGGATAGTGGGACGGCCTACAGAAATGTAGGTTACCTGTGAATAAGGATTCCGGAAGGTTTCTGAATATGCAGGCCTGGACCAAGGCTATGGTTCAAAGGTGAGGAATTATCCCTCCTCGTCAGTCAACCGGTTGGGTGTGGTAGAAATAACTGCTCTGACCGGGGAGACTGGGGTAGTTGGGAATTAAGTCCTCACAATGCTACTCTCACCTCCCAGGTGAACCAAGGGCAATGCGACAGTGAAGTATGGGCGGGAAACTACCCTAACGACACAGTTGTAAAAAAGAGAGTAAAGCAGGCTGTTCGCTCCATGAGCAACAGTTATTAATGTCCTAAACTTGGGGTGTGCTTCAAGGTCAGTGACTGAATACCCAATCCAAGGTGGAAGGCATCGTGCCGAAGGATGAATGGCTGCAGGGTATAAAATGCAGTTGCACACGATCCCCTTGATGAACCAGACAAAACCTCATTGTATGTTGTCTTGCCAGGGCAGTGGGGGCTCTGCTCTGGAAGACCGTTATTTCCCCCATACTCGTGGGACGTTAATGGACCAAGTAAGTAAAAGAATTGATTTCGAGACTGCACAGACAGCGGGAGCCAATGAGACGGCAAACCGTGAGTCTGTAGCAGATGTGTCAACGGCAACCATCACTTGGGGTGCGGGGGCGGCTGTCAAGCTGCCGACTACAGAAACCGGTGAAGTGGCTGTAGAGGTGGGAGGTCTAGTCCTGGGGCTGCTCTGCTGACCCAGGCGACTGAAAATTAAGCAGAACAATGATCAAGATCCTCCAAGTGAACCTACAGCATAGCAGGGCGGCGGGTGCTGTCGTGTGTAGGATGCTGGACAGGGGAGAGGTGGACTTGGTTCTCATCCAGGAGTAATGGATTTCTGGAGGACGAATATGCGGGCTGGCGACATCTGGAGGTAAGTTGTTGTACGATAAGGACTCCGGTGTTCCCAGGACGTGTATCCTGGTTAGGAGGGGGTTGAGTGCTTTTGTACTATTTGACTTCTGCAGCAGGGACTTAATAGCAGTGACGGTGGAGCTGCGGGCGGAGGGGAGGATGAAGAGGCTGAACCTTGCCACGGCATATCTCCCCTTTGACTGCGCGGGGGCTCTACCAACACAAGAGCTGAGGAGGCTGGTCGAGGACTGCGGGGCTGTGGATGAGGAGCTGCTGGTGGGGATGGATGCTAACTCCCATCACACTTCGTGGGGAAGTACAGGTACCAACACTAGAGGTGAGGAACTTTTAGCTTATCTTAGCTCTAAGAATTTACTAGTCTTAAATCAGGGGGAAGAGCCGACATTTGTCACTAGGGCCAGACAGGAGGTCCTGGACATTACGGTGGCATCGAACCAGACGGCTAGGTATGTACTAAACTGGCATGTGTCGGATGAACCATCTTCTTCTGACCACAGACATATTAGGTATGATATCTCTCTAAATTCAGCCATGCTTCGGCCAACCAGGGATCCAAGAAGAACAGACTGGGACTCCTACAGTAGGGACCTAGGATTTCGGATTGAGGAGGCTGGATTGGAGTATGGTGGGAGAAGAGAGCTAGAAGACTCTGCCGCATTGGTTGGCGAGGCTATAGTGCTGATTGGTTTACTGATAACTGCCCTCTCAGTGAGGGGAGAAAAAAAGGGGATCCGTCATGGTGGAACAAGAAGCTAGCCAAACTTCGGGAGACCACCAGGAGACTCTTTAATAGAGCAAAAAAAACAGGGAGTGGGACCAGTATAGGAAAACACTAACCGAATACAACAGGGCAATTAGAGAAGCACGCAGGAAGTCCTGGAAGGAGTTTTGTCAAGAGATTGACAAAACTCGGGAAGGAGCACGACTGCATAAAGTGCTCTCTAAGGACCCAGTTAACCCGGTGGGGATGCTAAGAACCCCACTGAGAAATATAACAAAAACGGCAGGGGAAACTGTGGAAGAATTAATCAGAACACATTTCCCTTCCAGTACTCTGAGGGAACTTGGGGGAGCAGACACTGAACCAGTTGCCAAACTCTCCACAATACATGGTAAGAGGAAGGACTGGGAAGTGGCAAGGAGGATAGTAACTCCACAAAGGGTAAGATGGGCTATTGGCACATTTAAACCCTACAAATCTCCAGGTCCAGATGGGATCTATCCTGTGCTGCTGCAGCAGGGAATGGATTTGCTGGTACTGGTACTTACTAAATTATACAGGCTAAGCATTGCTCTAGGGCATGTGCCGGCAGCCTGGAAATCTAGTAAGGTGGTCTTTATACCTAAGCCCACCGGTAACCAATCGGAAGGGAAAGGATACAGACCTATTACACTCATGTCCTTTGTTCTTAAGGGACTTGAAAAACTGGTTGATAGGCATATTAGGGGGGGGGGGTGCTTTGGCCATAAAACCACTGCATTGGAACCAGTATGCTTATCAACCGGGGAAATCCTGCGAGGGAGCTCTCCATCAAGTGGTTGGTAGGATTGAGCAAATGATCGCCAAAAAAGGTTGTGCCATAGGTGCCTTCCTCGACATTGAAGAAGCTTTCAATAACCCCTCAGTGGAGACGATGGTAAGTGGTGCAAGACGTCATAGAGTGAATGCCACCACTTGTGGTTGGATAAGTTCCATGTTAACAAACAGAAGCATTTCTGTAGAGGTGGCAGGGGAGGTCAGAAGGGCGGAAACAAGTCTGGGCTGTATACAGGTGGGGGGGGGTCTCTCTCCTCTGTTGTGGTGCCTAGTGGTTGACAACCTTATTGAACTCCTGAATGAACAGGGGTACTTCTGTCTAGGATATGCGGACGACATAGTTGTTCTGATCCTGGGCAGATTCCCTGATACAGTCCTTGAGGTAATCAGAAATCCTCTACGACTGATTGAAGAGTGGTGTAAAAAGGAGAACCTTAGGGTAAATCCAAAAAAGACTGCTCTCATTAAGTGAAAAGTTCTGACGACCAGGATGCCCCGCTTGTTTGGTGAATACCTTGAGTTTGTGGGGGAGGTGAAGTACCTGGGAGTTACTCTGAACAGGAAACTCACCTGGAACCCACATCTTGAGAGGACAGTTAACAGAGCCAAAAGGGCACTGATGACTGTGAGAAGAATGGTGGGTAAGAAATGGGGACTGAAGCCATCAATGATGCACTGGATGTATCTGAGGGTGATAAGACCTATGATTACCTATGGAGCTCTGGTGTGGTGGACAAAGGCCAACCAGGCACAGACAAGAGCTAAACAGAGCTCTATCCAGAGATTGGCCTGTCTGTGCACACTGGGAGCGATGTCAACTACACCAGGTGCAGCAATGGAATTAATGCTTAACCTCCCTTCCTTTGAGCTTGTGCTTAGGTGAGAGGCGAGGCTGGCGGAATGGAGATTGCGCAACTCGAGCAACTGGGATAACCTCCCAGATGTCTCGGGACATATGAGTATCGAGTGCGTGGTCAAAGAACCCGTGTTGGAAATGGGCAGCGACCACATTACTCGAATGTTTGCACCTGACCAGGTCCACCAAACTATGATGGAATGGTCGGGGTCATTAACATCGGGAGCTCCGATCTGGTACACAGATGGCTCCAAGATGGACTTCGGCACTGGAGCGGGGGTGTATTGTAAAAACCCAAGGGTAAAAGTAGTTTTTTCCTCGGGGAGGCATACCTCTGTCTTTCAGGCCGAAGTATATGCTATAAATGCCTGTCTGGGAGAGATAGCGAGAAGGGAAACACACGGGACCCGGATTGCTATTTTCTCCGACAGTAAGGCAGCAATTAAGGCACTAAACGGGCACGTGGTCATCTCGGTCATAGTCAGGGAGTGCCTAATTAACCTACAAGCTCTGGCAAGGCCCAATCAAATCAAGTTAGGTTGGGTGCCAGGGCATAGGGGAATACTTGGAAATGAAGCCGCAGATGCGCTGGCCAGGGAGGGGTCTTCGATTCCCCTGGTTGGACCGGAGCCTGCGGTAGGTATTTCCAAATCCATGGTCAAGATGACAGTGCGAATGTGGATGGCTGAAAGACACTGTAAGCACTGGATCAGGGCCGAAGGGATGAGACACAGTAATGTAACCCTTAGGAAACCTTCCTTGGGCTGCAGAAGAATCTCATCTATCTGTCTAGGCAGGAATTGAGGATAGTCACAGGTCTACTCACGGGACACTGTGGACTAAGGAAACATTTGCATACAATGGGTATCTACAAAGATGAACCAGTGTGCAGATTATGCGGGCAGGAACTGGAGACTGCCACACACATTATTTACAGATGTGAAGTACTTGCTGAGAGGCGCTTCAACCTCTTTGGTGATGGAACGGCTTCGGTGGATGCTGAAGGTAAAACTCTAGTCAGGAAACTCCTAAACGTGGTAAGAGGGAAGGGGTTATTTGACTAGATCTGGGAGGTAAGTACAATATACCTTAAGGTAGCAGTGCTTCGGGCAATTCAAACCCGCTTTCAAGTTAAAAAAAAAACAAAAAAAGACCCTCACAAACATCTAATAATGCTCGTTTGCTTTCGGATTCACTCCCTCAAGTAAGTATGCTCTCTGGCTCATTTATATCTTTGGAAGATGTAAAAATATGTAGTGTGAGTTCACAAGTTCCAGGGACACATCCAGCAATTTTCATTTGACATTGTTCTTTGTAATGTGAACGGTTTTTTCTCGACTTGTTACAAATATCGATTTCTGTTGTACGATAATTTTGTATCTTTTAAATTAAACTTTGATTAGTTTTGATCAGGAGTACCTTAACTGTTCACTTTATTTCACTTGCAGAAATATAATATAGCATCATTGGCTATTTATAAATACTACTATGCGCCCTATAACCACAACAAATTATTATTATCCTGATTTACATTTTGATTGTAAAACTCCATCCTGAGGGTCAACATCAACTAACATGGATAAGTTCAAACACAGTTATCTAATATATCATTTTCTAGTATAGTGTTCAGGAGAGAGTAGGATCTAAGAAAACAGTATTTTCACCAATATATTTTGTATTTATTTGCTGCTAAAGTTGGTTGCTTGACATCCGACATGTACATATTGTTAAAATACATTATTAAGCATAGAAAACGCTTTTTCAATTTATTTTTTAAAAATTCAGAACAGTTGTTTTTAAAACAGTCGTCATTTATATAGTACATATATGTATACGTATGTATGTGTGTGTTTGTGTGTGTGTGTGTATGTGTGTGTGTTTGTTTGTGTGTATGTGTGTGTGTGTGGTGTTAGGTGTGTGTGTGTGTGTGTGTGTGTGTGTGTGTGTGTGTGTGTGCGTGTGTGTGTGTGTGTTTGTATGTGTTTGTATGTATATAATGCCTCGTTGAGTATACACTAGAGTGTTTTACTTCAGGTATATATGCAGTAGAGGAATAGTATGAAGTAACGCGTCTTTATACCTCGACTGTAAAATAAGACGAGTACGTAGCTACAAATGGACACAAAATATATATTAGGGAGGGAAAGAAGCTTTGTGGGATGAAGCTGTTTTGTTTTCATAGTCTTGCAAGGTAAAGACTATGCTAAAGTAAGGCCTACTTGCCGTAAGCCTTAATGTAGCCGTTACCTATTGTCACTGATAAATCTAGTCATTAGTTACTGTCAACTGTTGTGGGACTTCGCTATCACGTTTTACTTCTAACCTATTAAGTATTATTAGGGTAAACATCACCAACGCCATTGCCTATGAGTCGATGACCGTGATAATAAAAAACACCCACATTGTTGTGCGTTTCTGCTAGGTTATTCCTTAGTAGGTAAAGTACCACAGCTTTCTGTTTTACATAGCATTCACATATTGCTGTTGTCGACGTATTCCGGAGATCTTCTTTCAGTCAGAACCTTCTATCCATTAATAATACTCACGGTACAATGAATGTACTAGGAACTTGTTCGTTCCCAATAGATAGCGTATAATATACTCGTTCCTCCTTTTGAAGTCGTAAATCATTACATCTATAGAAAACTTAGATGAATGTGATAAAATAACATATGAACAAAAGCATAATCAATATAATGTGAGGATTACAAATTTGAAATTCTTCTAAAGTTAATATACATTACAAAATAGGAATAGGTGGGGTAAATTATGTGGACAGTCAACAATCCGATGGTGACGTAGAGTTTTAGAGAAAGCAAAATCAGTCATCCAGTCGCCCTAATGACGAATCCATCGTAACCGTTCTAATAAAAAAGCCACTTTATCAAAGCAAAATAACGAGCTACAATTACACCAAAAAATATTGGCAATTCATTCAGAACCAAACATAAAAAGTATATTATATAAACTAAGTGAATATTAATATTTCCGCTGAACCGTAAACATATATTACTTACATAATGATAAATAAATAACAATAACCCTTGCTACAAATATTTAAAAACCCCTGATGTACATTTCGCCAACACAATTAGCATCATCTGAAGGTTTACTTACATAGCGAACGTTTGCTATGAATCCAACAGATATTTAGTGAATATAGGACTATATTATTCAAACCTTGATTGTAAAGAGAAAACCTTATGGACTGTTAGTCCCCTATCTGATATTGTGTAGGGAAACACTATAGAAACAGAATACAAAATTTTAGATTTTATTATTATGTAATAAAATCTTGAAAACATATACAATATTATGAGCACAGTGGTACAAAATATTTTAAAAAATATTGGACAATTCACCAATACTAAAAAACATCAAGAATAACTAATATTAAAAGCTACCTAAGAAACAACCGGTATGAACATTTCGACCACCATGTCTCATCATCATCAGATGATCTTATTACAAAATCCCAATCTAGAATAGAAACTAGATTGAGTTAGGTGACTTGTATTACTAGTTATTTCTGATTGTGTTTGGGGTTTTGGGTGTATACAATATTTTATATTTTAACTAAAAATAGATATTTCATACGTTCTAACGGGTATTCAAGGAGTTTTAATATATGCATATATTATATGAAAATATGATAAACATTCTAGGTAAAGTTATTTAACATATTTTAAATTTTCAAAAATAATATGTATTTTTATAGAGTAGAGATTACTCTACAATCCGTGATACAATCTCCCCTTTTGAGTATGGTACCTTAACTATTATAAACATTTTGGTGGTTAAAAAATGAAAACCGGTAAAAGAAAGGGACCGGTTTCACCGATAAATGCTAATTTGAAAAGCCGGTTTTATTTGAGAAGCAATGATTAAATATCTCATAAAACTAACTCAAAGTACCTGAGACCGGCCGATAAGCTCTGCGTGATTATTTCAACGGTAGGAATGGAAAATGAAATTAAGTTTTATTGTTTCAGAGGAGGTGAATTATATTTCAGCAAAAATTAGGTTAACTTTTATAATTCTATCGCGGTTTGAATTAATTTGAACGAACGTAATGTAATTATATCTCAACTAAAGATGTATTTGCAATGTATACATTATCAAAATAAAAACACTGTTTAGAGTTAGTAATAACGTAAATTCTAAACCGTTAAAACTATTTAAATTGTTGGGAAATACATTATCATTTTTTTCGTTTAACGTAAAAAGAGAAACTAAGCGGATATGAATAAAAATATACTTTTCATATTTAAAAAAATACAATATAAAAATATTATACTTAAAATGTTTCACAAAAGCAGCTAACAAAATTGTTAACCTTTCGATCCCTAGAACCAATTCAATCTACATTTCAATGGTGAAATGAACAGCTATTATTTAGTTTTAGGAAGAGTAAAAAAAACGCAAGAAGCTCTGAGAAAAGCTCTCGCATCTTTCAAACTCTAGATTGAGGTGATCAAGTTTGCAAAAATCACAATTGAACGTGTTCACTCACAATTAAGAAACCAGTCCGTTTCATCTACATCATTTAGTTTCTTACGTAGTATCAAAAAGGGTATAAATAAATAAACATAGTTATCCAACAAAATAATATGTACAATTATAAATTTATATATAGGTATATTATTAAACACTTTTAGCTCGCAAAAATACAATGTCTATATATGGAGTAGAGGGAACTCTGCAATGGGTAATACAATAACTACTCTTGCGTGTGACACACTAAATATTATAAATAATTTGGCCGTTTGAAAAGGAAGGAACATGTTTTCACCGTTGAAATATAATTAAGAGAGTCAGTGTTATTTGAGAAGCAATGATTAAATTTCTCGGCAAAGTAAGTAAGAACCTGAGATTTGTCTATAAACTTTGCGTGAGTTTGAATGAAAAATGAGATTAAAATCTAGTGTACCAAAGGAAATGAATAACGTTTCAGAAAATATAATTTGTATGTTTTATAATTTTGATGCTGTTTGAAGGGATTTTTAACAACGGCGTTGTACTCATATTCTGACTACAGATGTACTTGCTTTTTATGCATTGATTATTACAATAAACTTAAATGAGTTTAATGCTAGGAATAATGTAAATTCTAAACCGTATACAATTATTGAAATAATTGCTAATTCTGAGTTACAACAAAAATATAAAAAATATTTTTGTTCAAGTTCTAGTACTTATACGGTACTAAACAAAATTGGTTTACAAAGTTATTTCAAATTGTAAACCATGGTATCATAAAATGATATGTTATACAGTCGCTTAAATAAACAATGTTGCCGGATACGGTTACGTTGTTCTTTATTTTAGTCACAATATTTCTAAAAAATCTCTTTTTATAGCGTAACCTCAAATATTTTATAACTCCCTGAACATGTGGTTGTTTTATTGAAATTACGTCTTGTAAAAAAAGAACCACATTCACATACTTTAGTTTAGAATTAATGTCGTAGGGATTTTTTGTGTGCATCTAAAGTGCAATTTTTCATTTCTCTTGGAAAATCTGTCCAGTTTTAGCACCCAATCCATAAACGATTCGCTCATCTTTTTATTTAATTAATGCGTGCTCAAGTTCTAAAGGCTTAATGCCTCGGACACATCGAGGGGATTCGCTTTCGCTAATCACAAGCAAGTTGCTTATTTCTGTTCCTAACATGTTAGCTGGGACAAATACGGCGATACTGTTTGCTTGGATCTCCTCCAAAACAGGATCGGTTTAAAAAGTCAGTGTTTAATTAGGTAAATATTTCAAAATCAGACCTGTTTTATCAGCATCGGATATGTCCTTTGGTTCACAATCATTTCAATTTTTTACACACATTTTCCTTCTAAAATTTACAAATAACCGTATTACTACTTGCACTTTCTCCTGAAATGACATTTTGAACGATGGTATGCTGTTTTTTGTAAATTTACCTATCCAACCGTTGATGCAGCAAATTCCAAACCTTTTCTTTATTTAGTGTCCCCGACAGTGGAAGGTTATTTTCGTGTATTACTGTAATACATTTTATCATCACGTTATTGATATCGTCATAAACTCACAGTTTAAATGTCTCTCTTTGTACACAAGCACAACTTTGATTTAATATCTGATCCCAAATTGTAGTATAGTCAAATCGAACCGGAGGTATATTAATGTTTTTATAAAAATCTATCTTCTTCACACATTTAGCAACCTATTTTATAACGTTCACTTTGTCTGCGACACATTTTTGACATTTTTGCAAAGCACGACAAACTCATGGCATGAATGAAAAGGAGTAACTGAACTAGCTAGATTAAAGCTTTAAAGAAAGGAAAATGGTGGAAATAGGAACGAATTCATAGTTATAAATGATAAATTCTTCAAATCTTATTTTAGTAATATATGGTTGACCGTAAGTATATTGAGAGCAGAAAGTGTACAACATTACAGTACTGTATTCTATTCGGTGTCAAGTGTACATACTGTCTGACAGCCTTTTAGTTTTACTACTCCTACCACTGAAAAAAAAACAATTTCTCAAGTATATTCTATAAGACGCACATAATTAGACTGTAGAAACCGATTAAAGCCCAATTTATGTCACTAAGTTTAGTCATATTTTAGGCAGAATGGTTGTTTTCTAGAACACATATACTTATATTGCAAGACACACTTAACTAGAGAGTTTAAACCAACAAAACCCTAAGATTTGTGACTAACATTGGTCATATTTCCGGCAGAATGACGTTTTTTCTGGAACACTTATACGTATTCTGCAAGACGCTAGTAATTGGGCAGTACAAACCAATCACATCCCACGTTTTGCGACTAACGTTGGTCACATTTCCGGCAGAGTGACTTTTTTTCTGGAATACTCATACGTATTCTGCAAGACGCAAGTAATTGGACAGTACTATCCAACCACATCCCACGTTTTGTGACTAGCGTTGGTCACATTTCCGGCAGAGTGACTTTTTTTCTGGAATACTTATACGTATTCGGCAAGACGCAAGTAATTGGACAGTACAAACCAACCACATGCCACGTTTTGCGACTAACGTTGGTCACATTTCCGGCAGAGTGACTTTTTTTCTGGAATACTTATACGTATTCGGCAAGACGCAAGTAATTGGACAGTACAAACCAACCACATGCCACGTTTTGCGACTAACGTTGGTCACATTTCCGGCAGAGTGACTTTTTTTCTGGAATACTTATACGTATTCGGCAAGACGCAAGTAATTGGACAGTACAAACCAACCACATGCCACGTTTTGTGACTAAAGTTAGCCACATTTCAGCGGAACGGTTGTGTTTTAAAAACACTTTGAGTGTTTTCTCCAAGACGCATTTGATTTTGAATGTATTTTATGTTAAATAAAATTTCGTATTTCAAAACTATTTTATTCCTTGTATGACTTCTGTACACTCAAACTTTTAATTCATTGAAAACTCCACAATTTTCCATGAATAGTGGGAAATGTGTTTAGCGGAATGAGTCTATCAATTTTATAAAGGTGGCGCGTTAGTGAAAAACCAAACCTTACCTATTGCCAAACAGCTTCAGGATATATAGCTATTACTGACAACTGTTTCCTGCCAGGATGCAGGATGTTCCACAATATATTACTTTGCCATTCACTCTACCATGATTGATATCTATATTGGAACGAAAGAGTGCGCTACGTCATATACTTCATGATTAAAACCTTATTCCATTTTCTCTGTAGCTATGTAGACTTCGTGTCTAATAGTAAATTTATTAATTAATATACATTATTGTAATTTAAGTGTAATTATATTATATTACAAAATATTTACTTTGGTGTTAGCAACAATGACAATAACAAAACCTGTTGTAATATCAGCACCCAAATATTTATCTTTTTCCATTGTTGACAAATTACAGGAATTCTAAAAAATTATTATTTCCCCGTTATCTTATTGTGATTAAAGTGGAACAATGATTTGCCGATTTTATAAAGCCAGTTGAAGATGCAACCTTTATAAAGAAATTCATGTAATAGAAATATATTTTGTGTTTAAAATAACATATCCTCCCTGAACACTAAGCACCCGCATGTATCGTCAAGAAAGATTCACTAATCTCACTTATTGTCTGAAGCTTGCGTATTCAAAACTATATACACCATGTTGTCTACTTCTATTTATAGTTATATATATTCACAAAAAACAAGCCATCCTCTTTAGCATTCTGGAAATTATACCGTAATACGATTTGTCCATCATCAAACAGTATTACAATACTCCATGTTCCAGTTTTGAGGGCAATATTGAATTTCGACCTAACAGAACATCAACTAGGTTATAACTTCTGTCAAAGGCTTTTTAACACTCCTTTAAAGTTGACCACGGAACATTAGTTGTTTTCTACGCTTTAAAAGCTGCTTTTCTATTTTTTATAGCTGTAACAGCTTCTTTCTATTTCTCTCTACTTCATGTCTCAGGTAGTGGCGTCTTTAAAAATGTGAAAATAAATATGGTTCTAAATGTGGCACAGTGGATGTTAAAAACATATGCAGAAAAAAAAAAAAAAAAAAAAAAAAAAAAAAATATATATATATATATATATATATATATATATATATATATATGTGTGTGTATATATTGCAATATGTATTCTTGTGTATTAATGAAGAACTAAGTCAAAATACAAATACAAGAATTATAATTGAAGTTTTATATATATATTCTTTAATCTTAAAATAAACATTTTAATTATTTAAAAAAAGATATAAACCTATATTTAATAATAAAATAAACTATATATACAATGTTACAGTATGCTTGAAAACGTCTATTAGAATCTGGAGTGTCTGAAGACATATACGACCAATTCAAAAGTCTTCGCTATATTAGCTTATGACACAGAATAAAAACTTAAATCATTTCAAAAAAATCATTACTAATTTACCTAGCTATATCGATAGTTTTAATTAAAGAAAGGATCATAACTAGGGCTTTACTTTATTACAAGCCTATGTGAGCTTTAGTTTCGTTATGTCCCTGTACTTATTGATTTTGCCAGTATACATATTGATTATAGTTGGGAAATGTTTGATTATGTCAGTTTACTTATTTATTATGTTAGTGAAATAATTATTTATGAAAGCAGACTTATAGATTATGTCTGTGTACTTATAGATTACTCGAGGGTACCTTTAGATTAAACCAGTTTACTTATAGTTTACTTCACTTTGGATATAGATTTTGCCTTGTTCCTAATTATAATGGCTGTGTACTAATTGATTATGCCAGTGAACGTATTGATTAAGTTAGTGCACATATAAATTAAGTAATTAGTGTAAAAACTAATTATTATAGTGTACTTATTAACCATTCCAATGAATATATTGATTATGCCACTGAACGTATTGATTATTAAAATGCAGTTATAATTGATTATGACAGTGTACATATTGATTGTGCTATTGAACTTATTGTGTTATGCCAGTGTACATATTGAATATAAAGGAGTACTTATTGATCATTCCAGTGTATATGTTGATTATGCCATCGTACCTATTGTTTATGTCATTGTACTTATTGATTATAAAGGTGTACTTATTGATCATTCCAGTGTATATGTTGATTATGCCATCGTACCTATTGTTTATGTCATTGTACTTATTGATTATAAAAGTGTACTTATTGATCATTCCAGTGTATATGTTGATTATGCCATCGTACCTATTGTTTATGTCATTGTACTTATTGATTATAAAGGAGTACTTATTGATCATTCCAGTGTATATGTTGATTATGCCATTGTAGCTATTGTTTATGACATTGTACTTATTGATTAATAAAATGTAGTAATAATTGATTATGCCAGTGTACATATTGATTGTGCCATTGAACTTATTGTGTTATGCCAGTGTACTTATTGATTATAAAGGAGTACTTATTGATCATTCCAGTGTATATGTTGATTATGCCATTGTACCTATTATTTATGTCACTGTACATGTAGATTATTCAAGTGAAGTAATAATTGATTATGCCAGTTTACATATTGATTGTGCCATTGAACTTATTGTTTATGCCAGTGTACTTATTGATTATAAAGGTGTACTTATTGATCATTCCAGTGTACGTATTGATTATTTCATTGTAGTTATTGTTAATGTAATTTTACCTATTGATTATTAAATTGTAGGAATAATTGATTATGCCAGTATACATATTGATTGTGCCATTGAACTTATTGTGTTATACCAGTGTACCTATTGATTATAACGGTATACTTATTTACCATGTCAGTGTATATGTTGATTATGCCATTGTACCTATTGTTTAAGTCATTGTACTTATTGATTATTAAAGTGTAGTAATAATTGATTCTGCCAGTGTACATAATGATTGTGCTATTGAACCTATTGTGTTATGCCAGTGTACTTATTGATCATTCCAGTGTATATGTTGATTATGCCATTGTACGTATTGTTTACGTCATTGTACTTATTGATTATTAAAGTGTAGTAATAATTGATTATGCCAGTGTTCATATTGATTGTGCCATTGAACCTATTGTGTTATGCCAGTGTAATTATTGATTATAAAGCTGTACTTAATGATAATTCCAGTGTACATGTTGAATATGCCTTTGTACGTATTGTTTATGTCATTGTACTTATTGATTAATAAAGTGTAGTAATAATTGATTATGCCAGTGTACATATTGATTGTGCTATTGAAATTTTTTATGCCAGTGTACCTATTGACTATATGAATGTACATAATAATTTTCAGTGTTAAATCTTTGTTCATTCAAAACTCTGCTCCCATAAAGGATACGACTGATCAGGTTTCCCTGTTTTAGAACATTATTTACGATAAATAATTATTTTCTCTTTATACTGGTATAAATTTTAAATAGATATATAGTTGAGTTTTCTTTAATTAAGTTTGAACTTACTTGGCGCCGTAAATATACAGAAGTAGAAAGAGAAATAAAGGTTTTGATTGTTAAATTTGAATGTTGTGGAATAATAATAATAATGAAGATAATAGTTTCTGAATTGAATTTAGAATAAATTTCCATATGAATATTATAATGGTCGTAAAGTTTTACAGAACTTTATTGAATGTTTGTTTAATTCTGGCGCGTTCGATTGCAGCGGTTGGAGTACGTTAGAAAAATGTCGAAAAGGGAGCTTCTTTATAACCCTTAAAAGTATGATTGAACAAGCTTCACATACACGATTCAATAATATCGGATATTTTAGATATTTTAGATTTTCACACCTTTATACAGAAGGAAAAAATCTTTGAACATTTCTTTCATGTTAGCAAATCGTTTTTTCAAACACTAGGAAAATAATGTGTGGATAATTTAACAAGAGTGAGTATCACTATTAACACGAACATTAGAAATGTTTGAAATATTATTTGATTACTTGGCAACCTTGAATTAATCCTTGAAGTAATACAAAATATATATTTACATACATCAGCGTTAATCTGCGTGACTCAAATGATTGGATACGTACACATGTGTCAGATATGTTTATTTTACAAAGTAATTTCTTCTTCACTGCAGGGTTTATTGCATTTTTAAGGGTTAATAAAATACAAGGAAGCATAATATGATGAGCAGGCCTTACTCGTAACATATGGTATTCAGTGAAGGTAATGCGGTTAACACTTCGTTTCACCCGCTAATTATTTAAGGCCTACTAGAGTTTAGTTAAATTTCAATTGGCAGTGAGAAGTTTAGAGGTTCTTTCACTACTATATGAACAGAAAATATCTGGTTTTTAAGAGAAAATTTAGCTATCCAGATATTGTTATAATATAGGTAATTTTTAAATTACAAAGATAAAATGTAATGAATAGAGACACAAGAATAAAAAAAAATGAATCAAGTTGAAAACATTCTCTTTGGGGAAATACTATCAAATGTTTTAATGATTAGGTCATAGTTAGGAGTAAATTTTAATGGAACCCTTTGTGTATTAAAAAAAAACTCAGGTTTAGTTTTACTTAGTTTTAAATATTAAAGGGGCTGAAAACGGTTACGAATATAATTAATTGACTTTTAAAACAATTATCTTGATAAAAATTGATATTTTCTCTAATTAAAAATATACTTTTGTTTTTAAAGTTGTGTTTTATCACTCTTTGACGAAATAAATCAAGTGATATTTATTTAAAGATTAAGTCGTGGACATGCAGACAATGTAAGTAGAAAGGCTAGTATGCTGACGTACTATCATTGTCAACTGAGCTATAAATGAAAATAAGTTTAACTCAAAGTAGAGTATTAATTTTACAAGATTTGTTTTAAATTAAGATGCTGAAACACCTTTACGTGGGATCGAATCTCGGGCTTTTAGACTATTCATTTATGATTAGGAAACATGAATACTTTACAATAACCAAAGGTTCAATCTTCCAAAGTGTAAATACAAATTTTATATCAGCTGAAGGTTTAAAACCTAAGGGTGAATAAATAGAATGATTTAAACATCAGATATACTCGTACTTTATTGCATTATTTATTCTACCTCTATTTAATATTCGACCTCTAATTTAATTATTGCGTGTAAATTTATTTTAAAAATTATTATTTAAAACTACTCATCAGAGTAGCAGATGCATTATAGAAACACAGGTATTCAACTTTCAAATTTTTTTATGCCTCCTGTGATGTTCCAAAGCTTTTACCTGCTGATCGATAAGTTGTGCTCTACAACCTTTTTCGTATGCTTTTCATCTTTTTGCGAGTCACCCCTCTCTTTCCAGTGGCTTAGGTCTCAGTAACTACGCCTCAGTACATTTTTATACATTCACCAAGATTTTGGTTCGTGAAATCATCAATTCATCAGGTTTAAACATCATGTTCAAGATTCGCAAATCGATAGGATCCATAAAAGTTATTACAAACATATTTTGTTATTAAAAAAAGTACATACGTATTCTAAACAATCATTTAGTATAACCTATATTTTAGTACATCCTTCTGTTTTTCCTAACGTTACAATAATTTTCAGTGTTTAGGAATGACTCCATTTTCAAAACTTACTATCTAAGCAGTATTTCTTTAGAGAGTTCTATTTAAGTTTTAAAAATAAACAACGTAAAATATCATAGTTTTGGAAAAGGGAGAATTATGTACTTCAATATTTACAAATATTTCAAACAGAAATGAGGATATTATATATGATTAGTATATAAGAATTTCAATAATTTAGTGTTTTAAGAACCAACCATCATGTTTAAAGTCGTACTTTAGCTAAGTTTGTGAACCTATATAATTACCTTTAGATGCCCTATGAAAAATATAACTACTCAGGCATTATTCCAAGCCTATATTTTAAGTATTTTATGTAGTTTATACTATAATTAAAATTATGCCTCGGGGTTGCTGTAGCAAGAGGGAAAAGTCATTATTATAACTGATCTAAGGGCTTGTTCCAGTGATCATTAAACCTGCATGAAGATTCTCTCGTAGATGACTGTACATCTTCCAGGTAGATTCCAGAAACACTCCTTGAACACGAAAAGCATTAGAAATTACTGGAATTCCTTAAGCTACATGTTTTTAATTCTTCATAATTCAAGTTTTGTTATTTGGTTTTAGTTTTATTATTTGTTATTATTTTTGCAAAACATATTTTTTGAGATTAGGTTTAACACTGGAAAACTTTAATAAAATACAAATATATTAAGATTCTTTCTCTTACTCCTTCTTTTCCCTCCACTTTCCCTCCTTTTCACTTTTTAATTGCTTTCCTTCCTCTTTGTCCACATCTCTTGAACTTCTCTCTGAGTGTTATTTGTATGTGTGTGTGTGTTCTTATGAATAAATTGTCATAGAATGGAAATCTCTAATACATTATTTTAAAATTTATATACAAAATACAGAAATACAAAATAATTCCCATCAAACATTTTGTGCAGCCTGTCGTGGGCTTACACAAGCGGGTGGTGGGTGAAGCTAAGTAAATAGAAACATACGGATACAATTGAAATTTAATTAAACATCCGTATTTTACATAAAAATAAAACTGTCAGTAAATTGTTGTAAAATCGTTTTCAATACAACTTTTTGATATAATAATAAAAGGATATGAAAAATTTTATTAAGGTGAATATTTACTTACTTCCGGTAAGTGATAGTTAAATTAAACCTACCTTTTTTTAAATTTAAGATGGCTAATTATTTCTTTAGAAAAATCCATTGGTCCCTAATTAAAAATCGGACACTATATTCAATCAAAATATATCCTCTTCTTACACTAGCTCTTCAAATATAATTTCAATTAAAAAGCGATTGTTTGTAAAATGTTGCTTACGTTAGTAACCAAACAAACATCATCTACAGTAGGTTCTGTGATTAATTTTCACCATTTATATTTTAAAGGGATTTTTATAAGATCATTAAATTTTAAATTTAACTATTATCTAAATCGAAATTATTTTACTTTTTTATTTATCAAAAGGTTTTTGACACGTAAATATTCAAACTGTATTTTAGTTGATAACAATTTTGTTAGATTTGTGTAATTCTGTGAGGTTATAACATTGGAATTTCGATAAAAAATAGTTTCAAAAGGAATACTTTTATTTTTGTGTGTGAAAGGTTTAAAAGCAGAATATTCTCACACACACACACACACACACACACACACACACTGAAACGGTCTTAATTAACGTTTTAATTAGGAAATTAATAATTTCTTATTTTTTAAATAACAATTTTAATATTTAAATAATAAGGTTTTAAGTTATGATATAATAAACATAGTAAAGAGTCAAGAAGTCAGTAAAATTTTGAATAAGTATTATTAAGACAAATTAAAAATTATGATAGCATGAAATTGACCAGAAAAATCCATAATAAATAGTAGTGAAAACAGAATTTAAAAAACTAAAATAACAAAAAAGTCACTGCCATTTAAAAATAATAGACATTTTTCAGTGCTCTAAAAAAGATAACAAAATTATGCAGGTTAAAACTAATACGTTGTCCAACCCGCCCGTACAAGAAACAAGCACGGAGATAGCGACGAGCTGAGAGTGGAGGGGAAGGGTGACACAGTAGCAATAAATACAGGAACTTAAGGACATGTAAGGCAGTCTGAAAAAATTTTTTAATACGCCTAGGACAATCATCACCAGGCCAGATGGGACCAAAATAGCTACGTTCCTGCCGTCTACTTCCATCCATGGACGAGGGCTCCAGACTCAGCCTCCAGGACGCGGAAATGGAGAAAGACTTCCATAAACTGACGAGGGATGGCAACTTCTGATGTCCAGGGACCAGACTAGAGGACTTCACGGCCGGCAGGGAAATCCTTTGCAAGTCATTTTCTCTATTATATACGAATTAACGTCAAATTTAGTCAGTTAAATTTATTAAATTCAAATTACCAATTAAACTCAAACAATGACTTCATTCTATGTTTAAAAATTAAATAAATCTTAAAAGTAATAAAATTAATTAGTGTGACAAAATTGTTGAAATAATGAATAATAAATATTAAATTTACAAAGTGGTTTTGGCCATAATCCAATCACATTCAAGAAGACCAGATTTATTGAATCATATAAAATTTAAAATTATTTATTATGTTAAATTTAGAACTAATTGTTTTTTAAAAAAAATGTGTAAATGTAATTAATGAATTGTAAATGAAATGTAGGTTTTAAATATGTGAAAATTAACGAGCTTTTAATTAATAATTTCTGAAGATAAAGAGAGAGCAAAATATGTTTTTATTTGAAAAGGAAATTAGTTTAGTTTAAATCATTAATTAAATGCATTATAAAAACTTACAGTATTTGAATTTATCCTGTGTTGAGCAACCAATAAAACCTTTTAGTTTTTTCCAACTCATAAATAATGGTTATGAAATCAGAGTACAGTTTTAAATAAATTTCATTAATTAATAAATATATAAAATTCAGAACCTAATGTTTTATCAAACGAGTTCTCTCCTGAGAACAATTTTATTGAGCTATTCTAAAAATTAGTTGGCTTTTTGTATTGAAGCCCAGAGACGATATCTACTGGCAGATCATGTTTAAAGAACACAGGAGCCTTTTAAAATAGGTATCTTAAACATGATCATATTTTGCACGTCCCCTTGCTGTGCCTGCAGATCTCATGAAGGGGTAAGATTATTTGAAAATTTTGTGTGTTCATATAAATGTTGTTTCTTTCCAGCTGACTATTTTACTGACATGTGTGACTAAATACAGACCTAACAAACCTGCTAACCAACTTAGGGGAGGCCATACAAGCGTTAAGGTAGATGTCAGCGGGAATAAACTTGCATTTGGGCGTGGTACATTACGCGGGAACATAAAACAAAATTTAAGGATATTAAACACGGTACACAAAACTGTGTGAGCAGCAGATATATAAATATACAATAAATATATTATTCTGCAAAGTTTGGGAGGGACGTTGCAACACACACACACACACAAACACACACACCCACACACACAGACACACATCCACACACACACACACACACACACACACACACGCACACGCATACACACAAACACCCACACCCACCCACCCACACACACACACACAAACCCACACACACACACACACACACACACTCACACACCCATACACACATACACACACTCACACACCCACACACACACCCACACAAACACACACACACACACACACACACACACACACACTCACACACACACACACACCCACACACACACCCACACACACACCCACATACACACCCACATACACACACACCCACCCACACACACACACACACACACACACACACACACACACACACACGCACGCACGCACACGCACCCCCCCCCCCATGTATTATTATAATGTAATTTTTGACATAACCTATTGGGTTCCTGATGGCCGATCGTTATTTGTCGGTCGAGGGCGGAGAGGGGGCGGAGCTCACCTCACGCCTATATATAGCGACCGCGGAGAATGATTGGTATCATTCTAGTTTGTAACTTCTTGTGTGCTAGTTGTGTTTTGTAACAAGACCCTCTGATGATGATGACATGGTCATCGAAATGTACATAAGGGTTTAATCTTAAGTAACTTGTTTTATTTGTTATTTTTGATTATTTTTGTGGTATTGGGGTTCTTTTCAATATTTTTATTGTAATATATTGTACCACTGTGCTCTTGATATTGTGTATCAAGCAATTCAAATTAAATTTATAATATAATTCCATAGTTTAAGGTGAATTTAAATCACTGGTATTTTCATTTTTTAGATGAAAATAAGTTAATTCAAGATTAAATGTTAAAAGATACATATTTTGAGTTTTGTTTTACTCGAAACCTCTCTCTTTATTTACTTCGTCTAAACGTAGACTATTCCTGGTAATAAAGGTTGCACACACATTTTTACTATTTTAATTACTTATTTTATATTCCTAATGAAATGTTTCTGTCATCAGTGCCACCTAAATTAAATGATCAGCATTTCTAAATATTCCTCCTTTCTCCTTTAGTTTTTTTGAATGTCAAATTTATTTGATTTAATGAATCGGTAATTATATAGAAAGCCATGCTCTGTCCCCAATACAATACACTCTAGAAATGAGGGATTATATGGCAAGAGTAATGACATTTGAAAACAAAGTTCAAATCCTAAAACACATCGAGAAGTTAAATAAAGTTAATAAGAGGTACGTTCCAATCCTTCTTAAAACCTATTAGAAATGGTTAGGAGGATTTTACTCATAGCTTGTGAAAACGTCTAGCTCTAACAGAAAATAATGCAAATATATTTATTATTATTTTTATTAGTAGTAGTAGTAGTAATATAATCATAATTTTGTAATAATCTTAACCAGAACATGTATTTTCAATTAGTTTTTACAAACTGTTCGTTTTGATTCCCAAGACTTAATAACTTATCATCCACATCATTCTTATACATCCGACTCACGACGTCGCACGGGATGTTTTCTTTTCCCGGGCAATGTATCACTGTAGGTTGATACTCTTGAATCGCCAATATCCACCTAGTGACTCGTGAATTGGTGAAATTGCACGTGTTCATAAATTTCAATGCCCTGTTATCCGTTATAATAGTTGGTGGCGCTCCCACTATTAATGGCCGAATTTTTTTTTCAAACCATGCACTATAGATAATAACTCTTTCTCGCATATAGTGTATGACTTCTTACAACTCCAAAGTGTTCGGTTTACGAAGTCTATTACTTGCATTTGTCCTTGTTCGTCTCTTTGAAAAAGCTGACTGGCGATTGCATTATCGCATGCATCTGTCTATAGGAACGCGCGTTGCCTTTCTATCGGATGCATCAGAGTGACTGATTCCGTAAACAAGTCTTTTACCCTTTTGAAGGCTTTACTCATGTATTCATTCCAGATCCAGGGCTGTTCTTTTCTTAGTAATATCAACAAGGGTGAAGTCTCTTCAGCATGTTTCCTTGTAAACCGTGCGTAGTAATTTACAAAACCTAGAAACGATTGTAGTTGTTTTTTGTTCTGGGAAATCCTGTATCGCCTGTAGCTCCTCTGGGTCGGCGGTGACCCCTTCTTGTTTGAAGATATATCCTCAGAACTTCACCTCTTGTTGGCAGAACAAGGTCTTCTTCGGGTTGATGGTTAAATTCCCCTCTGTGAATCTGGTGAAAATTATCCTCAGGTGACTGAGGTGTTCATCGAATGTCTCAGATAGACACAACAGGTCATCGACATACACTAAAATATTTTCCTCTAACTCCTTACCCAAAGTGATATCTACAGTTCTCACTAGAACCGCTAGGGACTTTTGGAGTCCGAAAGGCACCATTTTGAAATTATGTACCTTATAATTAAATAAAAATCCTGTCCATTTTTTGGACTCATTGGTTAATGGTATTTGCCAGAAACTTGACGTTAAATCTATTTTTGAAATATATCGCCTGCTGCGGCCTTTCCTTAGTATGTCGTCAATAATAGGTACACTTTCATAATCCGGTACAGTTATCTAATTCAAATTCCTAGCGTCTAGGCACAGACGGATGGTCTTGTCTGGTTTTATTACTGCCACCATTGGTTTGATGTAAGGAGTTCTTGAGCGTTCGATGATGTCATATCTGAGAATCTTTCAATATCTTCTTGGACCTGTTTACGGTAATTGATTGGAATTGGATAATTCCTGCGTACAAAAGTTATGTTCTCTATTAGTTTCAATTGATGCTTATATTTATTTGATCTTCCCGGTATATCGCTAAGTATATCGTCATATTCCGATATTAGCTGGTTTAATTGAATTTGCTGTTCTTCGTCTAATATATATTTATTTTTTGTTTCCTTTTCTTCAATTCCTAAATGGTTGATTTTAAAATATTTTCTTATCATCCTTCCAGCTTTATCTTTCCCTTTTTTCTTTCTGCTTTTCCAATATCTTACTTTTCCCTTATTTTTCTTTAATTTACAATTTATGTTTCTTCTTTTAAATGTTAATGAAATGAAGGTTCTTCTGATATATGTCTTGGTTCCCACCTTCATTACCTTTTGAAATCCTGAACCAGTAAATGGGTTTTTCTTTTTCGTCTTTGTAATTTCTATTTCTTTCCTTTTGGTTATCTCTGCAGAATCTAAAGTCTTGGTCATGGGCTTACGAGATACCTGCTGGTTATTTATGTTAACCTCGTTGTTCCCCCCTTTTATTTTTTTCGACGCGACATTCATACTTTTATTTGTATTTGTTTTCTTATTTATTATTTTTTCATTTACATTATTTCCCCTATTTGGCTCTATTTCGGGATTATTTTGTCCATATTTTGTTTTGCTGTTAATCTCAGCTGCAGCCATTCTTTCCATGTCCTTCGTTTCTTTATCTCCTGTATTGACTCCCTCAGGTCTTAAATTAGTTTCTTTATTTATTATATTTTCTTTTATGTTTTTTAATTTTTTGTTTTTACTTAATTTTTTCTCTGTTTCATTTTTTATTTTTCCTTGATGTTCATTTTTTATATTCAATATTTCCCTTTTACTTGTTTCTGGTCCATTACCTCCTTCACTCGTTCGGCAGAGACCCTGTTTCTCGCACTGCCCCATTCTTTTTGCTTTGATGCCCTATTGTTAATGCATCGTCTTTGACTAGGGTTATTTGTTTTATGTTATTGACCTTTTTATTTTTTTCGATATTTATATTTGTTTTGTTTATGAAGTTTTTGTACACCATTCTCCCTTCTATCTCGAAGGTCACAAAGCGTCTATCCATGTTAATTCGTGCCTTTAGGTTATAACTGTATACACACACTGTATACAGTGTGTTGCACCCCATAATCACCTCCGACCGAAGTTTGGCGACCACTATGAAAATGCAGTCCACTTTTATGCCCTGAATTGACAATGGAATCAAGCATTGCCGGGTAACCTTTAATTGTGTAGCCTTAGTGGCTGTTACAACTTCCACATTGTTGATGGGTAGCTCTAAGAACTTGAACCCATGCAACTTGAGGTTGTTGTAAGCCTTTTCTTGAATGACTGACACATCCGCACCCGTGTCGATCTCTACCTCTATAGCGTTCCCTTCTACTTCACACTCAATTATAGGACATGGCTCCTTTTTCTGGTTACCTTCGCCAATTTCCTTGTCCTCTTCTAACAATTCAGCACGAATATCAAGAGATATCCCACCAACTCTAAGCTGTTGATTTTGTTGTACCTCATTTTTATTTTGAATTGCACTGATTGTTATTGAATCCTTGTTTTTATCGGAAATAGAATAAAAACGTTTTAATAACAAAGTATTACATTTTTCCAACATATTTATTACATGATTTGTTTTTTCTTATCAATAATTTATGTTTCTTATACAATAAATGCAATTATAATTAAATTTAAAATATAATTCAATAGTTTAAGGTGAATTTAAATAATTCGTATTTTCATGTTTTAAATGAAAATAAGTTAATTCAAGATTAAATGTTAAAAGATATATATTTTAAGTTTTTTTTTGTTTGACTGGAAACCTCTCTCTATCTACTTCGTCTAAGCACAGACTATTCCTGGTAATAAGGGTTGCACACACATTTTTACTACTTTAAATAATTATTTTATATTCATAATAAAATGTTTCATTCATCTATGCCACCTAAATTAAATGATCAGCGTTTCTAAATATTCCTCCTTTTCCCTTTAGTTTTTTTGAATGGCAAATTTATTTGATTTAATGAATCGGTAATTATATAGAAAGCCGAGCTCTGTTACCAATACAATACACTCTAGAAATGAGGGATTGATTGGCAAGAGTAATGACATTTGAAAACAAAGCTCTAATCGTAAAATACATCGTGGAGTAAAATTAAGACAATAAGAGGCGCGTTCTAACATCTGTGCAGAACAATGCCTCTTAAAATTGGAATTGTATGGCTATTAGAAATGGCTAGAGGAATTTTACTCTTAGCTTGTAAAAACGTCTAGCTTTTACAAAAACTAATGCAAATATATTTATTATTATTATTATTATTAGTAATATAATCATCATTTGCTAATATTCTTAAGTAGAACATGTATTTTCAATTAGCTTTTACAAACTGTTCGTTTTGATTCCCAAGACCCAATAACAAATTTAGGTTATAAAAATATAAAGAAAAACATTTTAAGTAGAAATAAGTGACGAACATTTTAACTAGAAACATCATTTTTATTTTACATCAAAACATCATATTTCATTGAAATTAAAAAAAGTTTTCAACAAGACTCTTAAATAAACGTTTGGGATTGAAGAATAAACTGATAAAACAGTGTTACTCCGTTTTGAAGGGAAATTAAATGAAAGTTAACAAATCAATTTAGTCTAAGAAACAAATCGTTTAAATTAAATTATAACAGTACAAAAATAATTAAATTGTATAATTTAAACAGGAAATCATTAAATAAACAAGACATCTTTTAGTATGGAGTGTAACAATGTATTTAAAAATCTTATAGAATATTTGTTAAAACCTAATATTTAGTTTAATGAACAAATTTTATTTTAATCAATTTTATATCATGTTATTTCATGTTTCCATATTAACATATATTATTGCTCCAACTTGACCTTACTTTTGAATACGTTAAGTAATTGAATACATTAATTAGCGAGGGTCAAGAGCAGTTCTAGGATAAACCAATAAGGAAGCCGACTTGACGAAGTTAAATAAGTGTATATCTCATTATATTGATTGCGCGTGTGGATAAAGCCAAGGAGTGAATTGAACGAAATTATCTTACTGCAATGACGTCAAAGAAACTAGATATGAAAAGCAAATCAGCATCACGGGTTTTAAATCAACGCGATTGTATGTTTGTACATTATATATTTTTCTATTTATATTTTTACAAACTAGATATTTTCTGTGATCGTAAAAATGCTTTGAAAGAACATTGTAATACATTATAATATAATATATGATTAGTCTATATAGAAATCGAGCGTCTTGCTGCCGAACTCAAAATGTCACTGGTTCGTTATGTCGATTTCTTATTTAAACACGAATACGAAACTTCTTAATGGAAATTAATTGTGATAAATGTTTTTTGTCGCTTTCTTAGGAAGTTTATTTTACTTTGTAAATCAACGCGATTGTATATTTATATTATACATTTGTCTATTTATATTTTTACAAACTAGATATTTTTTGTATTAGTAAAGATATTTTGGACGTACATTGTGCTACATTACGTTATAATATATGTTTAGTCTATATAGAAATCGATCGTCTTGCTGCCGAACTCAAAATGTCACTGGTTCGTTATGTTGCTATCTTATTTAAACACGAATACGAAACTTCTTAATAGAAATTAATTTTGATAAATGTTTTTTGTCGCTCTCTGAGGAGGTTTATTTTACTTTGTAAATTAACGCGATTGTATATTTATATTATACATTTTTCTATTTATATTTTTACAAACTAGGTATATTTTGTATTAGTAAAAATATTTTGGACGTACATTGTGCTACATTACATTATAACATATGATTAGACTTTATAGAAATAAAAAATCAATGCATGTTGAGTGATCCACTAGCGATTTAGGAATTCTATTTTTAAACTTTGACCTGTTTTTGGTTTAGCCAGGTCACATGTACAAGTACTATTTTAATTACTTAGAAATTATAGACTTAATTCATTTAGAAAATGTAAAGACTCATATTTATGCGGCTCTTATAATGTCTCAGGCCTCGTTCTTTTGTGTTTTAGAATCGGTAAAAGAATTTACTTAATACAATATAGAACTTTTAGTTCAATAAATTTAAAAGTTGGTTGTTTTTTCTTAAAATGGCGAAAAAACAAGGTGTTTCTGTTTTTTTGAATAATCTACTTGTGCTTGAAACAAAACCTAAAAATAGAACGTGAGTACATAAAATCTGTAAATAAATTACATCAGTCGTAAAAGTCAGTCTTAACATCATATCCTTGGTTTCAGAAGAATAAATAACTGTTTAAGCACGTGGTTGTATGCCATAATGCAGCTAATATTAGTGACGGTTGCATATCTTCTGGAAATGTTTTAATTGTTCTATTTGCGTTTAAATTGAAAAATCTATATAAAATACAAACAAGGCAGATAGCCTAGATTTGTGCTAATTGCCTATCAGTAAATAAATGTATTTAAAATTTCGTTAGAATTTAGATAACAATTGTGATATGAAATATACAACAGCCATAAATTATAAGTTATCTTGCTTTTATTCTGTTCTGGGCCTGGGTACCAAGATCTTCCTTTGTCAACGTTTCTGCTATCGTTTCCTTATCACCCGTCTCTCTTGACAAAGTCAACCAGGTAGAGTTGAAACATTGTGCATGATGTACCTTTTACAACGCGCAATATATCGTGTAGTGTTTATTTCTTGCAATTTGCTTTATTTATCTTACTGTGATATAAAAATGTCTCTATGACAATGTAAAGGTAGAATTTACAGATAATTTAGAGGTTTAGTAAAACCAGGAGTATTAGAGGGAAAACGTTTTGGCTTAGACAATGCTGAAGAGATTGGAGAGAAATAGTTTAATTGATTGTACAGCAGAAACGAGGTTGACACTGACTGGAACTTTACTAATATTTTTATTATGTTTAATTTTATTACTTTTTTAAAATGCAAACAGTTATTAAAAACCTTTAAAATAAAAAGGTAAACATTATTTACATATACGATAAAAAAACATTTCAAATGTATGCGATGAAACTTGCTGATTCACTCTCCTCACTTATACGATATATTCACTACGTAGTGAAAGATTTATCGCTAAATATTTAAACATTTCGTCCCTGTTTATATAAATTATATATTTCAATTATAGCGAGATACGGACGAGAAACCTTTATGTGTTATGAATTATTGCTGGTAATTGCGAAACAAATATAAGCAAATGATGCAACTATACAAATTTTAATATTATTTTCTGAATATAACATAAGGTCTAGGTATACAAAGCAGTAGAATTATTATTCATTACTAATACCCATTTCGCGGCCCCACATGCTGTTTACAGCTTTCATAATCAGCCATTTTGTGTAGGAAATAATCCACTTCTCTGCGGGGGTGAATCCATTAGCCTTCCTTAGTCTCCACAGGGGGCAAATCTATAAAATACGTTTATTTCATGTTACTTGAAATATAATGTATTTCTGCTAACTGAAGCGCAAACGAAATACACACACACACACAATTATATATATATATATATATATATATATATATATATATATACTGTGTGTGTGTGTGTATATAGATGGGTGAATACACTAGTATATTCAACTATCTCTTGTTCTAATTTAAATTATGGGAAAGACACGACGATAAAAGTTAAATTTTGCTTGCTCTGTTGATATATTTCCGTATAAAATATAGAACATAAGTGTGCATGATTTAGTAACCACCCGAACTATGTTAAAAAAAGAAATATAAGTGAATATTAAGAAAATGAGGTAATATGTTCGTGAAATTATGAACAATGAAGGGAAGATATTATTCAGTTTGAAAACAATGCTGGCTTGAATATAACATTGATTGCCTTGAGATTTAGGATAATTAAGTACTATTTGCCCAAGTCACCTATGCAAGGGAAATTAATATAAATAATTATAATATAAAATGAATAGTTATACACACTGGGAATATAAGAGGTGGTATCCGTCGAAAAACCACGTTAACAAATGCAAACATATGTGAACTTTGTACAACAATGCTATATTTTAGTTTATAATTCTCTTTGGTCACACTAAAAGCTTTTCTTGAGTAAATATGTGATATGAGACAGCTATATTAAGATATTTGTTTGCAGTCTTATCGATGTATGTTTTTTTTTAAACACAATTGTACACTCAGAAGTAATTTATTACAATTGCTATCGTAATGGTAACAAAATAACTATTAGTAAATACCAGCCGACGCAGATATGCGTTGTAAGGTCTCTATTCCTGGACCAACGTCCTACATATGCGTCTGGTTAATTTAAGTGGACTGACGGCTATAGTTTATTTTAAAACAGAATATGATTCTAGTGAAATCAGCCAGAGTAGGGGTTACCGCCGTTTCAGCGAATGGGATATCCACATCTTACTGCGTGGGTGAACCTTGTTACCAATTAGAAGTTTTAAACTTCGCTCGTCGCTCAGTTTCATTGTAGCTGTGGTGTATATGGCACTCAAATGCAAACATATTTTGTCTCTGTTACAATAATGTTTATATTGTCGATATTTTTTCGATATGCAATGTATCCTATATAGCCAATCTGTCTAGCGTGACTATCCCAGCAGACGAGTTAGTTGGGCGTTTGTTGATACAAGCTTTTGTAGTGGATCTTGCTGGGAATGCTCGATCTACGATAGGATTTTCGTACTATAGACCGACCAGCTCATTTTTTCCCCTTCCCCCAAATCACTGAAAACAACAAACACAAAAATATACAATCAACAAACATAATTCTAGGGTTTTTATGTAGTATAAAAACTTATTACAACAAAATTACACTTCTGGTTTGTAACGAGAGTCGGACCGACATAACGCAGTCTGTGTGGAAAGATGGAATTCTTACCGCCAATTTGTCAAGAGAAAACAGACAGCGCATATATGTGCCGCTCGGTAGCGAACGTGTTATGGTTTCATACAAGAGTTATTATTACTTTTAGTTTATTTTAACTTCTGTAAATTAGCTACTTAGAAATTTTCTATAATATATATTTACAGTGATTTTTTCTATGTCATGATGTTGGCTAAGAAGAGGCAGTGTATAGATGCATTACTTGGGCTATAATATGGACGGTATCCTGGACAGCGCTTCGCTTCAACTGCCCTCGGTTAGGCACTAAATCGTAAGGTTGAGTCAAGCTGGAGAATAAAAAGGACAGGCAAACATATTTGGCTCATTATAGAATATTGTGGTACAATCACACTATTTACTAAAATATATATAGCTTCTTGAAAATCGGTTTAGTTCTTTGAATTTTGTTAATGAAATATTGTTTGTAAATATTAAATGTGATAAAGTAGAAAGTGCCTTAAGTAAGCCTAGCAACGAGAAGTTTTTAATGTACCTGAATGAATTAGGTTGAAGGTAAATTGTGTGTGATTACTCTAAGAGGATTTTATAAGGTAAGAGTATCGAACTAAAATTGGCTTCTTTCGTTTAAATATTAGTTAAAATAAAACCCTTAGTCATCATGAAATGCGAGTTACATTCACATTTTATGTCTCTATTGAAACATGTCCAATCACAACTTTCTAGTAGTTCCATGAATAAAGAGGTTTTTATAAGCTACAATGTTAGAAATATATTGAATTGGGGGATTTTTAAAGTTCAAGATGTGCTTTGTGATAAAATAGTTATTTAAAACTCATGTGTGTTATCTTATGTAACAATTTTATTTAAAACAGTTCATTGTTCATAAATGAATGCACCATTACTGCTGTTAAAAATCAGAATAAAAATGTTATAATTAACTAACCCAAATAACCCATATATTTGACGAGCGACTCGTTGGCGTTAGTTTCCGTGCACCATCTGGCATTCAACTCAATTGTGTTCCATATGACATAGTTTCTTATAAATCAAAATTACGATACTGCACTATGTAGTGAATGGAACAGAGGATATACTGTAGGAAAGGGCCGGCTTTAATTTTCATCGCTTGGATACGATTTTCTTATTTAGGTCAGGTTAACATACAAGCTGAATACGTTTTTGAACATTCGCAGTAGCTATTAAAGACTGAAAAACACTATGCTAGATATTAGGGCCTTTAAATGGCCTGATAGATATACGGTTGGTAAAGAAAATATATAGTTTAAATCAAATTCAACAAAAGAGCCAAATAAATTAAACATTGTTAATAGTTGTATAAAAATTAACGTAAAATATAATCAGAACCAGAAGGGTTTTCAAATGGATAATATTTTTGGTAGATGTGTAACAACTTATCGATGAAATGACTTTATTAATGATCATGTTTTAAATATTGGAACAAATATTTTGACAGACTTTTACAACACCCTAATTTATCAAGGCATTCTTTCTGTCCCCCTCCTCATATTGTAGTTTATTATTTCCCGGCCGAAATGGATTTAGCTGGAAGAGGAGAAATTACTTGCGGCAGGCTACCCGCATTATACTTTCCTCGCAAGAGAAATTACCGACATTAGTAAGGGTTTGAAAATTTAAAATATTCTTTATTACAATGTTGAAACAAGCCCTGATTTGTCTTGGGTAACTGCTAAAAAAGTTTCTTTTAATTTTAAAAATTAATTTCAGACACTTTTTCAATTCTTAAGGTTTAAAAGTAAAGGAATATTTTCTTTGTGTTTGTTAGGCGTTTGTTAAAACACGGTTTATTAACAGATCTTCTTTGAATTTATATTATAAGAAGGCATTTCCTGTTCTTTTGTCTTTAAATATCGAGTTTACATTAAGAAATTCCATTTAGTTCTCATTTCAAAATTTAAAAAAAAACCGCGTATAGGCTATATATTAAATATATATATATATATATATATATATATATATATATATATATATAAATTATGTTGTACTTTCATTTTGAAAACCATTAGTCCTAGAGTATGCTTTAATTACAATGTATTACTGTCGTATAATATGGTTATAAAGGGTTAAAACTGTAGTGTACTGTTTTCGAAATGCTTGTAACTAAACGACTGCTGTAGCTATGTGGGTGACGTTGCATTTATGAGATATCCTTCAACGTTTATTTTACGTCATATAGCCTACGTAATTTAAAAACGAAAAAATGTATCTGAGATCATTATTGTTACATGGGAATATATTACATGTCTTAATTATCTATTTCTCTCTCTCTCTCTCTCTCTCTCTCCCTATATATATATATATATATATATATATATATATATATATATATATATATATATTGCAATAAACCTTGCCTTGTAAAATAAATTTCTTTACAATTCTATCAGGTACCAAAATTTATTACCCTGTAACATTTTTTATTTTTAGTTAAATTTCACCAGAATAGATTTTATTTGATATGCACTAGAAGTAAGTTCTAGTACCTTTTGTAAGTGCCTGACCTAGTCTGCGCGGAAATCAAGTAGATCATAGGCTAATTAGCGTTGGTTAAATACAAATAAAAAAGGTGTATAACTACCCAATCGCTTCACGCAAGCAATCCCAATGTTGTCATATTATTGGCGTACATGAAACAAATCAATCATATTCAAATAAATATTGCAATTGATCGTTCAAAATATATTGACTAATTGCTTTGATCTCATGAAATATTCCCGTAGGTCAAGGTAAAATAAATATACAAGTACTTTCCATATACTTGTAAAATGGAAAAAAGTACCGATTCATTCAAATAATTTTAATATTAAACCTTAGACAGTTTTGTAACATCATAGAAACCCATAAACAGAATAGGCTTGTTATGACTTTTTATTCAAGTTTTGTTACCTAATATTTGCACAAATATATTTTGAAATCATTATTTTTTGGTATAACCCATTTATTTATAAAAAGAAATATTCAGAAAATAATTTCTCACAGTTCTTCTACTAACTTGAGAGAGATTTTTTTATTGGCTATGGATATATTTGTAATACTTGGAGAAAAAAAATGGGGTCTGAGTAAATGTAATAAATTACAGTGAATCACATTTCCAATTCACTGAAATCAGCTGTGAATTCATCCGGACTGTCTAATTGTGTCATTTACTGACTGAGCCCCTAGTTTTTCTCTCCAAATAATACAAATGTATCCATAGCCACTAACAATTCTCTCTCAAAATTGTAGAAGGGTCAAGAAATATTATTTTATACCCTTTAGTCCGTTGTAAAAGCGTTGTTTACGTTTATATATTTTATTTGTATATATTAAATACTTTTATGCGTTTTAATTTAATATTTGTTTACGTGACTTTATTAAAGAGAAAATTGTTTCTTGTGAAACAAATAACACCTTTTAAATTTAATAAACTTTAAATATTTTAAATATTTATTTGGGATTAAGGGGAATTGTTTATTTTATAAAAATATGATTTATTTTGTTGATCACTGTTTTAAATAAACAGTATATTCTATAATTCGTATATTCTACTAATTTTTGTTGGCCAGAATTTTAAATGCAAAGCGTAAGGACTTTGAAGAGTGCCACTGGCCTCGGCATTCCAGACAGGAAAGACGCCATGCACTCGTTATATATTTAATTAATTTCAAACAGATACCTTAAACTTTCTTTAAAAAATTTTAAAGTGTAAGTATAAGTAAAATGATTAGTTTATTACTAATATTATTTTTAAGTCTTAGGATTGATTACTTACGTAAGTTTTTAGTTTATACTTTATGCTTCTATAGAATCGTTAAATTTTATCAAATTCGTTTTTAAATACAAATTCATAGACATATGAGTTATTCTATAATCATCGTAGTAATATCACTTAATAACGTCGAGTAAACAAATGAACGTTTTCCAAATAGTAATATAATTTTAGAAGCTTTAGAAACTTTGCTAAAAACGTTTCTTTAAATACCATCTAAATACCTTTTTCGATTTCTTTTACTTATTTGTATACATTAAATTTATATATATTATAAACTATTGTTACTTAAACTGAAACTAGACCACTGTAACAATCTTTAATAATAAACGAATTGAGTTATTAGAAGTTGTAAATAAATAAAATACAATACTTTTGAATAAAGATGTTACATCAAATATTTTAACAGGCAAAATTTATATTACAATTATTTATAATATAAAACTGCCCATTGTGTTCTTGTTATAATTATTAAAAAGAAATCATTCCCGTCCATAATATCCAAATATATAATTTATGATGGTATTGCGTATTGAGATACTACAAATAAAAAAACGTAATTTACCACAATACACTAAAATATCCCACTCCAAGCTTTTATTTTATTATTCACATAACGGGGCCCAATTGTATTTAAGAATAAAGTGAAAAGGCGATATGTAGCCAGCTAATGGTACATTGACCGTCAATAAAAGTAAATTATAATCACACTGTTCCAAATGCACTGAAATTTCCAAATATGAACTAAAATTTAGAAGGCAAATATTGCAAAAAAAGTTTTTTTATTAATACACTCCATATAATAGCCTAGTACTATTCCAAAAATAAACTCATTTTACCACACGTAAACGAAAATACATTGTATATTCTGTATTAGAATTAATAATGTACAGATTTTTGAGAAAATAAATTAATTTGTGATCTTTTACAATAATTTTAAATAAATTAGTAAATAACCTAATCAATATCTTTCCAGGCACAGTTAAAGTGTCAACCGGGACTAAGGTGCAAATTTCATTTAGCATATTCCACTCATAAATTTTGATCGGTCAAGTCTTTGAACTATCAATCGGTAGAGTTATTAAATTTAGGAGAAGGTAAACCCATACATTCGTAGAATAAAAACATTCATATAATGGATTTAGTAACATACTATTTCTTTTTCCCCTTTTTATTCTTTCTTTTCTTAGATAGTTTTTGTCAATAAAATTGAAAAAAAAACCTCTAAAATACTTCAATTTAAATAACAAAAATACTCTATGAGAACACTTTAATAATTATTAAAATACGTTGTACAGTCTTATAGCTAGTAGTAAACATATTTTATTCTATTTTCAGTCTAAGTGAAAACAACAGTCACAGGTTATAATTGTTTATATTAGTTATAAATAGAAAACAAATAAATAAATAAAACGTCCTTATCATGGAACTAAAAATTAAACATAAATGGATTACGTAAAAATAGCCAAAAATCATATAAGTAAGAAATTTCACTATCTATAAGTCTTTTATTTCTAAGTATAGAAACTATTTGAATGCTATTTATGCATAGAATACTTCAGAAACATTTTAGTGGTCATAATGTTAGCTATTAAAAAAAATTAAATAGATGATAAATAGCAGACACTCGTTTGAGAGCTGTTGTGCTTAAGGTAAGCGATGTATTAACTCAATGTCATTGTTATTCCCGTGTTTTCAGTACTGAGGCATCGTATCCGACCCTTACACATATATATAAACAAAATATCTCAGATTTGAGCGAAACTTTCAAGAATAACACAAGCAAAGAACATACTACACAACTTTCACAATATAGTCTCAAAAAATGACTTTAATGTCTACATGTTTCGACCTATTCAGTGACGTGTTAACGCTCATTACGGTAACCACTAATGAGGACAGCTGGGCTGTAGAAACATGTATGAGATCGAAGTATTTTTAAGATAAAATCATTGGTATATTTTGAGTTTTTCTGCTGTTTGCAGTTTATAAAAAGAACGTTTATTAGACTTTGTAGGAACATATCATAGTTGGGATTTATAGTTTAATATCTAATACCACATTATGTCTCCTTATTCAAGAGAGATTTAGCGAGAAAGGTGAAAAAAAACACTTGGGACTTGATTTACGGGAGTTTATTAGAATGTGCGCTTTCGTGATGACATAGGAAGGAATGCATATTGAATGTAGCCCCCGTAATACCCTGCGGTTTGCGAAGATATTTTCCAATTTAAAAGATGTGTATAGGGGTTTTTCCACACTAAAGTTGTTGGAAAAGCTACATTTTTTAAACAGTAGATTAATTTTTATTCATATGTAATAATATAATTTTATTCAATTAGCCCTTAAATAAACAAAGTATTCTCTATAGACAAAAAAAAAAAAAAAATAGCTTAGAGTTTAAAGTATTGCAAGATAGAATCAAACATTTTTTTAAAGTAACTTTTAGTTATATATATATATATATATACATATACATATATATATTTTAATAAACGTTGAGTATATACTTCTGAATTGTCTATATTGCAAGCTTAGTATTCTGGCCAAATATTCTCATAAACAATAGTAAATTCAAACCATGGAGACATTTATTGCTAACTACTACCGTATTAGCGTAGTCTAAAGTGAAATATTTATGGGAGAAAATAGAATAAGTTTGTGGATTCAAGATTCTCAACCAATTCAAATATGCTTGCCTTAGAATGTTTTTCTCACTTATTAATGTGAATTAAAATACCATTAAAGTTTAGTTGAGTTGTGGTTTCGTCCTATTTGTATGAAAAAGGAAGAGCAGAAGCAAATGGCACGACTAAATACAGTCTGATAATCGAGGATGCACAAGTATCGTCTAAGGGGAATTTCAGTGAAAATATCCACGACCCTCTTAACAATTTCTAGGCCCCTAAGTTTGAGAATCCCAAATTGTGATCATGTTTTACTTTTTAATGATAACATGGAAAAAAGAATAATGCATACCTATATATGCTGTATTGAACTTCAGCTATATTCTTTTGATAATTTTCTACTTTTCCAGTAGAATTGATATTCTAATTTAGAGTATCATAATTACCTGCCATTCCCAGCATTTCCACACTACTTGTTGACGCGTTTCAGAGGACCTCCATCAGTCAAAACTTTTTAAGAACCTATATTATTTCAGCTATATTATTACAATTGCCCCAGGTTTATAGATATCGTTGTTTAAAAGTTTTAAAATGAAGCAAGTAAGTATTTCTATATGAAAACTTGATGGTATTTATTATAAATTAAAATAAACGAAAATACAAAATAATAATAATTTAGAAAAGAGTATAACAATGATATACAAGCACAGTTTGAAAGCACAGGTAAGCAGGTTGTACGATTAGAGGTTGTGAACTTGTTTGTAAAGCATTGTGACGTGGGTTAATAATCATAAACCGTCCTGAGATCCATTTTTCATGCTGAGATTTCGACCAAGGTAGCAAGAAATCGTTTCCGTGTACGACGTTGTAATACTGTTACAATTACTCTGATAAACATTTGTAATTCTGACAACGTTCATTATTAATTTCTTCAACACAGATTCGAGTTAAATAATGTTGCCGGTTAGATTACAAAATATACATATGGAACTAGTTCATACTGTACATGAAGGCAAGTACTTTATTAGTACTTTGAAACTGAAACATTTACAATTTTCAATATTTCAGTTATTCATGTGTAACCAACAAATACTTAAAAAAGTTAAAATAAATTTGAAATAAACAGAATCATTTGTTGATATGTAGTAAAGAATTCTAGTTAGAATGTTTTACATGAAATATTTTTAAAACTAAACAGATAATTCAGGTTTACATATAAGTAAACTGTTGAAACAATATTTTTTGATTTCCAAAAATTATTAAATTGTTTATGTGGTATAAGAAGAACTAAAATATGTTTTGACTAATTCTTAGTCGATTAAAAGTCTTCGATTTTTTATAGTTCGTCCAGAACATGAAAAAGGTTCATGGAGAAGAAGATGACATTATAAAGGGGAATCCCAGATAGCGATGACGTAATCACCCTCTGGCAAACACCAGATATTAAAAGACAACGAAACGTTTATTTCGTTGCCTTAAAACATTTTAATAAAAATAGTAAAATGATTGTACCAGAGAAAAAAAGTATTCTATAGTACAATCATAATGCAGATTGAATAAATTGGATCTTCAACATATAACTGAAGGACCCCCAGACAATTTCAATCAGGTTACAGTTGGAGTCACCACGCCTACCCGTGTCGGCTCCTTAAAGGAGGATTACTCATGGCGTACTTAGGACGGCCCGCATCGATTAAATAAAACTAAGCAATGTTGGCTCCACAGAGAGCTATTCACAACAGATAATAAATCGAATACAACAATAGAATTAGACGTTTCTATGGATTTTGGTAAATGTTATATTGTTGTTACTTATTGTCGAAGAAAGTATAATAATTGAATTACATTTTAACTTAAATTTTTTTTACCAATGAATAATTAATAATCTTTGATCGGTCCCTTGAGCAAAAATTGTGAGTACACATGTTCACCGGAAGATTCGGACCTAACGATCGTTGGTCAGGTCCATCCCTGTCGAATGCTGGGTCGGCCAAAACGAGTTGTTCGAACGGAGAGTGCCACTTACTTTTTGGGGCATCTCTGTAGCTGTTTGGTCAAGGACAAACAAAGATTCGAAAATTAGCGTTTTGATATCAACTTGCATTGACCCTCGTGTTATCGTGGTAATTGTTGAAATTCCGGAAGCCCTAACTTGGGCTTTGGAGTATGGGCCTCCCAAGAGGTACGGTTCCCTTACGCTTATAAAGCTACTTCTGGAGTACAATAGTGCTAGAAATATAGTACCGCGAGAGACTTTTAATTTGAGTAGGTTTCTACACATCAGCACGGTAGAATCACTATGGCCTTCGGAGTCCATGTTGCAGGCTGAGGGTCATTTGTGGAGCGGTTGTATTACAGTAAATGCAGCAAAAGTGCTGGTGGATTAAAGCTACGATGGTTATCGTTTGGTACCGCAGAAGAGGCATTACGTGTGTGCACGTCAGGAATAAAACGGCCTAAATCAAAATTATCTGACAAATCATCATCAGTTTTCAAAAAGTTGTATGTATATATATTTGTAAATTATTTCTTGGAAACGATTCTAGGAATTTGCACCTAAATCGGCATAGACAGGTATTTTGACCTCAGGAATCCAATGTAATAAGTCAATGAAAAATTTGAATCATCAGTTTTACAATGAAAAATCACACACACACACACACACACACACACACACACACACACACACACACACACACACACACACACACACACACACACACACACACACACACACACACACACACACACACACACACACACACACACACACACACACACACACACATATATATATATATATATATATATATATATATATATATATATATATATATATTGAAAACTATTTGTCAGAAACTAATATAGGGATTTTCACAAAAATTGGTATATATGGAATTTTTAACCTCACCATACTAATGAGCTAATTGAAAATTTTCTGAAAAATCGTCATAAAATTTTAGAAGATTGTTTAATATTAAAAATACTTCAAGGATTTTCACAACAATAGGTAGTAGGCCATAGGAAGTTGTTAATCTCTACAATTCAATGAGCTAAGTGAAAATTTTCTTTAGGATGTAATATGCAAATACATCAATTCTCAGTTAGACCAGCATTTGCCATGACAATCCATAAGTCACCGAAGCAAACTTTTGATAATCTTGTTATCGACTTAATATCCTCCGTTTTTATGCACAGATTGCTATATGCGCCATTCTCTAGTAATAAAAGAATAGTAGCTTAAACTTCTCAAATAATTCTTGGTATACGTGAAACATAATATTTCCGTAATAGATCGGTATCCTGATATTTGCTTTTATATATGTGATAATTTGGCTGTAATGCAGGAATTAGTTTTTGAAGTTCACACAGATCATTTTTAGTATACTCAAGTTATTCCCCGTATTGATAATGCTCGCGGCTATAAAAATGTACACTTGTAGTTACAACTTCAACAGGACATCAAGTTTAAGTAAATATTCCATTGGGTTTATTTACTGAACAAATTATTTATGTAATATAATGTTGATACGTAAAGCAATTCAAACTAGTTTTACACAAATTTAATTTGTCCAGTGCTTTAGTAGTGTTCGTACAAACTTTAAGACCTAATGGTGCCGTAGAAGGTTTAATTATATAATCTTTCTGCTGCTAATGTAAGGCTAATGATCTTATTTTGACATCAGGGTT
The DNA here is from genome assembly GCA_036971475.1 of Prosapia bicincta. Classification (NCBI taxonomy): domain Eukaryota; kingdom Metazoa; phylum Arthropoda; class Insecta; order Hemiptera; family Cercopidae; genus Prosapia; species Prosapia bicincta. The sequence continues at coordinate 270,334 of JBAIZL010000047.1, forward strand.
AAACCCAAGTACGCTGATAAAATATCTTTATTTTACACTTATATAAAATACACGTTCGGGTTGGACATGGATACTTCTACCACTTATTCAGCTATTTTAAATTACATGCAATTTCTCTCACTTGTAGACTCCGACTCTTACTGAAGGGTTTTTGAGCTACCAAGAGCCAGATGTGAGTACCCACTCTGACGATTACATTCATTCTTTTGTCTCCAACACGTTTACTAAGCCCTTTTACTAAACAAAATGGGAAGGACTTATTTCGTACTGAATTCATTACAACCACTTCCATTCCTAATTCTCACTTAATTATTTTCAGTGATCATATCACTAAATTTCATACTTTTACTCAATATAAAATTATTTTTTTTGTAATGAAAGTTTCATTTGTGTGGCTACTTTTAAAATCTTAAAGAATAAACAATCAAAAGTATTTACAACAGTTCAATTTAATTATTCAGTAATTCTTAAACAATTTTATAAATATTTGCAATTTTATCACTGAAAAGACCTATCATTATGTAGAATCATATTATACAAGATATTTGGGTTTGCAATTTCCGCAAATTTAGCAACGTGCTTTAAGGAAAAATTGGGTTATCAGATCTAACAACATTTTATTTGTGTGTTATCTCGTAAATTGTAAAATACGGACTCAAGTGTCATAAACATAGGAGACTGAATCTTTTTTGAGAATCAATGAAGCTAATATTGTTTCTATTTTCACACCAATAAATTAAATAGTTAAAAAGTAATTATTGTTGTCACACCGCCCTAAGGATAGGTAAATAACATTTAAATAAATAAAATTTAGAAAGTTCCACCGCACAAAATAAAATTCTCCAATAGCTGTCCTCGTGCGAGGACTTATAATAGAGGTTATATCTATAAATTTAAAATATTGAAAGTTTTGGTACTTCTTTCCAAAGAAACCCTTTGAATTGTATAATTCAATAAATTGTTTTTGTTATATATATATTTAACCTATACATATTCGCACGGACACAAACAAACACGAATATTTTTTAAAATGTTTGTTTTTATAATTTATACAATATTGAAGGAGGTCATGCAGATATAATGCCAGTATATTTTCTTCATAAAAATAACAAAAAAATTATATGTGCTAAAGTTATGTGTATCAGATACATTTATTTTGTATTAGTATAGTAAGTATTTGAGGTAATATGTTATTGTAATTATTGTAATAAGTATATTAAAAAATTTGGCGTAAATTAAAGTTAATACTTGATATTCTGATTTAATGCTTATTGAATAATTATTGATAGGGGATAGAATTAGTTTATTGGTAATTAAGAGGTTTGCCTTTATTCGTGTTATTCCTAAAACAGTTTTATCACGCATCCAAAATAAAGTCGTACTTGCCTAAATATTGTGGGTTAACGTTATTATAGACTAGAATGGTTGTCAGTGATATTATTGCTCTATGTAATTAGTTAATACATTTTATTTGAGCAAAAATCTTGATTTGCGAGCTTTTAGAATAATGATTCATATTGTTTTTTTTTTTTTAATAAGGCAAAAAAATTATTGTTATTTTATGCGTTGATTATACAAGAGAACTATATTCATGGCAGTATTAATGACTTATTCAGTAACCAAAATCTCAATATATGTTTGTGAAAAAATTTTTTACCATCCTGTATAATTTCATCTTCCTGTCTGACGTCAGAATATTTTTATTCCTCTCTGCGCTTTCCACCGAACTTCCGCCCAGATATTAATTTCCGTTCTTTTCCCCAAATACTCCTAGTTTCTGAGAAACACAATCCCAACAAGTTTTCTACTTCACTCTACGAATAAAGAAATCCAATACAATCTTGTTGATCTCAATTCTTTTATATTTGTCCAACTACAAACCTAAATAATTCTAAATTCATTTTAAATATTTTTATCTAGCTGTGTTCATAATTGAATTTCAATTTATCCCAGAGAATGTAACCCTCAATATTCATGAGTCGTTTTGCTTGTAAATGTAGCATTACTGTAATATGACTAAACGTCTCCATTAACAGAATTCAATTTGAATGAAGTTTTCGGTACATTGTAGTGTACCTAAATTCGTGTACGATTCTTGTATTTTTTTGGCCTAGATATATTTTTCCACTTTCTAGCAGAAGCCATCGATTGTATAGGAATTATATATTCAGTATAGATTTACCTATATAATAGTTTATATTAGTCAGAGTGGAGTGGAAGAAATTAGGAAAAATAGTGAAGAATATAAAACTCAAGAGATTGTTGCTGCTAATATTCGGTGAACCTTTAAAAGATTTAAAATATATATGAATTATATAAAATAAACTACGTAGTTAATATATTATTCAATGTTATTCCTAACAAAACACAATAAAGTCAATAATCTGAGTAAAACCTAAAACAAGTGATTAGAAATAAATTGAGTCACTAATATTACATAAAATGGTAATTACGTTACAGAACGTTATAAATTTGCGTTGAAAGTTTGAGATTCACTGCCATTATCCTTAACGGAGTTACAAAGTAAATAAAATTAAAAAGGAGGTAGTATATTTACTTTTCTGGATCAGTTAAAACGATTTAACAACTGCCACGTTTCCCCTCTTTTGTTTCTTACATTTACTTTTTTTCGTAAACGAGATCCATCAAGAGTAAACTTAGAACGCCCGAAGGGAAAAACGTCTGTATAAAGTTTAATGATAGAATTTAAAATTTATGATCTCTCTTTCCCCTGTATTGTTAAGATGATTGCATATTAATAATTTACTTCCACGAAAAAATAATTTAATGGGTTTTTACGGATGTTAAATCAAGTAAGTGAAATAAAAAGGCTTTCTTAGGTTTAGGTTAATAAAGAACGTTCATTAGTATTTCTTTATTAGAAATATACATGTACTAATATAGTAATATATTAGGAGTAATAGAAGCAGCCCAGAGTCAACTAGCATAGAACATAGGAACAGATAGTATCGCATGAGATATGTAGTTAGATATGACCTGCTAAATATAGGTGTTCAAGGAAGTATCCATCCGTTACTCACACTTGTGTGAAAGAAAGGACAGGTGATATAGGATTAGGAATGATATAATTAAGAATTATCTTTAGAAATTATAAGAATATTAGGAAATAGTAACATCCAATATAAGAGAAAGAAATATTTACTAAATGAATTAAAAACAAATTAAAAACATAAATGATACAAATAAAACCTAAAATATAATTAGGAGCTGATAATACAATTGTAACAAAAACAGCTCTTATTAAAGTAAAAAAACCTCTCTCGCTCTTTCTCTCTCGGGCAAAGACTACCTTCTAATTGTAGAAATGATGCCAATGATTATAGACATAATAGCGTAACCGTTAGAGCAGAGAATCGAGAGACTGACGCTACAGATCATTTGTTTTTAAATTGTAATTCAGAAAACAAGAAGTTTTAAATAAATAACGTGGTGTATTTAATTTTTGGACAGGATGTTTGCCGTAGAAATGTTGAAGTCGATTTCCTGATAAACAATCGAAGTTAGTACAAGTTTCATGAAACATAGTCTGTCACTATCATATGTTATACATATTAAGTAAATAAATATGTACATTTGTATATATATATATATATATATATATATATATATATATATATATATATATATATATATATATATTTATATATTTCATATAAAAAGTTATTGAACAAAAATATTTCAAAAACGAGAATCGTCTTAAATTATATATTTTTCAAAGCTTAATGCCAATAAAACAATTATTAGTATCTTCAGAAAAAACAATGACATCACTTTTTTCACGAATAATATTATAAATAATATACTGTTTGCTAAAAAAAATAGGCTAATACGATTTGTGTTCAATAATTTAATTTTACATTTTTTATATAAATTTAAATATTTTGTTAAAGATGAAATACTAATAGAACTAACCTCTGTAAAACACATATTTACAACACCAATAGCCTAGTAAGACAATACAATATATTAAATATGGAATTCGTTTGATTGTAATATAGTTGATGAATAAAACGTTCTCCCAATACAAGAACTGTTTTAAGCTATATATTTTTTCAAAATTAGCATCTTATGGAAAAACAATGATACAAGTTGTCATATGTTATATCATATGTCATATGTAATATCATAATGTTTTCTAAAGATGTTATTACTTATTTAATTTTCGAAAAGCTTTGAGAAATACATAAATTAAAACAATTCTTCTATTTGAAATAATTCTATTCATTAATCCCAAATAATAACATTTTATTGATCAGTTTACTTAATATACCAAAGAAACAGCTCATCGTTTACGTTATCCGAAAGCTACAGACACTTTAGTATACACCTAATTTGAGAGAACTAATCGGTTGCATGGGTTATTAATTACAACTATTATAGAACAAAAAAACCTTTTGTAAGTTCCTCTCTTTATTTACAACATATCTCAGGAATATTTCAAACTTAAAGTTGTTATTTCTTATAATTTCGTCTTTAGGTTTATTCTCTGTGAGTAACCATTCAATCAACGATTCTTACATAAAAATACTATGTAGAATTTAATGTTATCAATTAATCAAGAGGAATTGCTTACATACGACATGTAAAGTACTCTTTCTCTGTAAAAGATTTAAACACCTGTCACAAACGATTAAGCGTTTCCCAAGGTACCAAATCTGAACCCAGATATTCATAATCACAATTTACATTTGCAAGACAGAATGTCAGCTACATCCTGTTATTCTTGTTATACAGGAGAATGTGCAATGCTTGTAAAAGTGACACTAACTTGTAGAGAATTTCCCCACCGAGATAGTTAAGGAGTGAGTTTGTAAATTAATGCGTAACGCTTTCATGACAAATTTGTAGAGCGACACTCTGGATATGACACGATTAGGTGATGCAACTATTATCCCAACTAGAGTTTGCATGTAAGTGATTTAATTGCTGTAGTGTCATTATAAAATCGGATTTACCTTGTCAGCAACATATAGATTGTGCTATAATAAAATATTTAGAAAGATGGGAATATTGGCGTTTAACCTTTGTCTAACCTGCCATGTGTCACTGTGCCATGTGGACAGAAAGCTATTTTCCAATATTGCGATAAAAGCTTTACATGACCCAAGTTTTCAATTCTTTATAAATTATTTATATTTCAAAATTAAGGTAAAGTTAAGGTGAACTGGACATTAATTATTAGTTATTTTAAAAAAATGAAATAAATTAAAAATAATGTTTATAAAAAGATTGTATATAGACGTGTTTGTCTTATATTTATAAAAATTTAAATATCTGACCACTTCCGTCAGTCTTGGTGATGGTGATGGATTGTGATTTACGTAACGATCCGGAACAGTTTTATGTACCTTGCAAAAAGATTTTTTTTAATTTTTATTCTACCTCTGACTAAGGAAGTCCCAAAAAAATGGGGAAAATACTCTCAAGTGCTTCTTTAATCAAAGCCGAACAATTCGATGGAGACACGGTTGCCAACATACCGTTACAGTTGTCCCCCATGCGCATCTCTCAACCGAATGTGTTGGATGAAGTATGCATAATGTGAAGTTCTAGCTCACAGTTTGTCAAAATGTTTGTTGTTAAAAGTTTTGAAGCTTAGAAATATCTATGAATAATACTAATGACTCTTTTCATATCAAAGAGTTTACAATAAATATTGAACAAGAACGTTGATTGGAATATTGAGACGTCTGATTCATGATGCGATTAGTTATTATTTCGCCAAGGTAGAATATTACAAACATAACAGAATTAGTACTAAGATAAAACAAACAAATTCTTAGTGCATTAACAAACATTAAGAGTGGTGGGCGTGCATGAACGCCCGTGCTTCACTAGCGCGTGAGCCGATAGGCGTCTACGTACGTTCCACGTATACTCTCAATTAATAGGTTCAGTGTGATGTTAGCCTTTACGGGAAAACATCGTATCACCTACCGGTTCTTGTGCCAGTTTTTTGGAACATTTCGGTGAGTTTCCATTTTTGTTCCACCGTTGCTGTCCGATTAAGGACTGTGTTATCGTATTAGTGTTACTTGAAGTGTGTTATAGTTGTGTTTAATATGTTTTGTACAATGAATATCTATAATGAGCTGGAAATATTGGAGAATGTCTACTCTGACAACGAAAATGTTTACGAGGATAGCTCTGACTGCTCGTGGAGTTGTCTCCAACTTGGCGGCCGACATTTGGCGCCACTGGCATGATAGACGGACAGGAGATTCTGGAGTTAGAGTGCCAATTCCCAATAACAATACTCCATCTGATTGGTTTAACTTATTGGTAGACGTTATTTACTTAGAGACAATTGTTGCTGAGACAATCAAACATGCCATGGAATTTTTTTGTGGTCCACTAAACACTGCCAAACCACGATTCAGACATAGGAAAGACATGACTTTGTCGCAATTAGAATTGTTTTGGGACCATTGCTTCACACAAAAATAAACTGAGCCTATATTATTTCCGTATCAAAGTCATTGAAGGACTTCTACCCCCAAACAGGCTCTCATTATGGTAACTCCTACACGAAACAGCTTAAACATGCTCTCAAAGAATAACAAAAGACAAGCAAATGGACACCGAGTTAAAAAAAATGCCGAGTTTGTGCAAAAAAGGCAAAAGAAAATTGACCATCTACATTGTGTTGTGTGTCCGGATGAAGCAGGACTGTGTGTACTTCGATGTTTCGACATGTTTCACGAGGACATGGTTGACAAAAAGTGAGTATTAAAATGGCGGGGGTTGGGTTGTATATAGTATTTATTTTAGTATTTTTTAGAAATTATTATAAACATTGTGTTAGATCTAATTAAACATGAATTAATTATTAACATTGTGTGTAAATTTTTTTATCGTTGAAAAACATTGTAAATGGTGGCAGGAAGGGCTGTAGGTACTTAAATATTTTTGGGGTACTTTTTCTATAACTACAACTAACTGTTGTGACTGGAAAATAGGTTTGTCGGTATCCAGCAACAATTGGGAGAGAAATCCAACAGTTAGATAGTCCACAACCATCGCCTGAGATAGGAGAACCGAGACCAACGGCGGTGTACGTACATGAACGTACCAGAAATGGCATCACAAAAACTGACGAAAACGAATGCCTAGAAAACTTCAGATGACATCTTGGGTCCATAAAAAATCTTATCAATGCAGGTAATCAATAATATTTTTTCAGCAATTTTGTGCAACTATAAAACATTGCCGCACCTAACGTGTTAACACATGTATGACATAGTTAACATAAATGTTCCCTGAAGAAAAAGTTATTTTCATTTCCAGAGTTGAGGCAAATCCTCAAAGCTATGACACAGTAAAGAGTTTGTTTAGTTGTAAGCAAGGATAGATTCACACTCTAGTTCTTCCTTTGATATAAAAGAAACATATCTCTAAACCAACGCATACTGGAGTAATAATTATATTTATAACCAAAGGTCAACAAAAAGACTCATTTATGAACTGTGAATAGTTCCTTGTTAAGTAACATGGCTTTTGTATTTTCAAGGTCATGGACATTTAACGTTTGGATACATTACATCTGTAAAGGAGCAAAAGAAAACAATATCTACAATGAAATTTATTCTTTTAGTAAAATTTGCTTTGACTTTTGCTATTATGTATTGGATAACGGTAATATGTAAAGCTTTGATTAATCTGTTAACATTGAAAATCTTGTAGACATAATGTAATTATTATTTTAGTGTTATTGTTGTTTTTACATTCAACAGGTTAGCGGGCACTTATTAACGCCAAAATGTAGATTTTTGCAAAAGCTCAAACAAGGGGGGTGTAAAGCCATATTTGTGTGTGTGTGTGAACTTTATTTAAAGAATAGCTTAAAACTTAAAGAGACTAAATACACTCGACGACATTTTCGGTAAATAAAAGAAACTATTCACTTGTTCACAGCGTCGACGTTTTTTATTTTTTATTTACACGTATGTTTTAATTTTGATTCTATCAATTGTTACCAGGTGATTATTGTTGGTTTAGATTTCCATGGAAACAGGCTATGCAAATAGTGGCTTTAAATTCTAAGCTATTCTGTTACAAAAATGTCATAGAATAAGATATGTCCTCTTAAAAAACTTCGAATTCCTTTATTTTTCAAAAACATTCCTGAATAAACGTCTATACAGTATACAATATATAAATAAATAAATAAGTAAAAAGAAAAAAAAAATATATATATATATATATATATATATATATATATATATATATAGGTGTTCAAAACTAAAAATAATTTTCAAATAAAGAAGAAGAAAATTTTATTAAAATAATAAGTGAAAACAATTACAAGTAAAATAAAAAGTTATAAAATAGGTCAAAACTTTAGCGGGGAAATCAAAAATCTTTTTATAAAACGCCTTTAATTCTTCATCTAAGTGAATGTATTTCATAAATATTTTGAACTTTGGCCTATTTACAAAATCAAAACATTAAACGGGTTCGCACTTTAAACACTATTAAATTTTGAAAACTTAAACACAAGCTACAAAAGATTTTGACAAACATCGTTTTACTTGTTGTTATAAAAATTTTGGTTATTATTAGTTATAAAGTTCTAAATAAGCCAATTACGGCCAAGATCGCAACCAACGGCTGTCTTCTGTGAAAGCTAGATCAGAACAGAATGACACTCAAGTGTGTCACGCTTGCTTTACAACCCCCCCCCTTACAAATGCAAAATAGAGCGGTCTCTATTTGGTTACGAGTATTTAGTATATATTCCTCCCAATCGCTTTACAACAACATTATTGATGTCCAAAACTTTTCTTTTAAATTTCGACAAACTTTACGTTATCTAAAACAAACAAATTTGTATGCATCATGCTAAATTTGTATTTAAAAAGCCAAATATATAAAATGTTACTATATATGCAAATAGTATAACTTATTGTTATATATTAATACTACCGGACTACATAAGTTCAACAACCTGTATGCTAAATAGAAGGAATATTTTCGTTAAATATTTCAAAAATAGATAGCCTAATAAATTTCAATAATAAGAATTAAGGCGAGATACAATTATATTGGGAAGAGAGCTAGTTGTAGGTTATAGATAATAACAATAATTATTGGAAATTTAGAATACAAGAAATGTGACTTTAGGGGGTTTTGTTTAAGATAGAATGAAAGTTTAAAAACATCTCTTATTCCGTTTTATTATGAACTGGTATTTACAGCATTTAAGAATTCCTTTTTGTTGAGATTTATATAGTGGTATAGTAAAGATATTCTGATGTTAATGTTAGTAACATGTTGCTACAGTGTTAAAGCACGTTGATAAAGATTGAGCTTTAAATAGAAGTAGAGTAAACAGTTCGTTACCACTTTATAATACAGTTAACACTTGCAGGTAACGTGACGTAAACTAGCTTCACTAAGGGTAAATGTAATTAGTGTTTTGGTGTCAGAGTTAATGGGATCTTCGTGAACTCGTGTTGGATTAGATAGAACTAGCGAACAAATAGACTTATAGAGTCTCAAATGCCTTGGTTTCTCAACTGTGATGACTTTGCCGAATGTTTTCCTCAAGCTGTGTATCACGTGAAGTGTGTTTTCAAATATTTGCAATAATTTTACAATTATGAAACAAAAATGTGTGTAAATAATTGACATATTTAGGGAGGTATTCACATCCGTTTATACTTTATTCAAATCCCTTTTTAGTTGTGTTATTTACTAATTTACTTTAAAAAACCTTTATTAAATATACAACTACAATAAAATACGACCCGCATAATTATTCTAGTTTATTTTTAAAAATCAAGTACATCCAACCAACTATGTTTAAAAATATGTTTTAGTTATTAACCATAATTGGTGAAAGGGTTTTTAAACCTTTTATCGTTTTCTTAGTCATTATAAGGTCTAGTCATTGTTGTTCAGAAAATAAACGCTGTTGAACTAGTATTGCTCCATATTTGCATTTTCAGTAAAACCTTGAGTATAGTAAATCTAGGCTGACGATTAACTACATTGTTATTACAACTTACTTTTGTTGATTTTTTTTTCGGCGATACTCAAATTTATGATACTGTACTAGATATTTTACTAAAATACTCGATTTAGTCTTGTCATTTTCATCGTCCGTTGTCTGTTCAAAACTGAAAGGAACCACTATTCAACTACACTTTAATGGTATTTTAATTCACAGTAAAAGTGTAAAAAATAACAAAAAAGCATTATTTGAATTGTTTGAGAATTTTGCACAACCGTAATTCTATATAATCGGTAAATTACCGTATGTAATTCCATATCTAATTCCGTGTTGACTCTACAAATACGGTAGTTACCAATTAATGTCCCTATGGTTACATTCTATTATTGTTTGTGGGATCTGAGTACTAATCTTGCTTAGGGCAAGTTATAAATATATACTGGAGTTGTAGAGAGAAAGAGAGAGAGAGGTAGAGAGAGAAGGAGAGGGCGGGAGGAGTGAGAGACAACGGAGAGAATCTCAGCAATTTCTTCGAAAATGATTTGATGTTTTATAAAATCAATTTATTTTCATAAAATTGGAGGATTTTGTGTTTGAAGATAGATTTTATTGTTGTTCGCAGTATTTTAAATGACTATAACTATTTAAAAATACATTTGTTTCTACATTTATAACAGAAAAGTAAGTTTAGGAAATAGTATATTGTGAATGAAAAATTACAAAGTGAAATTTTTATCATATTATATCATTTATAAACCAATGTAATGAAACTCCGTCTCTCAAGTAGGATGTATTATAAAATTTAGAAAAACTACTAATAATTATTTAAGTACGGTTTTTTATTTTAGCTCTCATTCATCAAAGAAATTGCAGCCTTTTATATCGCCCACGTTATTACGCCGCACATATTTTATAGATTTGGTGACTTTTGTACGAAAGTAATGCTACTGTAATTAGTTTTTTGAGTAATTGTGTAAAGATTACTTGCAAAAAATTTTTTTTATATTTATAGAAACTTAATTCTTACTAATAAACAATTAGCGTTGAATGTTGGAAGGAAAATGTAATTTTAAGCCATATCCGTCAAAGAGAAAGAGAACAACAGGCTACAATACTGATTGACGAGTACAGTCAAGGGTTTGCGGCTCCACTGATTTGCATGTTTTGGACTGAACTTTAATGTGGAAAACCACGTCCTGAATACAGAATGGTTGATTAAATATCTATTAGAGTCGTTCTGACCAACAGTAGCTTTTTATCGTATTGGATTTTTTTGGTTGTTTTACAAAAAAAAATGTTTAAATTAACGTTTATTTTCATTGAACATATATTTACTTAATTAATTACAATTGTATTTATATTTGTAAATAATGAAACACAAAGTTCCATAGTTTGTTTATTTTAATCTAAATTATTACAATTTATAAAATTATACCAATTGAATATTTTTAACTGTTTCTTCCCTAAAATTGATCAAATGTTCAAAACATAATACTACAGCAATTGACATAAAACAAGCACAGAAGAAACAATTTTTTTTCGGAAGTATATACTACAAAAGAAATATTGTTTTAGGTAATAACTTACTACAAATAATTCCGAATTTTATTTAAGGCGAATTCACCCATTTTGAAACATCTTTGGCAGTGGGAACGAACAAAAAACTGGTAATTCCAGCCCCGTAAATTTATAAAAGCCACAAGACAACTATTAATAAACCTCGTATTATTAGGACAAAGATATTGGAAAAATATTTTTCTTTTTTCAATTTTTTAGTCTAACTAATTTCAAGACTCAATGAAGTCAGAAAATTTTGAAATTAACTTTGAGTATAAAACCTTTACATTATTAAGGAAATTCATTTTTCTTAGTTAGAATCAGCACTGTACATGAACTATTGATTTGGCAAAGTGTTGAGAATTTTATAAATAATAATGAAATTACAAAATTTATGTTTTTTTCTAAAGATGTTTTGTTTACATATGGACATTTTGTGCAAATGATATTAAATTTCACTTACAGTAAATATTGTAAGCAACCATGAATAACTTGCAACTCTGAACTTACCATGTTAAGGTCAATAATCGACAGTAAACTGAAACCGAAACTCTGTTTTGATAAGCTGAATAAATGTGAATAAGCTTAGGCTTTTTATCAGTCGTAGCATGGTCAAGCCTGATCCTTGAACTCGATGTTTAAAAGTCATAGACATGTATCGTGTGTTTAATGTAAAAATGATAAAAGAACGAAATATAGAACAAATAAGAAGATTTGAGACTTAGAGTACTTGGTCTTTAACCTCCAAGCCCTAAAGCAACACGTAGATAGATACGCATTTAGAAATCTATTACCAAGTACATTGTATCCACACTCCTACTGCAACATCCAATTTGAGACTCTCACCTGGGTCACTAGCGTCAGGGCATAACGGGGGGGGGCTTTTTAACAGTCTGAAAGAGCCTTTCTACCTCACTATAAGTCCAGGACTATTGACCGAAGTCCCTTTTCAAAGTGTCTTTGGGTTAGACTAGTTTCAACCAGACACTACGGATTGACCAGAACTTCTCGGGGCCAGTAGAACCTCCAGAACGGACCCATACATCAATACCGCTTCTGTTTAATTAGGCCCAGGTAGTTCAATCGGACATTGGATCCTCGGACTCAAGACTTGGTCCTAGATGGGTATAACTACATACCTTGACACCTTGTAAGCGCTCCTCAGAATCATCCGCACAACACGGCTTAAAACAGGGTTGAAGCAGTTTATGTAACAATTAATCCAAAACACTGATAACGGTATGGAAGGAATTCCCCTCAAGTGAATGTGTTCCGCCTTTCGTTTGTGTAAAACACTTTAAGAAAATCCAGTCTCAAATTAGGTTTTTTCAAGGGGCCATACTTATAAAATTTACAAAAGGAGTGAAAAATATACAAAGGGGAGGGTGTAGGTTAGCAATTTGATTTCAGGACAAATTTGAAGACAAGTGTTCTGGATGTGACAGCGTTATCTAATACAAGTAACAATCTCGTAATGTAAACAGGGCTCGGTTATTCAGAACTTGTTTTCCAAAGTGATTGAAGTTGCCCTCAGCATGTCATCGGATGTAACCTGTCAGCGAAAGGTAGGTCGGTTGTATAACGACGTGTTAAAACGGGAGTGCTTTTATCGTAAACTGGGCCTTTACTCTGTCACAGCTATACAAAGCTGGACGTCATGCTGTATCATGTTATCTAGGATGTGAGCTAGATATTGCATTTCTAAGAGTGGATAAAATTTGCTTGGATTTTGAAAAAAAATTATGTTTAAAAAAGGCAAGTTAAAATCAATTTTCCATATTCATTTATTTTCAGGAAAACTATAACGAAATATATTAATCTGTTTTTAAGAGTCTGCAGAAAACAGGAAAGATGATTTTTTTTGAGATATGACATTAGATTTTATTTTTAAAAAAACTTTTAAAATTTTTAATCAGATTACCAATGCTAGAGAAATAAATACTTCATGCCAATATATAACAGCAGTATTCCTATCTCATGAAGCGGCAATTTATTTTCACTTTCGTCACATTAAGCTGCTTACTCGAGTACATCCATCATACTCGGACACACATTTAGCTTAAGAATTTACAGAATTTGAAATTTCTTCAACAACACATTTTAGCTTCAGTTAAATGGTTTTTGAATTACAATTAAATACTGTTAAATGTGAATTCATAAATTTATAATAATTTTAATTAAATATTAATCCTGCGAGAAACATCAGCCTCGTCTCAGAAAAACTTGACTTTCAAACCTCTCTTTAACAAATTTTGGAAGCGTTGTTTGCGATAGCAGTTAACCTCACTTACTATTTAATAACAGCGAATTTCTAGGAGGTACTAACATAGATATACTAGGCGATACTAGATGTAAATTTCTGAAAGACTCAAAGTTTACGTAAACATATCAAGAGAGATTAAAAAACCATAAATAGATTATACTCGATCTCCTCCACCATCTCTCTCTCTCTCCGTCTCTCTTTTACACAATAACATAAATTCATAAATAAATAAATGAATAAACAATTATGCAAATATATATATTATTTGCATTTTATAATAACCTCTATACTATGCAACATTTAGAATAATCGATCACATATCTTACAAATTAAATTTTTCCTATTTAAAGTGATTAAAAACTGTCAAATATAGTTCAAAGGTAATTTACGAACCTTAAAAGTGGGAGAAATAGCGAAAGCAGGAAAATTTCATTTGTGAGGGAATTTATGCTCGATTTATAATAGAATTATAGTTTAAATGCATTATAAATCTTCACGGATGATGATGACTTTGTCATTATGACAAACGTGAGAAATAAGTTATTGAATTTACTTTAGTGTTTGTTACTATTTAAGTTTTAGCTGTGCTCACAATTAAGGTTCGAAAGGTTTCGTGTAGAATAAATTAACGTTTTGATCTAATAAAATACTTCAGACCTAAAACTCCAAGACTCAAATACATTATCCCGGTCTCTTCTCTTATTTCTTTCCTCTCTCTCTCTCTCTCTCTCTCTCTCTCTCTCTCACACACACACACACACACACACACACACTGCAACGGGTAGGATTGGAATTAGCAAATACCGTCGCAATAATATTAACATTTCGTAAAGTAAAAATGTGAAAGCAAAGCCATTAGAAGGGATAAGGGGTTTTGTATATTTTAAAAAACAAGTAAATTACATGGAAATGAGAGAAAACCTCAAAATACTCCTACAATCGCCATCGATATTCGAGAAGACGCCGGATAGAAGAGTTAAACCCAAATTAAAAAAAAGACAATATTTTGATCATTTTTGAGTGAGCTTGCTTTGTGTGAGAAACCGGAAGCCCAGCGGGGGAAAAAGTCGCATGATGTCGTGACGTAGATTTTAGAAGCCACCCCATTGGTTGACAAAACATGGTACGATACGTCTCGTGGGAACGAGAAAGCCCAGCGGGGGTTAAAAGAAACAGCGTTATTCGGGACTTCAAAGAGGGAGGACGTCAGTTCAGTCGCTCCAGGTCAGAAGCCTTTGTTTCAATTTGTGATCTGTAAATGACGACGATGAAAATGACGTGCTAAGCGCGAGACTGGTCGTCGCTAAAATGTAGTCGCATGTGGTTTGGAACCCTTTTGGAGGAGGTAACTTCTCCAAAAGTGCTCTCCATAGTTTAACATCTATGTGGCGGCGTTCTTGAGAAGTTTTTGTGTGTTAGAGGTGAACAATATAAAAACTATTAGAGTCAGTAAGGTAATTTATAAAGAACAGTGTTTTAAAATGTATATAAAAAAGTGAACAGTGATGAAATCCAAATTTAATTAAATGTCAATTTTTAAATCAACCTTCTATATATGAACAGTGAAAAATAATTAATTAAATAAATAATTGAACAATAAGAACTTAAGAACTGAAAGAGGGAGAGCCAAATTTTATAAGTTTTAAAATCGGGATATTAAAATTCTATCACGGCATCGCAGCAGGCACGCCAACAGTGAAGATCGGTGATATCGCATACCAAGATGGCCAACCCAGAAACAAACGACCAGGATTTAGGAGTGACTCTGCGATTAAGGTCAGGTTAATTTCTCTCGTTTTCATTTAATTAAAATTTCTATATGGAACAATTTTTGGGGAAAGTTGACATTTTAAATAATTCAATTTCAAATAAAATTTGTTTTTAAAAAAAAGTTAAGGAACTTCAAACAATGGCTTTGTTTAATTCATGAACTAGAGGGGGTAGTAATTAGTGGGGGAAATTCCCACCACAAAATGGAGAAGTCCTCTAAACAAGTTTATACATATGAAATAGAATTAAACTGTTAGTAAATTGGACATTTTGTTAAATGGAGAAAGTTATACATTGTTTTGGAAACTCATTAATTAAGTAAATGTTAGAAATTAAAGGCTTTATAAATATAAAAAATAAGCGATAAATGATTAAAATATAAACAGGTGTTAAGAAATTTTTTCAATGAGTTTTGTGCAAAAGAAGGCAAATAAGAGAGATGATTCAACAGAAAAGTTTTCTGTTTTGTATTTTAGACCAACGTTAAATATTTAAAATTATTTATTAAAATCAAGTAAAATTATTAAATGACAAAGAGTTAAAATTAATGAATGTGAATTAATTAAAATTAATTAATAATAAGCAATTAAATTAATTATTGAGAAAGGGTTAAAATTAATTAATGGGAATAAATTAAAGTTAATTGATGAAAAAATTAATTATCATTTATAAATGAGATTTAATTAAAATATAAAGGGGTTTAGGGATTTACAAAATTATTGGAATTAAAATAAAAGGGTTGTGAAATAGAAAAAAGGGGACAAAACTAAAATGTGAAACAATTTCTTTGATTTAAAGTAGACAATGAAAATAAAAAGTAAATATTCAGCAAAGATTATGTGGGTCTAGTAAATCAATTTTGAGGCTAATTATTTCAAGTTAAGATATAATATGTTTGTTTAATTTGTTATAGAATTATAAAAAAATGTTGGCTGGTATAACTCATGTTTTTTTTTTAATATTAATTGTTTTAAATGGGATAAGATTGTTTAGTGATATAACTTACGTTTTTCGAAAAGTTTAATGGTGTTTTAAATGGGATAAAATTGTGTATTGATATAACTTATGTTATTCAAAGTATCAGTTTTTAAATTAAAACGGTTAACGTTATTTGTTGATGAAGTCAAGTTTTAAAAGTTCCATTGTCTAACTTTATTTACTAGAGTTTAAAATCAAACGTTCAAGATTTGCAAAATCACATAAAGGAATGTTTATTTCAAAGGGTTTGAAAAAAGTATTGTCAAAGATAAAGACAGTTTTATTTTAAAAAATTAAACAAATTTGATTTTGAATATTGAAGTGTTAAATAAACATAATTAAATTACACTTTTCAGTTAATATAACTAAAAATTATTTTTCTTATAACTTTTGGTGTTAACATAAATTCAGTAAGAAGTTTACTTAAATTTTATATAGAAAGGGTAAAAGAAAGGGTTGACTGAGGAAAGAGTTACCACTGACATTGAAATGTGTATATTTTAGAATATAAAAGAAGAGATAAAGTAATACTAAGCAGAAATGAAATGTTAATATTTTAGAGTTAGTTAAAATAAGAAAATTGCAAAATGTGCTGTAATTTCAAAATTAAGGGTAAAATAAAAATGTAATTTTTACTAACCTGCCAATAAAATAAAAGTGTTTTTATTTAAAACAGATTTCTTACACACTCCTAAAACCAGAGGGTCATTTCGCCAAAAAGATGCCTTCAAAGTACTCATTCCCCCGGGAAATACGTACCCAAAGGGTTAAATTTCAGCAAGTTAGGTTTTTTATAATAACGTCCATTGACCCAGTGACCTGTTCTCTGGCAGATTTTGGCGGGTCATTGCACAGTATCCTAGTTTGGCTATGATAGGCCCTGTCAGAACAAACACACACAAACACACATACACAACACACGCACTACACACACAAACACACACTCACACACACACACACACTCACACACACATACACAAACAAACACACACACAACATACACACACACACAAACACACACACACACACACACACACACACACACACACACACACACACACACACACACACACATGCACACACATACACACATACACACACACACACACACACACACACTAATTACATTTATCAGTTTATTATCAGGTCCTTGCAAAGCTTTGCGCATTGGCACCAGTTATAGCTTTGGACAAAAGTTAAAATAAAAATTAGACACAATATACTTGTCTAAATACTGTTCCGAAGTATTCAAAATTGTAGCAGGATTTTGAAAGAATCGAAAATTACATTGATTCATAGAAATATAAAAGACCACACTTTCTTCTGCAAATATATATTAACCTAAGAAATCAATTCTCCCTGATAAAAACATCCGCGCCTAGTTGTATAATAGGCAACGTTATCGAGTAGGTAAATACTCAATCTGTAGTCAGATAAGCTCTAACAACTGAATCCCATATTAAAAAATAAACTTACGTATTGCGAAAAGTAAAAAAGTCGTTCGTTGCCAAGTAAGTCACCTGTGGCTACGAACACTATTTAGAAACCAGTAAAACTTTGGAGTTTCACAAATTAAAGCGATACATTAGTATTATGAGGTGAAATAACATGTCAAACAAAAACGTACCCCAGAGCACTTTTAAAATTAAAGTTGAACGTCTAAAAAGAGTAGTTTCACATGGAAACTTACTATATTTCCAACTGCATATGAAAAACATTTATTGGAAACAACTCGTAAATGCTACAAAAACGGGAAATGCTATATGAACCACGATACTTAACAACTTATTAGAAAAATTAATAGATTATTATAACATTAAAAGAAATAATATTAGCTAAAACCAATTAGAAAAATAGTAGACCAAGTCTACATTTCTAATTGCTTTCGAAAAAGAAACAAATTTTATTACACAATGCTTGTAAAATTTAAAAGTTAAAAAATTTTAAAAACTAAAATTCAATATTAAATTATCAATTTACCGTAGATATTTTCCCAAACAAAACAAATAATGTTTTTAAAACTGAATTTGAAATATTAAACCTATCTAAGGTTGTCTTCCTTTGATATTTTACAAGAAGAAGAGAAATTTAGCAAAGTAAAATCTTTGATGTTTTCAACTGATGACTAATTTAGAAGCCTATGTATATTTAATCGGAAAATAACCAAGGATATTTAATACAGTTTGCTTTCTACTCAATCAAGTGTTCTTTAAAATTACAATATTTTACATATATAT
Organism: Prosapia bicincta; assembly: GCA_036971475.1. Lineage (NCBI taxonomy): Eukaryota > Metazoa > Arthropoda > Insecta > Hemiptera > Cercopidae > Prosapia > Prosapia bicincta. Next base: position 289,115 of record JBAIZL010000047.1, read on the forward strand.
AGCATTTTAAAGCAAGATATTGCCAATTTGTAGTGAACCTTAAGCATTCATATTTTCTGTTTGGATAATTATTTGTAATAAACCATACTATTCACTCTTTAGGTTAAAACGAAATGTCTAACAAAAAAAATCCAAAGATGTTGTTATAAATATATAGAAACTATATGTAAAGAATATATATATATATATATATATATATATATATATATATACAATGTATTACGGTATGAAACGTGTGGTTGACAGTATATATAGCTGAAATCTGAATTGTTACATGCATGTACAACGTCCAAATTCCGATTGATTAGGTAGTTTAGAGAAGTTATAGAAAAAGTGATAGTCTACCGTACGGTAAACATTTATTAAATTTCTATTTAAAGCTTGAACCTTAAAAATATTGGTAAGAAATGTATTATTCTTAGGTGGTTGTATGAAATAAAGGTTTGTAGAACTTTTAACTTCAGAATGAATTCTTAATAACTCGTAGGAGAAAGCGATGTAGGAATTTTGCATAGTCATATTGAGTACGTCTTTTTACTATATAGTAATCATATTTTCAAACCCTAAACTTAAACTTTGTCTTACATGCAGTAGTATCGTTTCAATACGCTATCTATGGGGTCTTTTTCAAAATTTCCAAGTATCGTTGAAGAGGATCTTTAATACGGGTCAAAATAACGGTAACATCTATTGCACCAGGGATATGTATATATACATATTATATATATATATATATATATATATATATATATATATTAAATATGGTGGTATGTTTTCTTGTAATATAGTTAATAAATTAAAAATATTTCAAAAACAAGAGTACTTTTAATGAATATAATAATTCAAAGCTTTTCCCCGATAAAATAGTAGCCTACCAGCATCTTCAGGAAAAAATTATCTAATAAATTTTATTAGATAATTTTTTCCTGAAGATGCTGGTACTATTTTATCGGCGAAAAGCTTTGAATAAATATATTCATTAAAAGTATTATTGTTTTTGAAATATTTTAATATATATATATATATATATATATATATATTTGCGCTTTTTTTTCTGATTGCCAATTACAGTAGTTCTTCGTACTATTTTGGTTATGGTGTTACTTTATTTTATCTGTGATTTTGTATTTATTAATTTTCAAAGAAACGGACGGTGAACCAGTGGCGATTAATGCCCCCTGTGAAAAAGCAGGCACCGGACAATGAGCCAGCCGCAGGTACAATGTGAGGGTTGCAGTGTATGTGAGGGCGGGGGATGCGAGAGAAGAAGAGAAAAATGAGGAGGCTAGTGATTCTATAACCTTCCGTGCAAATGTGGTTGTAAATGACCCTTGAAGAAACCATTCTTAAAATACTATTATCTTGCAGGACCAGATGAATTTTCTTATATAACGCTAATTGCTTTATCATTTTAACTATTTTAATATTTTATTATCTAACCTATTTCGACATTTCAGTTTTAAATACCATTTTGATCGTTTTCATTAATTTTAAACCTCAATTTGAAACCTCACGCAACAATTTAGCCATAATGTTTTAAACATATAATTTTTCTTTTAAAGAGCATAAACTAATTTAATTATATTACCTATAAATTGATAAATTTAATATATATTTCTTAAAACTAAACTGTTGGCTTCTGCAATGTTAACTTCAATTCCACAAAACCCCTTAAACTTTCGTTGAATAAATATAAAGACTTTATGTAAAAACACTTATAAATATATCAGTTGGTTGCACTTGCCAATAGTAGCACTTACAAATTTCAGAATTGAAGATGGCCGTTTCGGGAGATGTGGTCCATTTCAATTTAAGCCGTACTTGACCGATTGGTTATTATTGTTGGGGTAAAGTGGGAGTGGAATATTAAGATAGGGTTGTTAAGTGTATACTAAAATAGTGTGTTAGGTTTAGCTTGAAATGTTTATATATTTCATATTGTTCGGTTGTACATATTTCATATGTGTCAATGGTTGATTTTGTTCTTTTTGTGAAGGATTAGTAGTTTTAATGTTATGTTAGCGTAGGTATGGTTTGTGAATTAGAGATGTTCAAATAATTTTGATTGGGTGTCTTTTTTGCGAATGCTTTTATGTTTTCTTGGTAGCGTGTGTAAACTGACCATCCTGTATGGCTTGTCTAACAGCTGGGGCGCGAACTGCAAGTTAGTTTGTTAACACCAGAAGAATTGTACATATCTTTGTTTATTATGTTTATCTAAGTACCAGTATTTTGGTATTAATGTCAAAATTTCAGTACCAATAAGTTTTAACGATAATATAATAATACTGTTTTTAAATAATGGTATATTTTTGCTCCTTCTTACTAGCTATATATAATACTGTAAATTTAGTTTTATAAATATATATATAAATGTATTTTTATATATAATTCAAATAATAATATAAACTAATCTCTCTCTTTCTCTCTCTCTCTCTCTCTCTCTCTCTATATATATATATATATATATATATATATATATAACGATAATTCTAACTCATTTTCTCTAGGTATTATGTATTAGATACCCAATATTTTTGTTATAAATCAACCGATGAATTGAATGTACCTATCCTCTACAGACTTAAACTTAACTCCGTGTAATCAGTTTAACTTCGATTGGAACAGTGGGAGGATGGCGATAATCGTTATCCGAGGTAACGTAAAGACAATTCCACCTTTACCCGTCCTCTCTAAGAGACATTCGGTGTGTGGAATCAAATGTAATTAACTTACTCATATATACGATATTTTGTAAACACATTAGAAATTTTATTTTAAAATAATGTAAACAGAGTTTAAAACATTCTTTCTTTGAAAATTCTGTTTGGTTTAAACACCGTGTTTGCAATCTTATGATATTTTGCACATTAATTCCTTGATCTTGGGTTACACACTTTCATGTTAATTCGAAGCTAATGACGACCTGTACACTTCGTAAAGTGGAAGCACTCAAAACCCACGTTGGTTGTGTAGAGGCCTTTATCTTATAATTCCTATAGAGTTATAGATAATAACAATACTGGGTAATACACTATGGTATGGTATATGGTGAGCCTTAGACATAAAAAAATTAGAGATGTAAAATATCCGTGGCAGAGAATTTATACAGAATATTGTCTCTCGCATTCAGAGTTGCTAGTTTTGCAGTAACCTTTCACTCTATTACAGTCATAGATATGTATCTCCTGGGACAACGAAATAACATTCAAAAACCAGATCTAAGTAAGTCATGAATGTGTAATGAAGTACCACAGCTGTTAAACCTGAAATACACATTCTAATAATATGTGCAAAAAATTTATAGCTACAAACAAATTGTTTAGGAAGAGCTTCCAGGTAAGGTAAATATTCAAATCTCCCACAGAATAATATAGATCAATAAGTACCTTCAACACCACGCGGTCTTAACATGATAGAGACATTTTGTTACCGCCCATTCCTATAGGACAAACCACTCCTACGAAACAAAACAATCGAACCAAACCAACTAAAGCAAAAGGAGGTATGCGAGATACATTCAGTCAGAAATAGAAGTGAGCGAATGTTATATATTCATCATTTTAGAAAAATTATAGACCTTTAAAACAATCAATTTATATTAAGAAAAAAATGATGAATATGCTTACTTGTGAGAACATTTCCTCGTAGTTAATGGCGACGCGCTTGAGTTGAGATCACGAGTGATTGCTTCATAGCGGGAGGTTTTCGCTTGATTTGTTTAGTTGTAAACATGATATTTTGTACCGGAAAATTTACTCCATCATTGTTACTTCATTCAATAATTAAAATCAGACACTCCAAGCAGTTAAATTTAAAACTTTTAAAAACGTCATTTAATTGTGTATATTAGTTTTGCTCTATTTTACATAGGACCATAGCTTCTTGATTTTAAACTAGGACCAAAAATGTGGTGGTTCCTAGTAAAAGGAAAGACCGTGGACGAAGGCTACGGCAGTAAGTTGTACCTATACTCAAAAATTAGCTGATAACTCTAATTTTGTAATTAACATAAACTCGTTTTGCGAAAATATTTTTGACATCTGCTAGAAAACGTTACCACAACAAAATAAACATAAAAAGTGGTATGTATTTTAAAAATAGGATTATAATAAATTAGTAATAAAAATTACAAATTAATTTGTCATCATCTATTCAGATAATAACCCTATTAAAATTCATAGAAATAATTGTTCGTAAAAATGGCGATACAATTGAATAGATGGGATATATTTGTAAAGTAATTATTAAAACTTAGATTTAATATTTGTACCACTTAAAACTATATCTTGGGACGCCTAAATAACTAATTATCGAAAGAATTAAAGCTAGCAATATCATTGAACTGGGCGAGTTTTCTCAGTGACTGATACTCCCGATAGTGCACATGGATACTCCCAATATATCCCACGAATGCTTAGAAACGTTCTTACGGACAGCACCGATAGTTTATATTGATACTGTTTTAGAGCATTATTTATGATATTGTGTGGTAACTTTATCAAAAATTTAAGGTTGTTTAATTGAGATATCAACGACAACCAAATGGGGGTAAAAGGAAAGTTCATATTCGAGGAGTACATTTCTAGCTATTGGAAAGTTAGTTGGCTCAGTGCTAAATCGCTACACTTTGAACATGAAGATACTCATGTCAAATTAAACCTAGACCTAAACATCATCTCCGTGCCTCATCCCTTCTTGTCCCTCTTAGCTTTCGTATTCTAATGCCGTGAATAAACGATAATAACCACATGCCTACTATTTTGTTTTACTTATGTTAATTTTTCAAATTTTCTATATTCATATCAAATATTTAATAGTTTTAAGCCTAATACCTTTAAAAACATACGCATAAAATATTCATTTATATATATATATATATATATATATATATATACATATATATAAAGAACTAAGTCAAAATACAAATACAAGAATTATAATTGAATTTACAATTCAAAACTTTTCGTTGGCTAACAGTACAAACATCATCAGGAATATTAAACAATTAAAATTGTTTAATATTGAATTTTAATTTTTTAATATTCCTGATGATGTTGCTACTGTTAGCCAACGAAAAGCTTTGAATTGTAAATTCAATTATAATTCTTGTATTTGTATTTTCACTTTGTTCTTTATTAATACACAAGAATACATATGGCGATATATATATTCTTTTAAAGTTATATTAAAGATATTAAATTATATAAATAAAGAAATAAACATATGTTTAAAAATTGTGTATAGAATATTTGTTAAAACCTAATATTTAGTTTGACGAACAAATTTTACTTAATCAATTTTATATCATGTTACTTCATGTTTCCATATTCTCATATATTATGGCTCCAACTTGACCTTACTTTTGAATACGTTAAGTAATTGAATACATTAATTTGCGAGGGTAAAGCTGGCTTGACGAAGTTAAATAAGTGTATACCTCTTTATATTGATAGCGCGTGTAGATAAACCAGGAGTGAATTGAACGAAATTATCTTACTGCAATGACGTCAAACAAATTGATATGAAAGGCAAATAAGCATCACGGGTTGTAAATAGTGAACAAATGTCAAACGATACAAATATTTCGTCTTCTGTCAGTTCAATATTTTTCAATTTATTTATAGACTCTCCAATATTTTTTATTGAGCTGGATTTTATATTAAATTTAAAATTTCCAAAAACTTTATTTAACCATTTTGACAAAAGATAAGTTGGTGAGTCAATCCCCGAAACTATCGGCCTCATCAAATTACCTTCTTTGTGTATCTTTGGGAGGCAATATAACCTAGGTATAACTGCATTTGAAACATTAAATTTGTAAATTTCATTTTTTGGAATAACTAAATTACAACTTCTAATAATATTTACCGTTTCTTTTACAAATTTGTTTATTGGATTCTTTTTTAATTTCATGAAAAACATTTCTTCTTTTAACAAATTATTAACTCGATTAACATAATCTTCTTTATTTAAAATTACAATAGTATTTCCCTTATCGGCTTTGTAAAAATAACAATTACGATTTCTTAAACTTTTGATCACTTCTAATTCTTGACTATTTCTGGTTCCATTCTTCTTTAATTTTATATTTTCAGCAATCTTCGTCTTGCAAACTTTCCTGACGTAGTTTTTATCTGTTTCGTTTAAAAACCTAATACCATTCTCAACATTACCTATTAGCTCCTCAATACCTTTCCCATTATAATTACGGAATGAAAATTTCAATCCTTTATTTAAAATTTCCATTTCCGATTTGGTGAATTTTATATTTGTTTCATTTTTTACCAAAATACTATTATTATTTTGGTTATTAGGTTTATCTGATGTAATTATCATCAACATACTTAATTTCTTTTCTAATTTTTCATCTTTTTTCAAATATTTATGTTCATTAACTACATAAACTTGTTTACAAAATGTGCCTCAATCTTCTTTATTTTCTTTTGCTAACTTTAAATGTAAATTATATAACTCCAATTCCACTGTATTTAATTTACCATACTGGTATTTTATTTCCAAACTTAGCCATTTCTCCTTAGCAAATTGAAAAACTTTCTCTGTTCTATAATTTTAAACTTTTATACTAATTCCTTCAATAAATTTAGGAGTTAAGTTCTTATTTTTACATGTTTTAAGAAATTTTATATCCGCTAATATAAGTTTAACTTGTAAATTTAATTTTGGGAATCTGTTATGCTCTCTTGACCGAGAAGTTGAAGAGTTACAGTTACAACCATTTCAATTTTTCTAAAAAACAAAAATTTGGATTCAAAAATTTAAGAAATTGTTATTTTTTAAAAGCGGATAAGGGAAATACTATTGTAATTTTTAATAAAGAAGATTATGTTAATCGAATTAATAATTTGTTAAAAGAATAAATGTTCATGAAATTAAAAAAAAATCCAATAAACAAATTTGTAAAAGAAACGGTAAATATTATTAGAAGTTGTAATTTAGTTATTCCAAAAAATTAAATTTATAAATTTAATGTTTCAAATGCAGTTATACCTAGGTTATATTGCCTCCCAAAGATACACAAGGAAGGTAATTTGATGAAACCGATAGTTTCGGGGATTGACTCACCAACTTATCTTTTGTCAAAATGGTTAAGTAAAGTTTTTGGAAATTTTAAATTTAATATAGAATCCAGCTCAATAAAAAATACAGGAGAGTTTATACATAAATTGAAAAATATTGAACTGACAGAAGACGAAATATTTGTATCGTTTGACGTTTTTTCACTATTCCCAAGCATATCAGTTGCTGAAACATTGATTTTGTTAAAAGAATTTTTAATTGAAAATAACATAGAGATTAATGAAGTTAACGAATATGTAAAATTAACTAAATGTTGTATGACTCAGAATTATTTTTCATTTAACAATGTATTTTACCAACAAAAAGATGGTACAGCTATAGGGAATAGTTTATTACCTTTCATAGCCGAACTTTTTATGAAAAATTTTGAAAAGGAATTAAGAAACAAACTCCCGTATTTACCTAGAGTATGGATTAGATATGTAGATGATGTTTTCGCAATTTTTAATACCAAAGAGTTTAACGTAGAACATTTTTATCATTAAATAACAATGAACATAAAAACATTAAATTTACTTTGGAAATAGAGCATAATAAATGTTTACCGTTTCTTGACGTATTATGTATTAGAAATAATAATAAAATTGAATTTGATATATATAGGAAACATACAAATAATGATAGATATATCCCGGTAGATTCTAACCATTGCAAATCCCATAAATTAGCAGCTTTTAATACTATGGTTAATAGATTAATTACTATTCCATTACATAAAAATAGATTTAAATGCGAGTTGGCCAAAATTAAAGAAATCGCTAAATTCAATGGATATGATCCTAAAATAATAGATAATAATTGAGGAAACCAAATTTAAAAAGTTTAGAAACGATTCTACTACCTTAATAACACAAAAAGAAAATATTAAAAATCAATTCATCAGCCTACCATTCGATATGGATTTAACAAAAGTCTAGAAAAAGTTTTTAAACAGGTAAATTTAAAAGTAGCTTACAAAAGCTTAAATAGCTTTAAAAATGTATTAGGTAACCCTAAAGATAAAATAATGATGATAGATAAATCTGGGATTTATAAAATAAATTGTAATTCATGTAGTAAAATTTATATTGTCCAAACAAAAAGGAAAATATTAACCAGATTTAATGAACATATTAGCAATATAAAATTACAAAGACCTGAAAAATCTAGTGTTGCAGAACATATTCTAAACACTAAACACACTTTAGAATTAAATGATCTAAAATTATTGAAAACTGTTAATTCGAAAGGTCTTTTGAACAGTTTTGAAAGTTTGTACATTCACAAATATGACGAAAATAATTTATTAAATTGTGATAAAGGGCCTATCCCTAAATCTCAGTTATATTCATTAATTAGGAGATAGTTATAACTTTGTTAATAAATAATATTTTTGATTTTTAGTAAAATTGAAATGGTTGTAACTGTAACTCTTCACCACGAGAGTTGGAACACCGGACCTAGTTGTAGAGGGGGAATTTACTGCAACGTGATTGGTCGTACTAACTAAATTAAGGGGCGTGGCGAAGTAGTTACAGGTTTATGCCTATATATTTGTTGTTTAAAGTTAGTTGTATTTTTTAAATACCTCTGAAGATGATTGCTGGGTAATTGAAATGTACATAAGGTTTAAATAAATGTTATTTGTGGTTTAGAGGGTTTATTTATTTAAAAATAAACATTACGTCACAGTTGCTTCATACAGTTATTGTAAATACTGTATTAGAATTAGTTATGTACAGATTTTTGAGAAATAAATTAATTTATTATCTTTTACAATAATTTTAAAGAAATTAGTAAATAACCTAATCAATATCTTTCCAGGCACAATTAAAGTGTAAACCGGGTTTAAGGTGCAAATTTCATTTAGCATATTCCACTCATAAATTTTCAATCGGGTAAGTCTATGAGCTACCAATCGGTTGAGTTATTAAATTTAGAAGAAGGTAAACCCATACATTCGTAGAATAAAAACATTCATATAATGGATTTAGGAACATACTATTTCTTTTCCCCCTTTTTATTCTTTCTTTTCTTAGATAGTTTTTGTCAATAAAATTGAAACCATCTAAAATACCTCAATTTAAATAACAAACATACTCTATGAGAACACTTTAATAATTATTAAAATACGTTGTACAGTCTTAAAACTAGTAGTAAACATATTTTATTCTATTTTCAGTCTAAGTGATAACAACAGTCACGGGTTTTATATTAGTTATAAATAAATAACAAATAAATAAATAAAACGTCCTGATCATGGAACTAAAAATTAAACATAAATTGATTACGTAAAAATAGCCAAAAATCATATAAGTAAGAAATTTTACTATCTATAAGTCTTTTATTTCTAAGTATAGAAACTATTTGAATGCTATTTATGCATAGAATACTTCAATAACAATTTAGTGGTCATAATGTTAGCTATTAAAAAAATGAAATAGATGATAAGTAGCAGACACTCGTTTGAGAGCTGTTGTGCTTAAGGTAAGCGATGTATTACCTCAATGTCATTGTTATTCCCGTGTTTTCAGTACTGGGGCATCGTATCCGACCCTTACACATATATATAAACAAAATATCTCAGATTTGAGCGAAACTTTCAAGAATAACACAAGCAAAGAACATGCTACACAACTTTCACAATATAGTCTCAAAAAATGACTTCAATGTCTACATGTTTTGACCTATTCAGTGACGTGTTAACGCTCATGACGGTAACCACTAATGAGGACAGCTGGGCTGTAGAAACATTTATGAGATCGAAGTATTTTTAAGATAAAATCATTGGTATATTTTGAGTTTTTCTGCTGTTTGCAGTTTATAAAAAGAACGTTTATTAGACTTTGTAGGAACATATCATAGTTGGGATTTATAGTTTAATATCTAATACCCCATTATGTGTCCTTATTCAAGAGAGATTTAGCGAGAAAGGTGAAAAAAAACACTTGGGACTTGATTTACGGGAGTTTATTAGAATGTGCGCCTTCGTGATGACGTACGAAGGAATGAATATTGAATGTAGCCCCCGTAATATCCTGCGGTTTGCGAAGCTATTTTCGAATTTAAAAGACGTGTATAGGTGTTTTTCTATACTAAAGGTGTTGTAAAAGTTAAATTTGTTAACAGTAAATTAGGTTTTAGTCATATGTAATAATATAATTTTATTCAATTAACCCTTAAATAAGCAAAGTATTCTCAATAAACTAAAAAAAAAATAGATTAGGGTTAAAAGTATTGCAAGATAGAATCAAACATGTTTTTTAAAGTAACTTTTAGTTATATATATGTATATATATATATATATATATATATATATATATATATATATATATTTAATAAATTAAAAATATTTCAAAAACAAGAATACTTTTAATGAATATATTTATTTAGAATATATATATAGTATTTTAGAATAAATATATTCATTAAAAGTATTCTTGTTTTTGAAATATTTTTAATTTATTAACTATATATACAAGTGAACATATCACCATATTTATTAAATTTAATATATATTTATATATAAATAAACAATATATATATATATATATATATATATATATATATATAATTATATATATATATATATATATATATATATATATATATATATATATTTATATATATATATATATAAACAATAATAAATTCAAACCATGGAGCCATTTATTACTAACGACTACCGTATTTGCATAGTCCAAAGTGAAATATTTATAGGAGAAAATAGAATACGTTCGTGTAAGACTATCAAACAATTCACATAATGCTTGCCTTAGAAAGTTTTCACACTTATTAATGTGAATTAAAATACCATTAAAGTTTAGTTGAGTCGTTCACAATAGATAGATAATCGAATACAATAATATAATTAGACGTTTCTATGGGTTTGGTTAAATGTTATATTGTTGTTAATTATTGTCGAAAAAAGTTTAATAATTTAATTACATTTAAATTTATATGATTTTTTTTAGCAATGATTAATTAATAAACTTTGATCTATCCCTTGAGCAAAAATTGTGAGTACACATGTACACCGGAAGATTCTAACCTAACGATCGTTGGTCACGTCCATTCCTGGGTTTGGTCTGCCAAAACGAGATTATCGAACGGTGAGCGCCACTCTCTGGATGCTTATACTTGGGACAACACTTCAGCTATTTGGCCAACGACAAACAAGGTTCGTTAAGGCGTTTGTGCGATCCATTAGCATTTTGATGTCAACTTGCATTGACTCACGTGTTATCGTGGTAGCTGCTGAACTTCCCGAAACCGTAATTTGGGCTTTGGAGTACGGGGGTCCCAAGCTGCAGCTACTTCTGGAGTTCAATAGTGCTAGAAATATAGTACCGCGGGAGGATTTATTTTGAGCAGGTCTGTACTCATCAGCACTGTAGAATCACTACGGCCCTCGGAGTCCGGCTGAGGGTCATCTTTGGAGCGGTTGTATTACAGTACGTTGTTTAGCAGCAAGGGTGCTGGTGGTTTAGAACTATGTTGGTTAAAGTTAGGCACCGCAGAAGAGGCATTACGTCGGGGCATCGTGATAGGGATTGCGTACGTCAGAGGCGAAGACAGTACGATTGGTCTTACTAATAATAGTATATCTAATATACTTAAACGACTAATAACTGTATATATGTAAATATGTATATGTCTCAATTTTTGTCTTGGAATCTATTCTAGGAATTTTCCCAAAATTTGGGATATAGGGAGTTTCTAACCTCAGGAGTCTAATCAACTAAGTCAAAACTTGCTAAAAAATTGTTTTTATAAGTTTTCGAAAAACCTATTATGTTGGTATCGACTTAATATCCTCCGTTTTTATGCACAGGTTACTATATGCGCCATTTTCAAGGATTAGGAGAAAGAGTAGCTTAAAATTGTGAAATAATCCACGATATACGTAAACATAATATTTCCGTATTAGATCGGTTTCCTGAAGTATCCTTACTACAAGTGATATTTTGACTATATTGGAGGAATTATATTTTGAAGTTCACACAGGTCAATTTTAGTATACTCAAGTTATTCCCCGTATTGATAATGCTCGCGACTATAAAAAGGTAAACTTGTAGGTACAAAGTAAACAGAACATCAAGTTTAAGTAAATATTCCATTGGGTATATTCACTGAGTAAATTATTTATGAAATATAACGTTGGTTCTTAAAGCTATTCAAACTAGTTTTACACAAATGTTATTTTGTCCAGTGCTTTAGTAGTATTCGTACAAACTTTAAGACCTAATGGTGCCAAGGAAGGTTTAGTTAAATAATCTTTCTGCTCCTAACGTAAGGCTAATGATCTTATTTTGACATCAAGGTTAAACCCAAGTACGCTGATAAAATATCTTTATTTTACACTTATATACAAGACACGTTTGGATTAGACACGGATACTTCTACCACTTATTCAACTATTTATAATTGCATGCAGTTTCATCCACTAGTCTACTCCGACTTTTACCGAAGGGTTTTTGAGCTACAAAGGACCAGATGTGAGTACCCACTCTGACGGTTCTTTTGTCTCCATTACGTTTACTACGCCCTTTCACTACACAAAATGACAGAGGCTTATTTCGTAGGACTGAATTCATTACAACCTCTTCCATTCCTAATTCACACTTCATTATTTTCAGTGATCATATCACTAAATTTCACACTCTTACTGAATATAAACTTAATTTTTTAAAATTAAATTTTCATTTGTGTGGCTACTTTTATATTCTTAAACAATAAAAAATTTAAATATTTACGACAGTTCAAATTAAATATTCAATAATTCTTAAACAATTTTTTAAATATTTGCTATTCTATCACTGAAAAATACCTATCATTATGTAGAATCATATTATACAAGATATTCGGTTTTGCACTTTCCGCAAATTTAGCAACGTGCTTTATGGAAAATTTGGGTTATCAGATATAACAACATTTTATTTAAGTGATATCTCGTAAATTGTAAAATACGGACTCAAGTGTCATAAACATAGGAGACTGAATCTTTTTTCAGAATAAATGAAGCTAATATTGTTTCTATTTTTACACCAATAAATGAAATAGAAAAAAAATTATTATTGTTGTCACACCGCCCTAAGGAAGGCTAAATAACATTTAAATAAATAGAATTTAGAAAGTCCCACCGCACAAAAAAAATTTTCTCCAATAGCTGTCTTCGTGCGAGTACTTATAATAAAGGTTATATCTATAAATTTAAAATATTGAAAGTTTTGGTACTTCGTTCCAACGAAAACCTTTGAATTGTATAATTCAATAAATTGTTTTTGTTTATACATATTTGCACGGACACATACAAACATGAACATTTTTTTAAAATGTTTGTTTTTATATTTTATACAATATTGAAGGAGGTCATGAAGATATAATGCCAGTATATTTTCTTGATAAAAATAACAAAAATAAATTATATGTGCTAAAGTTAAGTGTATCAGATACATTTATTTTGTATTAGTATTGTAAGTAATTGAGGTAATATATTATTGTAATTCTTTGAAGGTACAGAAGTACCGTACCAGACTCGATACGATTCAACGAATGGGAGCGCTAAGAATAGCGAGCGCCTACCATACTGTTTCGTCGGCAGCTGTGCTGGTTGTGGCAGGTGTTGTGCCAATCGACCTATTGGCTCAAGAGAGGAAATTTGTATATAATAAGAGTAAAGAGATAGGCAAAATAGAGGCGGTCAAGCGAGCTAGAGCACAAACCATGAACCAGTGGCAGCAACGATGGAATCATGAACGGTCAGGTAGGTGGACGTTCCTTCTGATAAGAAGCTTAAAAGAAATGGACAGAACGCAGGCACGGGGAAGGGAACTTCTATATCACACAGTTCCTGACAGGCCACGGGTACTTTAGGGCATACCTGTTTAAGATGGGAAAAGTTCTGTCCCAGAACTGCCGGATATGTAGCGACAAACTGGATGACTCGAGGCACACCTTCTTTGAGTGCGCCAGATTCGTAGACCAGAGGAGTCGATTGAAGACACATGCCACGGGTCTCTCCCCAGAGAGCTTTGTGCGGACGATGCTTGCATCGGAAGCCAACTGGAATATGGCATCGAAATACATCGAATCTATTCTACGATGTAAAAAAAAACAAGGATGGCTAGATCCGTAATATAATGGAGGAAGTATAAGAGGCACCACCCTGAAGTAATGCTTCGGCGGTTCCGGGGTGGAAATCTGCCTGGAGGGTGACGAGTTTAGTGGGTAAACTTTCAGATGTAGAGCCTGGTGCAGTATCGAGAGGAGTCCCACACTCTGTGCATAAAGCATTCTCGTCGTTAAAAAAAAAAATATATATATATATTATTGTAATATGTATATTAAAAAAATTGGCGTATATTAAAGTTAATACTTGAAATTCTGATTTATTGTTTATTGAATAATTATTGATAGGGGAGAGAATTAGATTATTGGTAATTTAGAGGTTTGCCTTTATTCGTGTTATTTCTAAAAGAGTTGTATCACACATCCAAAATAAAATCGTACTTTCCTAAATATTGTGGGTCAACGTTATTAAAGACTAGAATGGTTGGCAGTAATATTATCGCTCTATGTAATTAGTTATTACATTCTATTTGAGCAAAAATTTTGATTTGCGAACTTTTAGAAACATGATTAATATTGTTTTTTTTTTTAATAAGGCAAAAAATCATTGTTATATTATGCGTTGATTATACAAGAGAACTATATTCATTGCAGTATTAATGACTTATTCAGTAGCCAGAATCTCAATATATGTTTTTGAAAAAATTTTCTACCATCCTGTATATTTTCATCTTCCTGTCTGACGTCAGAATATTTTTATTTCTCTCTGCGCTTTCCACCTCACTTCCGCCCAGATTTTAATTTCCGTTCTTTTCCCCAAATACTCCTAGTTTCTGAGAGACACAATCCCAACCAGTATTCTACTTCACTGTACGAATAAAGAAATTCAATACAATCTTCTTGATCTCAATTCTTTTATATTTGTCCAACTACAAACCTAAATGAATTCTAAATACATTTTACATATTTTTATCTAGCTATGTTCATAATTGACTTTCAATTTATCCCAGAGAATGAAACCCTTAATATTCATGAGTTGTTTTGCTTGTAAATGTAGTATTACTGTAATATGACTAAATGTCTCTATTAACAGAATTCAATTTGGATGAAGTTTTAGGTACATTGTATTATGCCTAAATTCGTGTACGATAGTTGTATTTTTCTGGCCTATATATATATTTTTCCACTTTCTAGCAGAAGCCATCGATTGTATAGGGATTATATATTCCGTACAGATTTACCTATATAATAGTTTATATTAGTCAAAATGGAGTGGAAAAAAGTAGGAAAAATAGTGAAGAATATAAAATTCAACAGATTGTTGCTGCTAATATTCGGTGACCGAATAAAATAATTAAAATATATATGAATTATATAAAATAAACTACATAGTTAATATATTTGTTAATGGCATTCCTAACAAAACACAATAAAGTCAATAATCTGAGTAAAACCTAAAACAAGTGATTAGAAATAAATTGAGTCTTTAATAATATTACATAAAATGGTAATTACGTTACAGAACGTTATAAATTTGCGTTGAAAGTTTTAGATTCACTGTCATTAATTTTAACGGAGTTACAAAGTAAATAAAATTAAAAAGGAGGTAGTATATTTACTTTTCTGGATCAGTTAAAACGATGTAACAACTGCCACGTTTCCCTCTTTTGTTTCTTACATTTACGTTTTTTTCAACGTAAACGAAATCCATCAAGAGTAAACTTAGAACGCTCGAAGGGAAAAACTTCTGTATAAAGTTTAATGATAGAATTTAAAATTTATGATCTCTTTTACCCCTATGTTTTGGTAAGATGATTGCATATTAATAATTTATTTCCACGAAAAAAATTATTTAATGGGTTATTACGGATGTTAAATCATGTAAGTGAAATAAATAGGATTTCTTAGGTTTAGGTCAATCAAGAACGTTCATTAGCATTTCTTTATTGGAAATATACATGCCGTAATATAGTAATATATTAGGAGTAATAGACGCAGCCCAGTGTCAACTAGCAAAGAACATATGGACAGATGGTATCGCATGAGATATGTAGTTAGATTGGACCTGCTAAATATAGGGATTCAAGGAAGTATTCATCCTTTACCCACACTTGTGGGAAAGGAAGGACAGGTGACATAGGATTAGGAATGATACTATTAAGAATTAACTTTAGGAATTATAAGAATATTAGGAAATAGTAACTTCCAATATTAGTATATATATTTACTAATTAGAAAAATAAATGATACAAATAATACCTAAAAGATAATTAATAGCTGATAATACTATTGTAACAAAAACAGCTCTTATTAAGTTACAAAATCTCTCTCCCTCTCTCTCCCCATCTCTCTCGGGCAAAGACTACCTTTTAATTGCACAAATGATGCCAATGGTTATAGACATAATAGCGTAACCGTTAGAGCAGAGAATCGAGGGAATGACGCAACAGATCATGGGTTTTTAAATTGTCATTCATAATACAAGAGATTTTAAATAAATAACGTGTTCTATTTAGTTTTTGGACGGCTTGTTTGCCGTAGAAATGTTGAAGTCGATCTACTGATAAACAATTGAAGTTAGTACAATTTTAATGAAACATTGTTTGTCACTTTCATATGTTATACATATTAAATAAATAAATATATACATTTGTATATAATTATACATACATACATATATATATATATATATATATATATATATATATTTATTTATTTATTTATTTATTTCTTATAAAAAGTTATTGAACAAAAATATTTCAAACACGAGAATCGTATTTAATTATATATTCTTCAAAGCTTAATGCCAATAAAACAAGTATTAGCATCTTCATGAAAACAATGACATCACTTTTTTCACGAATAATATTATTAATAATATAATGTTTGCTAAAAAAATAGGCTATTACGATTTGTGTTGAATAATTTAATTTTACGTTTTTTATATAAATTTAAATATTTTGTTAAAGATGAAATGGTAATAGAACTAACCTCTGTAAAACACATATTTACAACACCAATAGCCTAGTAAGGCAATACAATATATTAAATATGGAATTCCTTTGATTGTAATATAGTTGGTGAATAAAACTTTTTCCCAATACAAGAACTGGTTTAAGCTATATATTTTTCAAAATTAGCATCTTATGGAAAAACAATGGTATAAGTTGTCATATGTTATATCATATGTCATATGTTATATCATAGTGTTTTCTAAAGAAGTTATTACTTATTTAATTTTCGACAAGCTTTGAGAAATACATAAATTAAAACAATTCTTCTATTTGAAATAGTTTTATTTATTAATCCCAAAAAATAAGATATTATTGATCACTTTTCATTTTCAAAGAAACATTTACTTATTATACCAAAGAAACAGCTCATCGTTTACGTTATCCGATAGCTACAGACACTTTAATATACACCTAATTTGAGAGAACTGATCGGTTGCATGGGTAATTAATTACAAACTATTATAGAACAAAAAAACCTTTTGTAAGTTCCTCTCTTTATTCGAGCTTTTACAAAATATCTCAGGAATATTTCAAATTTGAAGTTGTTATATCTTATAATTTCGTCTTTGGGTTTATTCTATGTGAGTAATCATTTAATCAACGATTCTTACATAAAAGTATTATGTATAATTTATTGTTATGAATTAATCAAGTGGAATTGCTTACATACGACATGTAAAGTACTCTTTCTCTGCATAAGATTTAAACACCTGTCACAAACGATTAAGCGTTTCCCAAGGTAAAATCTGAACCCAAATATTCATAATGACAATTTACATTTGCAAGACAGAATGTCAGCTACATCTTGTTATTCCTGTTATACAGGAAATGTGCAATGATTATACAAGTGACATTAACTTGTAGAGAATTTCCCCACCGAGATAGTGGAGGTGTGAGATTGTAAATTAATGCGTGACGCTTTCATGACAAATTTGTAGAGCGACACTCTGGATATGACACGATTAGATGATGAAACTATTATCCCAACTAGAGTTAGCATGTAAGTGATTTATTTGCTGTAGTGTCATCATGAAATCGGATTTACCTTGTGAGCAACATATAGATTGTGCTATAATAAATTATTTAGAAAGATGGGAATATTGGAGTTTCACCTTTGTCTAACCTGTCATGTGTCACTGTGCCATGTGGACAGAAAGTTATTTTCCAATATTGCGAGAAAAGCTTTACATGACCTAAGTCTTCAATTATTTATAAATTATTTATATTTCAAAATTAATGTAAGGTTAAGGTGAACTGGACATTAATTAAGTATTCGTTATTTAAAAAAAATGAAATAAATTTAAAATAATGTTTATAAAAAGATTTTATATAGACGTGTTTGTCTTATATTTATAAAAATTTAAATATCTGACCACTTCCGTCAGTCTTGGTGATGGTGATTTATGTAACGATCCGAAAAAAAGTACCTTGCATAACAGCTAATTTCGATTCTTTGAGCTAAGCCGAAGTGATTTTTCTTATAAGACAAAAAGACGGAACACTATATTAGAATTAAAAGTAAAAGAGAATTCTACCTCTGACTAAGGTAGTCAAAGAAATCGGGAAATACTCTCAATATTGCTTCTTTACAATTTGATGGCGACGGGGTTGCCAACATATCGTTACAGCTGTCCCCCATGCGCATCTCTCAGCCGAATGTGTTGGATGTAGAATATTATAAGCACATCAGAATTAGTACTAAGATAAAACATACAAATTCTTAGTGCATTAACAAACATTATGAGTAGTGGGCGTGCATGAACGCCCCTGCTTTACTAGCCCGTGTGCCAATAGGCCTCTATGTACGTCTCACGTATACTCTCAATTAATAGGTTCAGTATGATGTTAGCCTTTACGGGAAAACATCGTATCACCTACCGGTTCTTGTGCCAGTTTTTTGGAACATTTTGGTGAGTTTCGTTTTTTGTTCCACCGTTGCTGTCCGATTAAGGACTGTGTTATCGTATTAGTGTTACTTGAAGTGTGTTATAGTTGTGTTTAATATGTTTCGTACAATGAATATGTATAATGAGGTTGAACTATTGGAGAATGTCTACTCTGAAAACACATATAGCTCCGAGGATAGTTCTGACTGCTCGTAGAGGTGACTCCAACATGACGGCCGACTCTTGGCGCCACTGGCATGATAGACGGACAGGAGATTTTGAAGTTAAAGTGCAGATTTCCCGTAATAATACTCCAACTAATTGGTTAAATTATTCGTAGAGGTTATTTACTTAGAGATAATTATTGCTGAAACAAACCGATATGCCTTGGAACTTTTGTGTGGTCCACAAAAAACTGCCAAGTCACGAATTAAAAATTAGAAAGACATAACTTTGGTCGAAATTAGAATTTATTTGGCACTATTGCTTCACGTCAAAATAAACTGAGCCTGTATGATTTCCGTCTCAAAGTCGTTGAAGGACTCTTACCCCCCAAACAGGCTCTCATTATGGTAACGTCTACTCGAAACAGCTTACACAGACTCTCAAAGAATAACAAAAAAAGCAAATGGACACCGAGTTCAAAGAAAATGCCGAGTTTGTGCAAAAGAAGGCAAAAGAAAATTGACCACCTACATTTGTGTTGTGTGCCCGGAGGAACCAGGACTGTGTGTACTTCCATGTTTCGACATGTTTCGCGAGGACATGAATGACTAAGACTGAGTATTAAAATTGCTGGGGTGGGGTTGTATATAGTATTTATTTTGGTATTTTTTTTAGAAATTAATATAAAAACACTGTTTTAGAAATAATTAGATATGAATGATTTATGTATGTGTAAACATTTTTTTTATCATTGAAAAACATTATAAATGACGGAAGGTTGGGTTGTAGGTACTTAGATGTTTTTGGGGTACTTTTTCTATAACTATAACTGTTAAATATTTTGCCATATAACGGCAACATTGATTTCCGGAGGACCTTAAATACTTAAATGAATGAAATTGACGTTTTGTACATACCTCACTGGGCGAAGTACCACCACTTTTCGGACAGTTATTCGGGTGCACCCTTTCCCGCACTTATCAATTACCTGTTGAACTTAAAGAAATCACTTATATTTAAAATGTCACTATTAATGTTAAGAGTACCTTCGCCACACGACAGGAGAAACAAAGAGAGAAAAAATGGTCTAAACCGAGCCTCGTTTAGAACACACAAAAACTACGTCACGTCGAGAGTGACGGGAGAGATGTCGTTTAACCGACGATTCGAAAGGAACTGGGTGTACCGAACCTTGTAAGAGACAAAGGTTGGCCGATAAGGAGTCCCTCTCTGAAGCATTTACACTGTCTTTTTAAATTATCTTTAATTTAGAGAAAAGTACGTAACATACCGGGGGCCTTGAATCCTCCTAGGATTCAAAGAAGAATACAATATAAGCTACCCCAGCATGAGAGAAAAAAAACAATAATTTTCAATAAACAAACTGAGAGTTCTTCACAAAAAACAAATATACACTAAATAAAATAAAAATTCCTTTTCTAGAAACATGAGAAAAATAATAAGTTTATTCTGCACTAATGGGCAGGGGGAAAACCTTATGAGAAGGTCGAGTTATAAGTCCTTGCTGTGTCTTGAGCTGAACAACTCGCACCACACCGTCTGTGCCAGGGAACACTTGTGTCACTCTTGCCAATGGCCAAGAGAGAGGCGGAGTAGGTTGTTGCACTAGCACTAGGTCGCCCACACGAAGGTTGTCTGTCGTTTCCGTCCATTTGGTCCGCTGCTGTAGAGTGTGAAGATATTCCAGCTGCCACCTTTTCCACACGCGTTGGTGAAAAGCATGGACGAGGTGCCAATGCTTATGTCGATTAGTAGGGACTTCAGCCAGATTTCTTTCGGGTACGGCGACGAGTGGAGCTCCAATTAAAAAGTGTCCTGGGGTCAGAGCAGTGAGATCGGAAGGATCGTTAGACAAAGGTGTGAGTGGTCGAGAGTTGAGGATTGACTCGACTTGAGTTGTCAGAGTCATGAATTCGGAGAGAGTTAGAACGTGTTCACCTATGACGCGACGCAAGTGATGTTTAGCGCTTTTAATTGCGCTTTCCCATAGCCCTCCTTGATGAGGCGCAGCAGGAGGATTGAAGTGAAAATTAACTCCACGTTGAAATGAAAATTCACAAACGAGATTTTGTCCTGAGGTCCTGATTAGAGATCGCAGAGCATTGTCAGCTCCCACAAAGTTTGTTCCGCAGTCGGAATAGACGTGTTGACAAAGACCTCGTCTAGACACAAATCGAGTCAATGCTGCGATGAACGCGTCCGTCGAGAGATCAGTGACCACCTCAATGTGAACAGCTTTAGTGACAAGGCAAACAAAGACACAGATGTATGCCTTGATGGTTCTAATAGAGCATAGATTATGTACTTTCAGAGTGAAAGGACCACCATAATCAATGCCTGTGTTGAGAAATGGGCGAGTAGGGGTCAGTCGAGGTTGAGGTAAGTTTCCCATAAGAGGATTTTTATTTTTAGGTCGGTGCTTAAAGCACACAGTACACTTGAAGACGCGTGCACGGATTACATTCCGAGCACACAATATCCACACCTCTTGTGCAAGAAGTGATTGAGTGAGTTGAACTCCATAATGAAGGTACTTCCGATGATATAGGTCAATCAAGGAGTCAACCACAGGATGTTTCTTAGGCAAAATCACCGGATGTTGTGTCTCATAACGAATCTGTGCTGCTTCGAGTCGTCCACCAACTCGCAGGACGCCATCGCTATCGAGAAATGGTGTTAATCGTCGAAGCCTAGAAGATACCCTGTTAGGAGGGGTGTGTCCTAATGCCTTTAAATCTTCGATGAAGGAGGATGCCTGAAGTAATTTGAATATTCGGATTCTGGTTGAGTTCAACTCCCCCGTAGTGAGAGGTCCAACAGTTCTTCCTAAGTGACGAGAGTTGTGTATGAAACGCAACAAGTACGCCATTACACGCTGCAGTCGACTAAAGCTAGAATATTTCCGCAGCAAGTCCCATTCTGAGTGAACAGTGGAGATAAGAGATATAGGTGAAATAGGTTTATATTCCCCTGTGTCAATGAGGTTTGCGGTATCCTGAAGAAACGTGGGTGTCTCTAGGTGTTCGTATGGAAGATCCTGTAATAGTTGATAAGCGTTAGTAGTCCATTTCCGCAATTCGAAGCCACCTCGAAGTAAAAGAGAAATGAGCTGAGTTTTCAAATGAGATTCCTCATCAATGGAATCACCACCCGCAATAATGTCGTCGACAAACGTTTCTGTGCGGAGTACTTCGGCAGCCTGAGGGAATGAAGCACCTTCATCGGAGGCGAGCTGATGAAGAGTTCTTATCGCCAGGTAAGGTGAACAACTAAGTCCATAGGTTACTGTGGTCAATTGATAAGTGGAAATAGGTTGATCGACATTGTCCCTCCATAGGATCAGCTGATAAGGTTGATCATCAGGGTGGACTTTGATCTGACGATACATCTGACGTATATCGCAAGTAAAAACCACATTATGATAGCGAAACATGAGTAACAGATCACAAATGTTGGTCTGCATTTTCTGTCCTGTCCACAGGGTGTCGTTGAGAGAGAAACCGTTGGATGTTTTTGCACTGGCATCAAAGACTGTTCGAAGGCGAGTAGTGGTGCTGGATTCCTTTAGAACCCCATGATGAGGTAAAAAGTAGTGAGGTGAACTGAGCTGAGTGTTTTGGGCAAGTATCATGTGTCCAGAGGTCAAATAGTCAGACATGAATTCTGCATAAAGTTGCTTGAAGCGAGGCTTAGAGTTGAACTTTTGTTCGAGAGATTTTAATCGTACTTCCGCGTTCCCGCGAGAAGTTCCGAGAGGAGGTTTATCTTGTTTGAAAGGAAGTCGGACACAGTAACGACCTGAACTGTCGCGTGTATGAGTAGCGACATAATGAGCTTCACATGCTTGATCATGTGGTGAGAGTTTTGAGGTTAAGGGCACTTCTTCATGTTGCCAGAATTTTTGCAGAGAATTGTGCAGTTCCAAGTCATTCACCGTGAGTAATGTGGTGGACATACTAGCACTAGATTCCCTTTCACAGGTAGGCAGACATGGAGCTTCTCCCATAACCATGAATCCAAAGTGAGTGCCTATCAGGCACGGCATATTAGAGCCGAGAGAATGCGTAGTTGGAGTCAATATTAAAGGAAAAAGAGCGCCGCCCAGAAGAATATCAATGCGACTTGGCAAATGAAAAGTAGGGTCGGCAAGCGTATAATATTGTACCTTATTTAGTACTTTAACGTCAATGTGAGTACGAGGTAAATCGACGCAAATTTTGTCGAGAATGAGAAAATTATGTTTGGCAGCTATTACTGTGCCATCGAGAGTGTGCACGCCTAAAGAGGTCATGCCCCTTGAGCGAGTAAGAGTTTGAGAAAGTCCAGCAATGTTGTGATTACTTCTCGTTCGAGTTACACACATTAGTCGAGCTACTTGCTCTGAAATAAATGAGGATTGGCTTCCTGAGTCCACCAGAGCCCGGAAAACATAAGTCGTCCCGGTAGGAGAGGAGAGTTTTACTAAAAGTGTGCCCAGGAGCACAGTTGTACTTTGAGAGGCAGGATTAATCGCCTGAGAAGTCATACTAATAGGTGACTGAACAACTTCTGTTACACCTTGATCCTGGGAAAGAGAGGACTTTAATGGTGTATGCTGAGGCAGGTGATCGTTGTCGAAATGGAGAAGAGTGTGATGTTTCCTTTTACATTGAAAACAAGTCGAATTGGATTTACAAAACTTCACACTGTGAGCGCCCAAGCGTGAAATACATCTACTATACGACTTCGCGATCTTCAAACGCTCTGTCGGAGATTTGGCCTTAAACTTAAGGCAGGAATAGATTTTATGGTCTGTTCCTTTACACAGAAAACGTAAAGGATGCTTTGTTTCAGACGCTGTGTCATTGACAGAGTTACAAGTCACCAGCGAAGTCCCCTTTCGGTTAACCTGATTCTTATACATTAACTGTTTTCCCTTTGAAATTTGAGGTGAGTTTGAAGGTAATGAGTTAGCGTTGAGAGTTGAAAAGGAATGTAGTGTCGCGTGTTCAAGTTCACTACATTTTTGTGAGAGGAAGTTGATAATTTCCGCAGGTGTTGCCAGAGTCGACGTGTTATCCCGTGATTGTTCAAGCTTCTTCAGTATAGTAGAATCCAGCTTGAGTAAAATCATCGCTGACAATAAGGGATTGTTACTCGTGATATCAATTTGTAGCCCCTTCAAGGCTTGGGTGTTCTCTGTGTAACTTGTAACAAAGTTACGCATTTGGTTAGAACTGTAATTGATATTCGGCAAGTCGAGAATTCAATTGAGATGAATTGACATTAATCGTCTTGGAGAATGATATCTCTCCATAAGAAGGTCATACGCGACTTGATAATTAACTTCCGAAATAGGTAAAGAGTTAATTAATTTTAATGGTTCACCTGAGAGTACACTGAGCAAATACTGTAGTTTGGTGACAGCATTGAGAGATGTATTTTTATGTATGGTAGAGTCAAAGAGATTTTTGAAAGAAATCCATTCAAATGGATCACCCGTGAAATGTTTGAGTTCCAATTTTGGAAGTCGCAGTGGGATTTGTGACGAGAGTAAAGAGCTAGCTTCGGTTTTTTGCCTAGCAGCTTGTTTCGCTTCTATTGAAGCAACAGTGTAATTTATGCGAGAAACAAGCTCATTAACCACAGCCGAAGTTGAGAAATTGGGAATAAATTCGTTATCTTTTTCCAACGAGAGTTCATTGAATAAGTCCAATGTGTCTGAAAATTCTTGTTTAATGCTAGCGACAGAGGAGCTCGGATCATTAATGCCTGCATGATCGCTTTATCAGAAATCTTTTGCGTGAGATCATAAATAGATTGGATCTGGGAAAATAGAGCTTCCTTCTTAGCAGTGATTACTCTTAGTGATTTGGCCATTTTGTAGAATTGAATTATATCTACAATAACAATAAGGCTCTTTAAATACACTAACAAAATATGCTATACTAATAGCAAGAGCGATAGAGAAAGCATAAACTAGTTTCTCACAAAGAAATGTAAATATTGAATGTTTAGAACTAATGAACGGACGTAAACAGTTCAAGTAAACAAATGTCTCTTATTCAAGGTTACAATAACAAGATATCTTCCAATAATTGCAATAAGAAAAATTTTCAATACTAATTATGAAAAAATGTAAATATTTTAAAAGGAAATATTACAATTACATTGGACAGCATGTAACTGAATGATCTGCTTCAAAACAATAAGCATTAATAAATATAAATTTGCAATTTATAAGCACTGAAATCATAGGTGACTTCTTTTACCATACTAAATAGTTAGCAGAAAATATTTATAAATATATTAGCCTATTAACATTAGCATGAGTGGGAAACATACATTTTGAATCATACGAATATTTTACAAATAGACAAGCGTAGTTAATTATAAAGATATGCTTTCAGAGAGGGTTTGTTATAATCTACTGTATTTGAACAGCTGATAGATAAGAAATTGAGTGAGGTAAGCCTTGTAACAAGGACAAGATATTGCGTGCGGTTGGA
Organism: Prosapia bicincta; assembly: GCA_036971475.1. Taxonomy (NCBI): domain Eukaryota; kingdom Metazoa; phylum Arthropoda; class Insecta; order Hemiptera; family Cercopidae; genus Prosapia; species Prosapia bicincta. Next base: position 314,840 of record JBAIZL010000047.1, read on the forward strand.
AATATGTACGTCACACTTGTGGACATGTTTTAACATAGGACCTTTTCAAAAGATCCGGGCCGTAGGACCAAAAATGTTAAATATTTTGCCATATAACGGCAACATTGATTTCCGGAGGACCTTAAATAATTAAATGAATGAAATTGACGTTTTGTACATATCTCACTGGGCGAAGTACCACCACTTTTCGGACAGTTATTCGGGTGCACCCTTTCCCGCACTTATCAATTACCTGTTGAACTTAAAGAAATCACTTATATTTAAAATGTCACTATTAATATTAAGAGTACCTTCGCCACACGACAGGAGAAACAAAGAGAGAAAAAATGGTCTAAACCGAGCCTCGTTTATACACACAAAAACTACGTCACGTCGAGAGTGACGGGAGAGATGTCGTTTAACCGACGATTCGAAAGGAACTGGGCGTACCGAACCTTGTAAGAGACAAAGGTTGGCCGATAAGGAGTCCCTCTCTGAAGCATTTACACTGTCTTTTTAAATTATCTTTAATTTAGAGAAAAGTACGTAACAATAACTAAGTATTGTTGGAAAAAAGCTTTGTCGATATCCAGCAACAATCGGGAGAGTAACCCCACAGTTAGACAGTCGAAAACCATCACCTGAGATACGTCTACCGGCACCACCGTAGAAATGACGTCACCAAAACTGACGAAAACGAATGCCTAGCCAACCTCAGATGGTATATTGGATCCATCAACAACATTTTTAATACCAGTAGTCAATTTTTTTCAGCAATTTTGATGCGCAACTATAAAACATTGCCGCATTCAACATGTATGCCAGAGTTAACATAAATGTTGCCTGAAGAAAAAGTTATTTTCATTTCCAGAGTTGAGGCAAATCCTCAAAGCTATGATACAGTAAAGAGTTTGTTTAGTTGTAAGCAAGGATAGATTCACACTCTAGTTCTTCCTTTGATATAAAAGAAACATATCTTTAAACCAACGCATACTGGAATAATAATTATATTTTTAACCAAAGGTAAAAAAGACTCATTTATAAACTGTCAATAGTTCCTTGTTAAGTCACATGGCATTTGTATTTTCAAGGTCATGGACATTTACCGTTAAGATACATTACATCTGTAAAGGAGCAAAAGGAAACGATATCTACAATAAAATGTATTATTTTAGTAAAATTTGCTTTGAATTTTGCTATTATGTATTGGATAAGGCTAATATGTAAAGCTTTGGTTAATCTTTTAACATTGAAAATCTTGTGGACATAATGTAATTATTATTTTAGTTTTATTGCTGTTTTTACATTCAACAGGTTAGCGGGCACTTAATAATGCCAAAATGAAGATGTTTGCAAAAGCTCAAACAAGAGGGGTGTAAAGCCATATTTGTGTGTGAACTTTATTTAAAGAATAGCTTAAAACTTAAAGACACTAAATACACTCGACGACATTTTCGGTAAATAAAAGAAACTATTTACTTGTTCACAGCGTCGACGTTTTTCTCATTTATTTTCACGTATGTTTTAATTTTGGTTCTATCAATTGTTACCAGGTGATTATTATTTGTTTTAGATTTCCATGGAAACAGGCTATGCAAATAGTGGCTTTAAATTCTAAGCTATTCTGTTACAAAAATGTCATAGAATAAGATATGTCCTCTTAAAAAACTTCGAATTCCTTTATTTTTCAAAAACATTCCTGAATAAACGTCTAAACAGTATACAATATATAAATAAATAAATAAATAAATAAATAAATAATATATATATATATATATACACATATATATATATATTTTAAAACAACACAGGTTATTCAAATACAAGAATATTTATTATTTTATATCCAAAGCTTTTCGTTGGCAAACAGTACCAACATCATCAGGAATGAAAATTACAATAATCAGATTATTGTAATTTTCATTCCTGATGATGTTGGTACTGTTTGCCAACGAAAAGCTTTGGATATAAAATAATAAATATTCTTGTATTTGAATAACCTGTATTGTTTTAAATTATTAAACAAGAAAACGTATTTTATATTTATATATATATATATATATATATATATATATATATATATATATATATATATATAGGTGTTCCAAACTAAAAATTATTTTAAAATAAAGAAGAAAATTTTATTAAAATAATAAGTGAAAACAATTACAAGTAAAATAAAAAGTTATAAAATAGGTCAAAACATCATCTAAGTGAACGTATTTCATAAATATTTTGAACTTTGGCCTATTTACAAAATCAAAACTTTAAACGGTTTTGCACTTTAAACACTATTAAATTTTGAAAACTTAAACACAAGCTACAAAATATTTTGACAAAACATCGTTTTACTTGATATTATAAAAATTTTGATTATTATTAGTTATAAATTTATAAATAAAGCAAAGATCGCAATCAACGGCTGTCTTCTATGAAAGCTAGATCAGAACAGATTGACACGCAAGTGTGTCACGCTTCCTTTACAACCCTGCCCCCTTACAAATGCAAAATAGAGCTGTCACTAAAAATGAGTATTTTTAGTATAAATTCCTCCCAATCGCTTTACAAAAACATTTTTGATGTCCATAAATTTGTTTTTTTAATTTCGACAAACTTTACGTTACCTAAATCAAACAAATTTGTATGCATCATGCTAAGTTTGTATTTAAAATGCCAAATATATAAAAGGTTACTATATATACAAATAGTATAACTTATTAATACTACCGGACTAAATAAGTTCAACAACCTGTATGCTAAATAGAAGGAATATTTTCGTTAAATATTTCAAAAATAGATAGCCTAATAAATTTCAATAATAAGAATTAAGGCGAGATACAATTATATTGGGAAGAGAGCTAGTTGTAGGTTATAGATAATAACAATAATTATTGGAAATTTAGAATACAAGAAATGTGACTTTAGGGGGTTTTGTTTAAGATAGAATGAAAGTTTAAAAAATCTCTTATTCCGTTTTATAATGAAACAGTATTTACAGCATTTAAGAATCCCTTTTTGTTGAGATTTATATATTGGTATGGTAAAGATATTCTGATGTTAATGTTATTAACATTTTGCTACAGTGTTAAAGCACGTTGATAAAGATTGATCTGTAAATAGAAGTTGAGTAAACAGTTCGTTGCCACTTTATAATACAGTTAACACTTTCAGGTAACGTGACGTAAACTAGCTTCACTAAGGGTAAATGTAATTAGTGTTTTGGTGTCAGAGTTAATGGGATCTTCGTGAACTCGTGTTGGATTAGATAGACCTAGCGAACAAATAGACTTATAGAGTCGCAAAAGCCTTGGTTTCTCAACTGTGATGACATTGCCGCATGTTATTCCTCAAGCTGTGTATTACATGAAATGAGTTTTCAAATATTTGCAATAATTTTACAATTATGAAACAAAAATGTGTTTAAATAATTGGCATATTTATGGAGGTATTCACATCCGTTTATACTTTATTCAAATCCCTTTTTGGGTGTGTTATTTACTAATTTACTTTAAAAAACCTTTATTAAATATACAACTACAATAAAATACGATCAGCATAATTATTCTAGTTTATTTTTAAAAATCAAGTACATCCAACCAAGTATGTTTAACAATATGTTTTAGTTATTAACCATAACTGGTGAAAGGGTTTTTAAACCTTTTATCGTTTTCTTAGTCATTATAATGTTTAGTCATTGTTGTTCAGAAAATAAACGCTGTTGAACTAGTGTTGTTCTATATTTGCATTTGCAATAAAACCTTGAGTATAGTAAATCTATGCTGACGATTAACTACATTGTTATTATAACTTACTTTTGTTGAGTTTTTTTTTCGGCGATACTCAAATTTATGATTCTGTACTAGATATTTTACTAAAGTACTCGATTTAGTCTTGTCATTTTCATCGTCCGTTGTCTGTTCAAATCTGAAAGGAACCACTATTCAACTACACTTTAATGGTATTTTAATTCACAGTAAAAGTGTAAAAAATAACAAAACAAGCATTATTTGAATTGTTTGAGAATTTTGCACAACCGTAATTTATGTAATTCTATATCTAATTCCGTGTTGACTCTACAAATACGGTAGTCGTTACCAATTAATTTCCCTATGGTTACATTCTACTATTGTTTGTGGGATCTGAGTACTAGTCTTGCTTAGGGCAAGTTATAAATATATACTGGAGTTGTAGAGAGAGAGAGAGAGGGAGAGAGAGAGGGAGAGAGAGGAAATAGTACATTGTGAATGAAAAATTGCAAAGTGAAATTTTTATCAAATTATATCATTTATAAACCAATGTAATGAAACTCCGTCTCTCAAGTAGGATGTATTATAAAATTTAGAAAAACTACTAATAATTATTTGAGTACGGTTTTTAATTTTATTTCTCATTCATCAAAGATATTGCAGCCTTTTATATCGCCCACCTTATTACGCTGCACATATTTTATAGATTTTGGGACTTTTGTACGAAAGTAATACTACTGTAATTAGTTTTTTGAGTAATTGTGTAAAGATTACTTACAAAAAAAATTCTTTTTATATTTATAAAAAATTAATTCTTGCTAATAAACAATTAGCGAGTGAATGTTGTGAGGAAAATTTAATTTCAAGCCATATCCGTCGAAGAGAAAGAGAACAACAGACTGCAATACTGGTTGACGAGTACAGTCAAGTGTTTGCGGTTCAACTGATTTGCATGTTTTGGACTCGACTTTAATGTGGAAAAACACGTCCTGAATACAGAATTGTTGATTAAATATCTATTAACCTCGTTCTGACAAACAGTAGCTTTTTACCGTATTGGATTTGTGGTTGTTTTACTAAAACAAAATGTTTAAATTAACGTTAATTTTCATTGAACATATATTTACTTAATTAAATATAATTGTATTTTTATTTTTAAATAATGAAACACAAAGTTCCATTGTTTGTTTATTTTAATCTAAATTATTACAATTTATAAAATTATACCAATTGAATATTTTGAACTGTTTCTTCCCTAAAATTTATCAAATGTTCAAAACAATACTAGAGCTATTAACATAAAACAAGCACAGAAGAAACAACTTTTTTTCCAGAGGTATATACTACAAAAGGAAATATTGTTTTACGTAATAACTTACTACAAATAATTCCTAATTATGTTTTAGGCGAATTCACCCATTTTGAAAAATCTTTGA